>CM060949.1:55526473-55670174 GCA_030765055.1 Mantis religiosa
AATCCAGCGCTCAAGAAATCTTCCGCATATAGTATACGAACCTTAATTGTTTATCGGGTGTATACTCCGTCGTTTTCATCTGTTTTTTTTTTGAGTTAAGAGTTTTTGCCAAGAGTACAAATCCACATTACCTGGGAAACAGGTGCAAAACAGGCTGGTGAAACTGATTTCCCAACAATACACACACGCACGACACTCGAATGCACAAACGGACCACTAATGCCCGATTTCACCAACAGATGTTAAAATCGACGTTACAGCGCTAACAAAGCTGTTAAATTTTTTGCATTTCACCAACCTGTTTTCTGAAAATGTTAACAAACACGTGTTAACGCCAAGAGACTTGTAAATATTACAGCTATAGAAGGCTATGAATGAGTCGTATTATTTTCTGAACGTACTGCGATGCGCTTTTGTTTTCATTTTCGTCTGCATACAGCTGAAAAATTGGCGGGTGAACAAAAGTCGTGCGACAAATTTCTCATCGATGGAGAAATAATTGTTTTGAATTGGTAACGAAGTATAAGGATATCGTGGAAAATAAGAGGACGGATGCGGTGAATGTAAAAGAGAAAGATGTCACGTGGGAATAAATTGGAAAAAAAAAATTAATTCAAATGATCTGTCACTAATAGAAACACGAAAAAACTTCGTCAGTATTTAAATTTAAGACGTGTAGCGAAGACGGACAAGTGAAGAGTGACTTGAACGTTTCAAGACGAGAGGTGGACAATGTATTATCCACATAATTCAGTGAATTTTAAAATCGCAAAGTTATTAATATTTGAAGCAAAGGCGAGATTTGCATATTCCTTTCGATGCATGTTCTAACTAAGTATTACGTAAATTTAAAACGAGGAGCGAAGAAGGACAAGTGACTTGAACGTTTCAAAACGGGAGGTGGACAATGGATTATCCACATAATTCAGTGAATTTTAAAATCGCAAAGTTATTAATATTTGAAGCAAAGGCGAGATCGGCATATTCCTTTCGATGCATATTCTAACTCAGTATTACGTAAATTTAAAACGAGGTGTGAAGAAGGACAAGTGACGAGTAACTTGAACGTTTCAAGACGGGAGGTGGACAGTACATTAGCCATATAATTCAGTGAATTATAAAATCGCAAAGTTATCAATACTTGAAGCAAAGGCGAGATTGACATATTCCTTTCGATGCATGTTCTAACCTCTCTTGTACTTCCGCAGTAACCTTCATAGCGACTTTTGACAGTCTACATCTCTGTAGAAAATGTTCTTCTATTAGCTCCTCAAAATAATTTTTCCTCATAGGCCGTACTCTATTACGAATGCCATTTAGACAGTCCTATATATAACAAATCGACATCAACAGCTGAGTTTATGCCCGCCATCTTGATTATTTACAATTGTTAAGGACTTAACAAAATAAATTTGGCCTGTTAGTTTAACAAGAGATTTAACACGAGTGTTAAGCTAACACTTTTTGGTGAAATGAAATTTTTGTTATGACTATTGCTAAATTCGTGTTAAGTCTTAACATCTGTTGGTGAAATCGGACATAAGAGCTATGTAGCATCGCTTCCCTCCTTGTTACGCTACATGGAATCACTGTATATTTGCTGTATTTCACATTATTTCAGTTCACAATCTTTCAATGCATATATTTCTACTCATTTGTACTTTAATATTCTACGTATCTAGTGCCTTCCTTTGTGTTACACAGCCAGAATGTCTGCCTGGGCCTCAGCATTTTAGTGCAACATTTGCTTCTCTTTGCTAAATTCGTTATGCAATTCATATTATCTTCCCTTCTCCTCCCCCTCTTCTCCTTGACGTAACAAAATCAGAAATGCATGTACTTAAGTTTATGTGAATATCAGATTGTTTTTTGTTTTATTATTAGGAGGCGGGAGACCCTATACGGAGTGACACTTATACGGAACGACAACTAATGACTGTTAATAACAGGTTTTGTAATGACAATTTGCACAATTAATAAGCATATGTGTAACACGCAGTTTAAATTAAAAAGCAAAATATATTTATAGTTGCATAATGCAATGTTCACCTATAAATAAATCTACGCAAATGAATGTTATTTATTGTTTATATAAATGCAGATCATAAAGTAGTTGTAAATTTTCTTAGATGTAACATTAAGATGACAACATTTTGTTATGGTAGAACTCTGTCTACAAGGGAGGTGCTGACCATAAAATATGTATATGCAACTTGAAGAGACTTATTCAACTTTCTAGGTAACATCACGAGAAGGTAGTCTCTTTTTGTATTCCATTTTTATATTTGTTTTTTTTTTCAATTATTTAAGCATTAAACTTATTTAATGATATATATTTTTCTATGGCTGTGACTCTTTTTTCTTTACTGTTTTTCCTGTGAGATGGCCCTACTAGCCAGAAATGATTTAAAGTTACTTGGAGTCTTGTTAGTACCTTTGAATTAAGTCTAGTCCCATTACTGACCTCTCCCTTCCTCCTCGTCGGCATTGAAAACTAATCAATTAAATTGGACGTAATATTATGCGTCTTGCCAAAGATTTTGTAAATATTGAAAAAGTTTGGATGAACTCTAGAGATCAGTGAAATTCTTTGATCCCACTCTTCGGGGACGTTTGCTGCTTTGGGGCATTTCCCCTGCAGTTCCACATATATCTTGGCATATGCTTGTTAACGAGTTACTGGTTTATAATATAATCATGGAATTCCTGAAGTTCTTTTTAAGTATTTTAGAAGTGCTCTCATAAATATGGAACCAACTATCATACCAGCGAAAGATGCGCTATAGCTGTGCATTCTTATCTATGTACAGCAAATTTCTTCATTTTCCTTGTGGTTATAACAAGGTCATGGTATTCACCTTGTTTCAGAAGCTTTGATTAAAATTATACTTGCATTCCAAATCTTTTTTTCAGAAGACAAAGTTCTAGCTCACTGGACGATAATGATTTTGAAGTCCATTATGGGAATTACAGGGTTTCATCCAAGTACATGAATTTTAATAACTTTGGAAAACGATAATAAGTTTCTCTGTTTTTGTTCGCTAACAAGGCAAGTGGAACATGTGACTTTTTTGGTTCGTAGAATTAAAAGTATTGTTTGCAGAAATTTAAAATGCTCTTTATCGCAGTAAACAGTAACTTTGTACATCCCTTGCTGCAGCAAAAAGACGTGACGTACACAACAGTCTTCAAGATCGTCTCGTTGCTTCACCACGCCTATACAAACAAAAGAATTCACTTGTGGTTTATTTCAAACCACTACACAGCTGCATACACACGATTAACAGCTCAACTCGCAACTCCATTAACAACTGGTCCAAGTCGTTCCTTGTCGCTTATTTATACCCGAGCTATTGCTTCTCGAAAGCTGTCGAAGCTTCACGGTCTTTCACGACGCAGCGAGAGAACAATCGAAATATCTCTGTCTCTCTGTTGCTTTCTCTCTCTCGGCAAGCGTTTAGCGCTGCGCGCCACTATCTCTCTCTGTCCACGCGTGGCTCCGGCTTTGCGCGGCTTCAAAGAAATAATGCCATCGATGACAATCTTGCAATTGATATAATTTTCTTGTTTAGGTTCACTGCATTTAACAGACTTGAGTGTTATATGTATGAGACAGCGTGGGGAATACACGTCCTTTAGAAACGTAATACAATGGTTTCCAAATTTGAACACGCTCACAGAGATTTGCTGCCTGATTATTTTATAATCTATAATGTTTATTTCAGCGCGTTTAAATAATTCATGGGTAGATGCATATGACCTTACATTTACCACATCTATATTAATACTATAGAGAAAATATATACACATAATATCCTAATTAAATTCATATCACCCGCCTCGGTAGCCTAGATGGTAGCGCGTCTGCCTCATGTTTAAAAGATCCCGAGTTCGAATCTCAGTCAGGGTGAGTTACCTGGATAAGGTTTTTCCGGGGTTTTCCCTTATCCTGAAAGACGAATGTTGGATAACTCTAAGCTCCATTACGTCACTACTGAGATTATTTTTCTCGAAGACTGTTTATTTAAAATGTATATTTTCCTGACCTAAGAATGGGGAATTGCAGACTCGCCATCTTTACTTCTACTTCTTTACTTATGTTAATGGTTTAAGATTATATGATAACTATGTAGCTCTTGTGTTAGGTAATAACTAATGGACTAAAGAGAAACTACAAAGGTTTAAGTTTTCATCCATTGTGATTATCTAAAAACTTGCCGCACCTTCTGACAGATGATTGTTTCACTACCAAAACTACCTTTCAGGATGTGCAGCATTTCTAGAGCTTAGAAAACTTTCGGGGAGGTTAAAAAGTAGGATGTTCTGCTGATATATAATAGTCTTTTATGTGAGTTTCGAGTGATACTTTATCAGTTCGTTTAACGTAAGTCGTTTGTACAATAAGTCTATAAAGAATGATGGAAATAAATGCAATTAATTGAATATTAATTATAATTTAAAAAGTGAACTTTGCAATATTAGGCAATGTAGTTCATGTCACATGAGGAAATGTGGCAGAATACTTTTGTAAGTTGGCAACCTATGTTTTCCAAAGAATCCATATCCAATGTTGCGTTTGTAATTTATAAGAAAATCCTTCAAGTTAACAATATACGAATTATCACCTTCCTCAACAACACAGTTGACTTTATTTTGTTGTATTTCTATTGTAAGGGGTTTAAATACGTACAAAAGGTTCGAAAGCACTCCTTGGGTAATCCTATAATCCACTGTAGTTGTTTCACGGCCATTGTTATTACGCATACGACAAATTCCTATCCTGTCTCGTAAGGCAGTGGCTTTCCTTCAGATTGGCAAATCGCGTTTCTGCACTGGTTAAGCAAAGCTATTTCCTAGAAGCTCGTAATTACAGCAGCCAGGATACTCCTTGCCTTTGTGTTTGACTTGCTGTGATGTAACGGTAGTCATTCCCGCGAGGCATGAACACTAACCCTTCAGCCCGAGGTACTTGACTAGGGAAGAAACTTTTATCATAACTGGATCAAGTGTCCATTTTGAGGAAACACTTGTTTTAGTTAAATTATTATATTGAGCTCATTTTTGACCTCCGGTTGGGAAATTTTAGAGAAAATTCAGCATTCTACTGAGAAAACAAACCTAACCTATAAATACAAAATCAGCTGCAGTACCTCAAACTTTCTCCATCCATTTCTAATTGACATATATGCCTCACATTATCCATGAAACTATTTGATGTTGCGTTCACAGACGTTTCACTACACACTTGTTACCGGAATTTATGGTAAGATTAGACAAGCACAAAGAAATAGGGAGATGTGAATAAATATATAAATAAAAACCTTTCACGTGTGAAAATCAATGAATTATATAAGAAGAAAAAGTGGAGGAAAAACAATATAAGCTAGAGTAGTAAGGCAATTAGGTGTTCCGATGAGCTCAGCCAAAAGGAAATACATTAACTTAGGTTTTTGTATCTGGAAGTAAATACGCTCATAAGTCAAGAGTTGTATGGAAATCAGTTCCGAAAATTAGATGCAAATTTCGATGCAAATAAAAAGTTAAATTTTAGCAAAGTACAGTGTACTCATAAAGGAAGAGGGACTTACACTAACATTTGTGTCTTTTCATATCTTACAGTAGTGCTTTATTGTGATCGATTCAGCGGTCCGTAGCGTTTCAAGACCGTAATGGAGTTCTGGAATAGGTACTGGTGATAGCCACAAGAGAATTCCCACTTCGCATTTCAGCGACTAAAGGCAATTTGCGCATTGTTATTACAAAAACTTATTTTAACGTTTGATAGTCAAAAGTTAGATACAATACATTCATTGGTATTATTTATAGTGCTGACATTAAAAACATATATCCTCGAACCGTCGAAACTAGCTTCAAATAGCTCCTCCATGGTTCTGTTTAATGTTACATCCATCCACGCATACTCTTAGAGAAAATCTTCTAGTTCATCGCTGTAGTCACTTGGTAGTAGATTTATAGGAGACGTGTCGCACATTTGGAGACGTAATCATATTATCATTTTTATACAGTTTCTAAAAAATGCAGCACAAAATGTCTTCCAAATGAGAAGAAATTTCAAGAAAATTCAAAATACAAATTTTATTTATGATATGAATATATAACAGATTATATATAGGGTTACACACATAACTATGCGACCTCAGTTATTTCCGAAATAAAACAAAATATGAAAATTCCAATTGGTCAGGAATGAACCTATGTCAGGAGCTCACAAATGAGAAGGAATGCACAATCTACAAAGTTAAACAAATAACTTCCAATACCAGTTGCGATTTTTTTAAACGGAACGTGTATGTTTATTCTAGCAAAATTACGACTGGAGTTACAATTAATGATAAGTGATAATACACTTGGTTCCGCTTTTCTAAACACATTTACTAGTGGCCTATAGCTCTCCGAAACTTCATTGTTGTGCATTTCATCAGGCATGGAAAATGCGACTACTAATCACTAGTAGTCTTGCTGTCACTTCAACAGATGTTCGAAGTGCCCTCCGTTTGCGTCACTACACTTTTGGAATCTGGTAACAAGAGAATGTTGAACGATTGCAGTGTTTCTACAGATATTGCCGCACATGCCGCAGTAATACGATGGTGCATATCTTCTAGTGTCGTAGGCGGTTCTTGATACAGTTTATCTTTCACTGTGCTCCAGAGAAAGAAGTCTACTGGCATCAAGCCTGGTGACCGAGCTGGCCATCGCACAGGAGCTTCTTCCCGTCCTATCCACATATTTGAAAATCATTGGTACGAATTTTAGGTCCTTATTTTTATCAGGGAACATTAAACGAATAGTGATATGCATAGTTTCTGCAACACACTCTATCCCTTCTCATGAAAGATGTGGGATTGAAAACGCGTCTATCAATGTGGTTCCAGCATGATGGATGCCCCGCACATTATGGACAAGTTTCCAGAGACCTTGTGGATGCGAAGTTTTCAAGCTGGTGATTTGAGGGTACATTTTTCATGCCGGATGTAATGCACAACAATGAAGTTTCGGAGAGCTATAGGCCACTAGAAAATGTGTTTAGAAAAGCAGAACCAAGTGTGTTATCACCCATTGTAGCTCTAGTTGTCATTTTGCTAGAATAAACATACATGTTCCATTTAAGAAGTACAACTTGGTGTTAAAAGTATTATTTGTTTACCTTTATGGATTGTGCACACCTTCTCATTGTGTGAGCCCCTGACATAGATACATTCATGGCGAATTGGAATTTCCATATTTTGTTTCATTTCGGAGATATTTTAGGTCACAGAGTTAGGTGGGACCATCTGTATATATGGCTATCTTCTTTTAGAATATCGGAAAACTTCCATGCAAAGGGAATTTTGTAGAAGGATTTTCTTGAAAATCGTCGTCCTATAATTTCATAGATTACTGAAGTCCATTTTGGATTTCTCCGGCATCCATTTTTCCGATATGTTGTTCACATACAAAGGCACACAAAGTTTTCTAAGGGTGTATCTTGGAAAATGGGATTCATTTTTGACGAAATTTTCATATTTCATTTTTGTATGAGTACAACATCCTTATCTGTTACAAGAAGTTGTAAATATGTAATATAAAAACTGAACACTCTATTAACATTATTTTGATCTAGAAATTAAATATTCATGAATAAACCACAACGACTCAGTTATGTCATCCGGAAACAAAATTAATAGATGGACGGACGGATATCTTAGCTTTCTTTTTGCTCCATTTTTGTCAAATCTAAGCACTTATAGCTGCTTTTCCATCAGTTACTAAATGACAAAAATCAGCCCATCATTAAAGAATTGTGTAATTTCGTTTTCTTTCAGTGTTTTATTTTCAAAAATTCGTGCACATGTGCACTCACTCTCCGCTTATGGAGAGGATGGGGAATAATTCTGGGCAAAGAAACATTTTCATCATCCATCCAAGAATTAAACCCAGCATACCACTAATGTAAAGGAGTTCACACGAAGGAACGAAGGAAGAATGATCGCAAACCATTAGAATGTTCCGTAAAATGACGCTTTCATATTTGAAATACACACCCAGGCATATTACGAAAGTGGCAAACGATACAAAAGAGAATTTATACAGTTATGTATATTTTACTTCATTTTTCCTTATTTGAGATTTTATCTTCTCTTGTTTCCAATTAATTAGAGCTATGAAAGCTTTATTCAGAATGAAGATAACTTCTCATGCAAACACAGAAATTTGAAATCAACATTTTTTGTTCTTTCTTTATTTTCCTATCATCATCTCAAACATAATGTTTCAAATAAAATTCATATAGAATTTCTTTTTCTTTTAGAAAATGAAAAAAAAAAAAAAAATCATGTAAGGATTAGTTTGAGGTGGGAATGATTTTTTAAAACCTTTAATTTTATACCTGGAAGATGAGTGTTATAAAGTTGACATTAACTTGACTTTTCATTTTTAAATACTTTTGTTTTGGATCAGACAACTAATGATATTTTCTCTAAATATTGATATTAGATTTATGGATGCGCTTTTCGGCCTCCTATAACAGTGGTAGAAAAAGCTAAAATCATGTTTGTGTATGAATCCTAGTGGTCATACCTTGAGTGCCATTTTAGTTTTCATAGGAAAATACTATTTAACAGGGTGGACATTTTTGACACCACGTGGCCGCGTCGTGGCCGAGTGGTTGGACAGCTCGACTCTCAGCAAGGTGGCCCGGGTTCTATCGCAGGCGACCGCAGTGAGATTTGTGGTGGACAACATGGCACTGGGCAGGTTTTCTCCGGGATTTCCGGTTTTCCCCGCCATATCATTTGACCGGTGCTCCACCTCCATTTCATTCATCATCAGTGTCGCCACCTGCGGTGCCGTATGCAGTAAAAGCGTTAAACACTACACATTTCATTTCATCGACTTCAAGTGTCACCGAGTGCCACGCGACCTCTGTTCTCCGCTTCTAGTTTGCTGTTTGCAAATCTTTGCAACAGAAGCAAGCAAACGGCTGTCACTAGATGCATTCCACAATATAGGTCGAATATTCAAGGAAGAATGGGCTTTTTTATATTTTGTAATATGCAAGATACTGCAGTATGTGGTTATACATAATATATATTACATACAGTCATTATTACCGAATTCAGCTTTTACCAAGTATTGGCTTTCACAAATAAAGCATATTAAACAATAAAAGGATATAAATACACAAATTAAATATTAACAATACAAACAAATCATTGTTGCAACAATGAAAAGCACTACTTGAGAATAATCGAATCTTAAATGCGCGCATGCGCGCGCGTGCGCGTGTGTGTGTGGCTTTATCTAAAATACAAAATTTGTATATAACAATAAATTGGCTTTCTAGATTTTGAAATGCAACTTTAATAACACAGAGAGTGATTGTTTTGATAAATGCACAAAACATTATCTATTGGCGATTTTCATGTCTCTAAATTGCGGCTCTACCCTCACCACTGTCTCAAACTTTAACTTTTTCGTTAAACTAAAGTTGAATTTTCTCTAAAACATAATTGAGTTTCACTTTTTACTCAATTTTGGCATTTTTGGATCTGATATATAATATATACACTATATTCACCTTAGAGAATTGATGCATAAGATTGATGTTTTACTTTTACTCAGTTTAAGTTAATCACACTATATCCAAAGAACGTAAACAAAGAAGTGTAATTCTAACATACAGGCATCCTGCATTATATTAGTTGAAATAAAAAAATACATATAAATGTTTGAATATCTTTTGCAGATGCCGAAAAGCATTATTTAAAGAAAATTATTCTTGTTCTTTATCTGCTGCTTACTTACAGTTAGAAAAAGTATTGTATTCCACCCAAAAATTCAATGTCGAGGTTTTACTGAAAATATGTATTTCAAGGACACTGAATCAGAAAAGAAATGTTTTTAGTGTTCTGTCTGTGTGTGTGTGTGTGTGTGTGTGTGTGTGTGTGTGTGTGTGTGTGTGTGTGTGTGTGTGTGTGGAGGGGGGAAAGGCCATTTAAATATGAACCTTCTTATTCAAGTAAGGGCCTTTTAAGGATGCGAATCAATGATTGTGGATTTTTTGTTATTTACAATTTTTTGTAACGATTTCTATTAAAATCTGTTGTGAAAGCTATTTTCCTGAAAATAGAATGAATATCTTGAGTAATCTAGCCTCTGAATCTGGTTTGTTTGTTCCATTTGTATCCTGCCTTTAACTGCAATGGTCATATCGGCGGCCGCCCTACTTTTGGAACATATCGCCTATTAACGATGGTGTTAATTCGTAAACGTTGGGTTGCAGGTACTTTCTATTTTAATCATTAGGTCAGGCACATATTCACACTCTCATTCGTACTGCCAGACTCTGGGGAAGACGGGGAATCATCATGGTTGGAGAAAAATTCTCACGCCCAGCCGGTAATCGAACCCGTGACTACTCGCGCGGCAGGTAGGTGCTCTACCGACTGAGCTACTGGGCCAGCGGAAGTACTGTTCTGTGTATTCTGTACCACTATCGTATAATTTGTAAAAGTGTAGGGAAAATATTACTAAACAAAAATGCAGACGTTGTTGGATCACACAATTGCGTAATTTCTGTGGAATTAATAATTTCTGGAGTTTCGAGTTCTCACGCTAATTTGAAATTTGAGATACTTTGTAATTTTTTTTCTTTCTGTTTCGTTTTTATGCAAAGAGAACATAATTTCAAAGAAATGTTTTTGCATTCACTTAAGTATTTTGTAAAAATACTTCTTTTTAGATTCCGATGTATTTTCGGAAACATGTATTTCCATTAAAGTTGCAACATGGACCTTTTTGGGTGGAGTGCAACACTTTCCTATCTAATGCACGCAGAGGAGAAAGCAAATGTATGTATTTCATGTACAATGATGAGATATATGTATATATCAATGTAAGGAGGAAATTCCAATCAATAAGGCTAAACAAAAACTAAAATTCTAATTTTTCTATTTAGTCACCTTTAGAAATACATACATATGGTTAATATTTTTATTTTCTCTATACGCATAGTAACTATAAGTTGTATCCCCATATTCCCCTTGTACCTATAAGGAAATACAAGATAAATATATTTCTGCAAACGTCTATCTCGATTAACAAGAAGCAGATAGATAAATAAGTTATAAGAATAGTTACTACAAGAGTAGAGAAAGTCATGTGATTGCACCACAATCAGATTTTTACATTTTTGCACATAAGCAAATTATGTGGTTATTGTGTTGTAAAATATTAAACTGAATATTCCTCCGCTTTCTATTAATTAGCATTCTTGCCTTCCTTTACGAGGTTGCTTGTCACGCATGTTGAATATCTACTTCTGGTTTTCCAGGCTATTTGCATATGAACTCTACAAAGGACACAATAAATGCAACTTATGCAAAAACGCTACCATCTTCCTATTTTTCTATCACATTGGAGTAGACTGTTTTTTATTTTTACTCACAGTTACTGAAGATTTACGATGCAGGATGGGTTACGTTGGCCAAGTCGAAGCATAAATGTGAGCGACACGTCATGACATTTTCACGAACACGCGGACAATAAAAATGACGCATCGCACAGTTATCTGTCGGTAACAGCGCTGTACACTCGCATGCAAAAATACCGCTACTCCATTACTGAGAGTATTTACGTTGGGGTCCTTTTCTCCCTGAACTCAAGAATCTCACTTTACTCTCATACTTAAAAGTCTTAGTGATTTCTGTACCTTGCACTTCTTTTTTTCTTGTTCTTGTTCTTTTGCATGAGCGCTTTATGTTAAATGAAAGTCTTGGAATACTTTAATACACAAAATTTTATTTTCTGTGCCCTTACAGTAAGTAGAAGTAGTACTGAATTTCATCTAAAAAGTCCATGCAGAGATATAACCTAAAATCCATGTTTTGGAACTCCTTGAATATAAAAGAAGTAGCATATTTAAAAAAAGTTCTGTGTGAACAGCATGATTATTAAAAGAAATCGTTTGTTTGACCACCAATTTGATGTTTTACATTTTATAAGATTAAAAAAAAACTCCCCTCTCAAACTACCGTTAACTTGGATTTTTTTTTCAAAAAATTAATTTTCTCGAAAATGGCTCTTACCAATTTTATTAATTTACCTGGCATATATTTAAAATACTTTCATGACAGAAACAACCCTAAAGGGGAGGGGATCCATACCCTTCAGCTGCCGTGGTGTGGGCGCTGCGGACCCTTAGCCATCGTAGTACCTCTGACGTTACCAGAAAAACCTCGGGCCGAACTGCCGAGCCCCTCCCGTCGGGGAGTTGTTCGGATTGGGTTGGGCTCGAGGGGGCAATGTGTTCCCGACACCCACGGGGTATTGGATACCTCCAGCCAAACTACGGCCGCCCGGAGGGGGTAGAGGGTTGCCTAATAAGTCCCGGGTACTAGCCTACAGAGCCAGCAGAAGATGTACTAGATCACCAGGCGGCCCCACCAAGGTTTCTGGTAGTCTTCCCTGCGAGGTTGACGCGCGTAAGTGGCGTATCCACTTCCACCCGTCTTGACGTAGTAGTCGATGGGGGGGGGGATTTTTAGACTCAAGGTATTGCCCCATGGAAAGAGTCTTGGAGTTCTGCATCGCTCCAAGGTAGAAGGAGGCCCAGGTTCTTAGTCCTACAGGTCCAGGACTAATGGGAGTAGAGCCTCTGGTGTTAAATAAAATGACAAAAACAAGTATAAATGTATTATTATCTTGCCTCTGAAATTATCTTAATTCTAAATGACGTTTGCATAACTGATTAGGATAACTACGGAGGGGATTCGGCATTGCGATCAGTCTTGATCTATTGTGAGGCATCCCAGGGCAAATGAGACGAAATGAGACAGAGGGCGGGCGTTCCAAGAAGCCACGACAATGCAGAGAGCAAGTTTCCTACATTTTACTTTGATGGAAGCCTGTCCCGGTAGGTTGGGAAGCCTGGGTTCGATTCCCGTGGCCAACCTACCCGACCCATTGGCTTTTTCGGAGGTTTTCCTGGGTCGCTAGGCGAATGTTGGGTAGGTTAATTACATCCCCGAATTTCTTGTCCCTCCATTTCATCTCCATTATCATTTCATATCACCACTCATCTGGTGGTTTCTTTCAGGTTAGAAGTGTCGGCGAGAGTCTCGGTGGTGCATGGTGGGATGATATGCTCTGGGGAAAACTACTTCCTCCTCCGGTAGGTTGGTTGCTGGTCTCCGCTTCTCTGCCAGGACCATTTCGGGACCGCCAGCCAGGGACCTTTAGGGCTCGGATCGCCTGCGTGGAACCCTTGGGGCTGGGCTGCTGGTCTCATTGCCGTCCCGCAGTATGGAGCGTGTCCGTTGTTCTGGCCTATCGGGGTAGGTCTCTATCCAAGTAAACTGTAGGGAACTGCCCTCTGTACTGCCATAGCTCCTGGGATCGGCCGCCCTTTGTCTCCTTCGCCTTATTCTTCCTCTCGGGGATGTCCCACTTGGGGGCATTGGCACTAAGGGCCTAGCATGGTGGCCTACGTACCTAATCCCCTCCATAATGAAATCCTAATCCTAATCCCCCGGTAGGTTCGGAAGCGGTTCCAGCAGCCGGTTCGAAACCGGCAACCGACCAGATGAAAGATGGTGTGAAATATTATCGGAGGAGAAATGGAGGGACAGGAAGTTCGGGGGATGTACTTAACCTACCCAGCATTCACCTGGCGTCCCGGAAGAACTCCCGAAACACAGTATTCAGGAAGTTGGACCACGGAAGACGAACCTGGGCCTTTCGAATGTAGGACACAAATGAAACCGCCTCAGCCATCCCGCTCGATTTGCCTAACATAAATCTTTTTTCCCCTCCCTTCCTCAACAATGCTGGTACTAGAAGTCGCTCGGGATCCCTCAGAACGAGGGAGTCGAAGCATTTGACCTGAGATACCAAGGATGACGGATCGGTCCAACGTCTGGGATGATGAGATGAATCATGGAGCAATTGGTCGAATGATGATGGGGGGAAACTGGAGGACTCGGAGGAAACCCATTCCAGCGCCATGTTGTACACCACAAATCCCACTTTACGGTCATCTGGGATCGAACCCGGGCTGTCTGGGCAAGAACCAAGCGGTCTAACCAATCAGCGATGGCGCGGCCTAACTTGTAAATCTTACTACGTAAAATACGTAGATCTCGTTAAAGCACATAATATATGAATATTTTTTTTGGAGGGTGGGGTATTTACCATTTTTGTGATATTCCTTTTTATTGGTTCGAATCTTCCTAAATTTACTTTTCCCAAATGGGAAGTACTTATTCATTTTTCTTTTTCCTGGTTGTACAAAGAGAATGGCGTCTCAGAGCTATTAATAGCGATTAGCTCTAAAAAGATAATGCTATCGGCTAAATCTATGTTGCACTGTTCTCCTGATACAAGGAAATGTGTGATATTCGATTTCTGTAAATGTTTATCATATCTAGATTAACATGAAGTAGGTAGATAGAACAATAGGCCATTATAACAATAGCTTCTATAAGAGAGTAGAGAAAGTCGTGTGAGTTTATCAGATCAGACTTAAAATTACTTTAAGGAAAGACAGTTGTTCCTCCACAGCCATATTGGTATATTTTTATTACACCTTACAGGTGAAATTTGACAGACGTCAAGTTGCAGATCTAGTGATCATTGCATTTAAACTATATTCTCAAAAATCTTGTTTGCTGGCTAATTTAAAAATATTTTACCACATTAAATTGTTAAATTAGTACATCAAGAATTGCTCATGCAGAACTTGCAGTAGATTCAACAACTTTTTCTTTACACTTACCGTAAATTTAAATAATTTTACTGTTGGGACAAATATACATAACTACTCAAGAAAAATAATCTAAAATTATATATTCATAAATTTAAATATACCAAAATCTATAATAGATATTTTTCTCAGTTAAGTTGTTTGATGCTTTTAGAGGATAATTCGCGGGTGGTCTGAAATGTTTCCGACCTCAACATGAAGATGGCAGCACTCGTAAATAAAAGCTATTTTGGACGTTCAGTTGTTAAGTAGCAATCGTTTGAGTGAGCCGATGTAAGTGCTTTTATGAAAATGGACAACATTGAGTATGAAGCCGTCACTAAATATTTGTTTTTGAAAGGCAATACTCCTACGCAAATCAAAGATGAGTTGGATTCTGCGTATGGGGACTCTGCACCATATTTTACCACAGTGAAATTTTGGGCAGCTGAATTTAAACGCGGCCGTAAGAGCTTGGGAGACGATGAAAGTTCGGGACGTCCAAAAACTACAACTACCAACGAAAACATCGCCATATTTAACAAAATGGTGCTAGACGACCGCCGAATTAAAGTGAGAGAGATAGCAGATGCTATGAGCATGTCAAAAGAACGTGTTTGTCACGTATTAAATCAACATTTAGACATGAGAAAGCTGTCCGCGCGTTGGGTGCCGCATTTGCTCACGTTAGATCAAAAATGTGTTCGAATGAACATTTACGACGCTCTGTTGGCGGAGTTTAGGCACAATAAATCCCAGTTTTGGCGCCGATTAATTACTGTAGATGAAACTTGGATACACCATTATACGCCCGAAACAAATGTACAGTCCAAACGGTTGAATGCAAAGCTTCAGAAGAAGTTCCAGCTCCAAAAAAGTGAAAACTGTTTTTTTTTTTTTGGCTGGGAAAGTGATGGCGACTGTTTTTTGGGTTAGTCATGGAGTTATTTTAATCGATTATCTTAAAAAATGAAAAACCATTACAGGAGCGTACTACACATCATTACTTGACAATCTGAAGGCAGAACTTGCGGAAAAAGCGGCCACATTTGTAGAAAAAGAAAATCCTGTTTCACCAATACAACGCACAGTCTCACACCTAGCGGTTGCAATGCCAAAAATCCACGAATTACAGTTTGAACTGTTTGACCATTCGCCTTACTCACCAGATCTAGCTCCAAGCGAATTCTTTTTGTTACCTCATCTGAAAATTGCGCTCGGAGGACAGAGATTTTCTTCAAATGAAGAGGCAATTACCTTCCTGAACAATTATTTTGCAGAAAAAAACGCCGAGTACTGTTTGGACGGGTTACGGAGATGGGAGCATCGCCGTGAGAAGTGTGTAGAGTTACCAGGAGATTATGTTGAAAAATAAAATCAAAATTATGAAAAAAGTCTTATCTTTATTAGGTCGGGAAATTTTCAGACCACACATGTATGCCATGTGTTGGTAGTTAATTAAATGATTTTTAAAGTAATTCTGTAGATTCATATCTGGTAAGTAATAATTTGGGTTCTGATATGTGATAACGAAATTAAGGCATGCAAGGAATAAAGAATCTTAATGGATTTCAAAGATACATTGTATGTTTTTGAAGATAGGTGCAGGTGCACTTGGGTTGAGTCGTTTAACAAAAGAGAAGGAAGAAAGTGGGTTCTTAGCAGGGATTCTAAGCAAATAACACTTGAATCCGTTTGAAAAGGCATTGTTCGGACCCTTAATAATGGCATGACCGAGACTAACAATCACAATGGACGAAATAGTCACAAAAGGAATTTTGGGTTGAATAAAGACATTCTTTGAGAGGTGAAAAGGACACCCAAATGTTCTGATATACAACGTCAGTTTTCGATTTCTTTCTGTGCCTCCCTTTTAAGAATAAGCTCAAACAATGACCGTTCAAAGGACCGGTTTCAATTTGGACGCAAAATAAATAATGGGAACTGCTTTCTTATCATTATGTGCTTTTAAAGTGTTTTTAAGTAGATGGATTAAAGAGAGATAACAGAGAGAAAGAGAGAAAAGTGGAAGAAGGGGAAGAATGTGTACATTTAACTCAAAAGCACAAGTAGAACCTGCGAGCCCGCCTCGGTTGCGTAGATGGTAGCGTGTTGGCCTCACGCTCAGGAGGTCCCGAGTTTGAATCTCGGTCAGGGTGAGTTACCTGGATAATGTTTTTTTCGGGATTTTCCCTTATCCTTCAAGACGAATGTCAGGTAACTCTAAGCTCCATGGACCCTGGATTCTCTGGCGTATTATCGGTCAATTCGGTGATGATATTAAAAAAATTACCTCCGTAAAACTTTGTAAATGTCCAATGCAGCATTTAAATTTAAATCAAAGATCTACATTAAATAATATAGTTGTGAAAATTTTAAATTGAAGCCTAGCAAATTACATAATTTTTCCACTATCCTTTTAATAACATGTAGTTACTTATAACGTGTATTAGAATAAATGATAAAAATATCAGGATTGAATATGCTAACTTTAATTATATAATAACACTGGGCAAGAATGACAATGCTTCCGGCTTAAAAATAGTGAATTTACATGTATTTAGATCTGCCGAATTAAAAAATCACCATAAAAATGATAGATTGGCTCTTGTTTTGAAGATAAAGTGACATTTTATATTTTAGAGTGAAGATTATAAATTTGGGGGAATTTTACTGGCAGTTGGCACACCTATCAAATAACAAAATACAATCAGAGAGAAATTTTGGAAATTAAATGATGCAAAAGTTAAGAACGGCATTTTTGTCGGACCACAAATAAGAGAACTTGTAAGGGATCCTACATTTGACCAAATTTTGTAGGGGAAAGAAAAGGAAGCTTGGGAAGCTTTCAAGGGTGTTGTTCATGGATTTTTAGGCAACAAAAGAGTGACAACTACAAGCATTTAATGACAGTGCTCCTGCAAACATACCGTAACCTTGAATGTAACATGTACCTTAAGATCCATTTTCTCCACTCCCACCTAAACTTTTTCTCTACTAATTGTGGAGCTGTTATTGATGAACATGGGGAGAGATTCCATCAGGACATTTCTGTTATGCAACAAAGATTCAGGGCCGTTGATATGAAGTAATGCTTGCGGATTACTGTTGGTCTTCGTATAGGGATTCCGCCGAACTCCATCACAAGAGGCAAGCTAAAAGACGACGAAATCGATAGGCCACCACATGATTCTCTTCAGACACGACTATCTGCGAAGTATTTTTACAGCAATTTAGAACTCTTAACATGTAATTACCAGTTAAAAAAAATCAAATGCAATTTCATTGTTGTTAGCATATATGTAATTCAAATGTATCCTTTTCTCTCAATCCGTTAATATGTAATACTTGTGCCGTTTTTTTTTTCCCCCGGCACATTTTTGTTGCCCTTCCGGCTCGGGGGCGCTGACGTCTTGTTGGTTTGGGCTTTCCGCCGTTTCTCTCTGGGGGCGCTGCGGTGCCCGAGACTTCTTGGGTGGCTCCTTCGAGCCGGGAGAGCGGTGAGAGTGTGTGCCTGGTTGGTGTCGTGTGGGCGTTTTCTTAGGGTGAGTGCTCCAGTTCGGGTTCCCCGATTTTTCTCTTAGTTTTTTTATAATTGGTCTTTTGGTGAGCCGTGTGTTTTGGTGGGGCTCTTTCTCCCAGATTCGGGGCCAGAAGTATATAGTTATCTTTATCTGTCTGGTTGGTTTAAGCAAAGTGTAGCAAAGAACAAACGAGAAAATAAATACATGTTAAGGTTCCGTTAAAGGCGTATGTTTTCAATTTAATCTCATGACCCTGGGTTGGCCAGCACAATTTGGTAGCAGAGCGTGGTTAATTTGACGCTTGGCTCTCGGCTTGGTTTCCGCGCGTTCGTGTTTGTTGCTTTTGACGTTTTCGGTGCCTACTACTGCATTCTTTGGCAGTGAGGAATGGCGACTTCTTTAGTAAATGTTGACAGCTTGCGTAAAGGTGAGCTGATGTTTGAGTTGTTAATTCGTGGTGGGCAGGTCTCTCCTGCGGCCGACTGGTCGGCCATATTAGACGCATTGCGGCTGGTCAAGGACAAACCGTTTATTGCTTTACCTGATAAGCATGATTTAGTTGCCAATTCCCCTCAAGTGTGTTCTGAAGCGCTTTTAGAGTTGGGTGAGGTTATCCAAGATTTGGAGCGTGAGGGGACCCCTTCAAAAGGACAGCAGGTTCGTTTATTGGCGCGCATCCAGCATTATATCAACAGGTTAGATTATCTCATTACCTATTTTCCGCGTTCCGAGGTTTTACCTCGTGTTAAGACACTCAAACAAAATTTTGAGGCGCTCCTCGAGAAATTTAACGCCATGGCTCGTCAAGGGGGAGAAGACGCTAAGCTGCATTTTCCGGAGACCTCGTCTTCCCCGGCTGTGAGTCCCGTAGCTTCTCTTTCGACGCCATTTCGTGCCTTAAAAATCATTCACCCTTTACAACAGTTGGTGGAGGCAGTGGATATGTTCGAGGTGTCGGATGTGCTGTCGGCTTTCACGTTTTTGAAATTCCTAGTAAAGCTTAAAAAGGTAGCCATGGTGCACTCGGTTTCTTCCGATTTAACCATGCAGGCAGTTGCGACCAAGGTCAAAGGTGTAGTTTTGAATCTTTTGCTTAGAGCAAGGCAATCAGCTGACCCTTTAAGTACTTTTCATGCTTTGGTTTTGGAATTCTTTATCCCGCGTCGTGAATCGTTAAAATTATTGCAAGACCATTATTTACGACCTCAAGGTCTGGCCGAACCGTTTGTCCAGTATATGGAACGGGTCAGAGACGTGGCCTTGGCCTTACGTCTCCCAGATACGGAGCAGGCGGTTTGTGACGTCATCATTTCGGGTTTGAATCCCGAAGCTCGCTACAGTCTTGTTTTCGCGACACGTCCTAATACGTTCACGGCTTTGGAATCTTTAGTGCCCTTGCTTAATGAATGTTCTTCTGTAGATCGATCTCGCTTAGGTGAAGTGTTGAATTCACCTCCCCCACCACGAGCGAATCGTGGAGATGGTTTAACGCCCGGCGTCCGACCTGGGTCATCAACTCACGGGCCCCGGGTAAGATACTACCGTTGTCAGGAGGTAGGGCATATGGTTAAGAACTGTAGTTTTCCTCGCCCAACGGGCATGGACCCTTCGAAATCTGGACGTGATAGTCAGTTCCGGCAGCGCCCCATTTGACGCCAGAAGTTGCCTGCCATGAGCGCGAGTTTGGCCCCATCGCGGCGCATTTTGGCTTTACCCCATTCTATTAAACCTCTTGTGCAGGTTGTTGTCGGTAAGGTGAGCGTTTTAGCCCTCCTTGATTCCGGTAGCTCATTTTCTCTCATTAATCAACTATATTTTCGCAATACTTTGGCACCTTCGTGTCCCAAGGAGGTGAGCTGTCAGGTGCAATGTTTGGCAGTTAATGGTCAGTCCTTTAATGTGTCTAGCAAGGTTAGGTGTACTATCCGCTTTCCTAAGTTCACTTGGAAACATGAGTGCTATTTGGTCCCTGACCTACCCTATTCTGTAATCTTGGGGGCCGATTTTATGTCACGCTCCCGTTTGTGTTTAGATTTTGCGAAGAAACAAGCCACTTTCGGGTTCGCGACTGGAAGTAGTGTACCTTTTCAGGAGAAACTATATGACGTTCCACCTCGCCCTCGTCTAGGTAACGTCACGCTATTAGACGAGCGTGAGGCAGATATTTCCTTGTCTCATTTGACTCATCAACAAGCCGCAGTGGTGGAAGGTTTGGTTCAGGAATTTTCCTCCTTGTTTTCCGACCGATTGGGTGTTACTCATCTTATTACCTACGATATTCAGCTGACTGACCCGTCCCCTGTTAAGCTTTCTCCGTACCGTCTGACACCACCCAAAATGGCCATTTTGAAGGCTAAAATCAATGATATGTTGGATAAGGGTATCATTAGACCTTCCACTTCGTCTTATAGTAGCCCGGTTTTCTTAGTTCCTAAGGGTGACAATGATTTCCGTCCTGTCGTGGATTATCGCCAACTCAATAAAAAAATACTTATTGAATCTACTCCCATGCCAGACCTCCATACTGCCGCCCATCATTTTGCTGGTGCACGCGTGTTTACGACTCTGGATTTAAACAGCGCCTATCATCAGATTCCTTTGTCGGATGAATGTAAACACGTGACTGCCTTTTCATCTCCGTGGAGATTGTATGAGTTTAATAGGATTCCCTTTGGGATTGCTACCGGGGCGCAGGTACTTTCCCGTCTCTTGGACAGTTTGTTTTCTGACATTAAATTTAAATTTCTTTACCACTATTTAGACGACCTAGTAGTGTACTCTCCTGATTTTGATTCCCATATCTTACATTTACGTGAGGTGTTTGATCGCTTACAGAAGGCTGGCCTCACGGTTAAAAGGTCTAAAGTGAAGTTTGCTACCACAGAGATTTCTTTCTTGGGCCATTGGGTGTCGCCCGCCGGCATTACTATTGATTTAGAACGCACCAAAGCCGTGCGCAATTTTCCACCCCCTAAGAACTTATGTGCATTGGCTCGTTTTGTTGGTATGGTGAACTTCTTTTCCAAGTTTATTCCTTCCTTCGCTGCCCGGGTTGAACCTTTGAATCGCCTTCGACGGAAGGGTATTAAGTACGTCTGGGGTGATGAACAACAGCGTGCGTTCGAAGACCTTAAGTCCGCCATTTCCTCTCCTCCTGTTTTGGCGTTTCCAGATTTCAATAGAACTTTTATTCTCCAGACTGACGCTTCTAGTTATTCCCTGGCGGCGGTCCTTCTCCAGGATTTTCCGGAGGGGCGCCGTCCCATTTGCTATGCTTCGCGAACTCTATCTGAAGCTGAACGCAAGTTTTCAATCTATGAGCTCGAAACCTTGGCAGTTTTGTTTGGTCTCGAGAAGTATAAACCCTACATGGAACATGTATCTTTCATATTGGAGTGTGATAACCAGGCTCTCACGTGGGCGTTAGGGACACCACGTAAAACCGGTAGGCTCGCCCGTTGGGGCGTGCGGATTGGGGCGTTTAAGTTTACACCGAGGCACATTCGTGGTTCTGATAATGTAGTTGCTGACGCTCTTACACGTATGTTTTCTGAGGAACCGCCCCTGTTACCATCTTCGGGGACGGTTTCCGGCTCTAACGCCTGTCTGTCGTTCCCCGAAATGTTTACCAGCATCGCTGAACATCAGCGCAGGAATGCCTGCATTAATCAGATTATACAGCAGTTTGAGGACGGCCATCCTGTCCCGCCGTATTGCTTACGTGATGGTGTTCTTATGGCGCGTGCTAATTTTGACGGCAAATTTAAGATCATTTTGCCCGATAGTATCATTCCGATGGTATTTGCTTACTTTCATCTTTCACCCTTTGGTGGGCACCTTGGTGTAAACAAGACTCGCGATAAAATACGTGAGCGCTTTATATGGAAAGGCATGGATCGCGATATTGCGACCCGTGTTAAAGCTTGTAATATTTGTTCCATGGCTAAGCCGGCGCAGCGAACCACGTGGGGTGGTCTCGCGTCTGAAGTGGCATCTAAGCCGATGGAAAAATTATTTGTAGATTTTATAGGCCCATTTCCCCGGTCGATTCAAGGTAATACTTATGCCCTTGTGGTTGTTGACGCCTTTTCTAAGTTCGTGTGGATTTCGGCCGTGCCACGTGCCACGGCTCGTACTGCTACGAAGGTCCTGAATAACATCTTGGCTGCTTTTGGTGCTCCACGTTACGTTGTGTCTGACAATGGCTCGCAGTTCACTTCCAATTGGTTCAAACAATTCTGTTTTCAGTGGGGGGTAAGACATATCACTACCACCCCACATTACCCTAATCCTTCCCAAGCCGAGAGGGTTAATAGAAATTTGAAATCCGCTTTGATTGCTTTCCATCATGAGCACCACAATCAGTGGGATACTAACTTGGGAAAGTTGCAGTTTGCCTTTAACTCCGCTCGTCATGAAGCTCACCAGACCACCCCCTTCAGTTTAATGTTTGCTTTTGTACCCAGTTCCCCTTTGGCGAATATGTGGTCCTTAAATGATCTACTTCCTCAGACCTTTTCTCCCGAAACTATTAGACAGAACTGGAGGAGAGCCTTTAATAATCTAAAACGTGCGCATGAGCTCACCAAAAGGCGTTATGAAGAAAATAGAAAACCCTCTCCTTTCGCGGTCGGTCAACTGGTTATGTGCAAATCTTTCCCTATAAATTCGCGTAAGGATGCTTTTGCTGCTAAATTAGCTCTGCGTTACTCTGGCCCCTATAAGATCATTAACATTTTTAAGGGCGTGTCCGTTACACTGGAGCACTCTAAAACCCATGAAATGCGTCGAGCTCACATCACTCAGTTGAAACCTTGCCCTGATGCTAGGATTTGATGTCTGTTTTGCTTTGCACTGTTTGTTTTGGTATTTCAGTGTTTGTTTTCGTTCCCGTGTTTGTTTTGCTTCTGCGCCCTTGACCTCGGGGCACGGTTGTGTTGTGTTGTGTGTAGCTCGCGTGCCGTGCTGCCAAGGCATGTACTCACTTTCACTTTCCTCTCTCTCTATGCCGGCATATCTCTCTCTTTCTCTTTCTTTCTGTGCGTGTGTTTTCCTGTGTGTGAGTGTTATTTAAAAAATTGTTGGGTACCCATGATTGTGTGTTATTTACTGGTTTATATATGTATGGGTGTATGTGTATATATACAATGTGTCCAATTATGTTGATGTGCTCAATATTGTCTAAGGTATTTCTTTCTTTATTGTTAAAAGTTGGATAATTGTTTTGCTGAAAATATTTATTACTTGAAAGGTATTTATTAGTAATGGTCACTTCAATGGTATTTATCCTTATTGTATTTATTTATAGAGATTTATTGCTGTTACTCGTTTGAAAATATTTATTACTTGTCCTTCAAAGATATTTCTGCCCCTTATGATCTAAAAAAAATATTTTACAAATTTGGCTGGTTAATGTTCTTAGGTTACCACTTCTGCTTCTGGTTCCGTTTCTGGCTTTTGTTTTATGTTTCAGCCGCCCCATCTCCTACCGTGATCCTTGCCTGTTCTGTCATCCTGGATTTTTCCGCCTTGTGCCAGCACCATCCGTGGGTCCCGGTGTGACAGTGACCTTCACGTGCGCCACGCTTTTTCTCCACCTTGGGAGAGTCGCCACGTGGGAGCTAGCTTCGCTTCTTCTTCGACTTCAAGCCACGTCATCCGTCTTTACCTTGGTCACCCTTCCGTGACCTACCTGGCTGTTGTTAGGCGTTCAAAGGACTAACCTGCTGCCCTTTGGTAACGTTTTGCCTCTGTTCTCTTCTGCTCCTGAAAGACTTGCCGGCAGTGTTCTGCTCTCTACGTCACGCCTGTGTGTGCAAAATAGAGACAGTGTTCTCCGTGTAAGAGTGACGTATGGTATGTCACGGTTGTGAGTGTAAAAAAAAAGGGGAAACTCAGTTTCACATCTGCTCTCTACGTCACGACTGTGTGTGCAAAATAGAGACAGTGTTCTCCGTGTAAGTGTGACGTATGGTATGTCACAGCTGTGAAGAAGGAAAGACTCAACAAGTGTACGCAATACTCATACTCATTGCTACTCAGGGCAGACTTTCTATGATGTTTGGTGCGCGTCCGACTCTCCTAGGGTTTCCTTCTTCGGGCTTCTTCACCCCGTGGTCTGGAATGGCTTTCTTCCTTTCCTTGGTTTCTTCCAGCCTTTCCTTTTTTTCCGTTTGGCTTCTCCACCCTGTGTTTCCGATGGGGAGGGGGTGTTTGTTTTTTTTCCCCCGGCACATTTTTGTTGCCCTTCCGGCTCGGGGGCGCTGACGTCTTGTTGGTTTGGGCTTTCCGCCGTTTCTCTCTGGGGGCGCTGCGGTGCCCGAGACTTCTTGGGTGGCTCCTTCGAGCCGGGAGAGCGGTGAGAGTGTGTGCCTGGTTGGTGTCGTGTGGGCGTTTTCTTAGGGTGAGTGCTCCAGTTCGGGTTCCCCGATTTTTCTCTTAGTTTTTTTATAATTGGTCTTTTGGTGAGCCGTGTGTTTTGGTGGGGCTCTTTCTCCCAGATTCGGGGCCAGAAGTATATAGTTATCTTTATCTGTCTGGTTGGTTTAAGCAAAGTGTAGCAAAGAACAAACGAGAAAATAAATACATGTTAAGGTTCCGTTAAAGGCGTATGTTTTCAATTTAATCTCATGACCCTGGGTTGGCCAGCACATACTTCAACCTTGTGTATATCATAGAAACTAGAGCTAATAAAAATTTTTATTGTCATATTTGTTTTTCTCAACCCAAAATTAGTAGAAATTGCCTCATGAGGTGCTCGAAATATTTTTTTTTTTTTTTTTTTTTGCCCAGTGTAATTTTTTTAGAGTTTCAATGATCAGTTGTTTGATGAAATTTGCTGTCATTAGTCCATTGGTTGTTTAATGCTAACGCTAACCTTGAAAATGTTTTAAAAGTACTTTAACAAAAGATACCTTTTATCGTTATCTTTCAGGGTTGCACTTTATGCTTAGTTCATATTGCTGACCCAGTTTGTTCAGTGTCAGTTTCAACCAATAAACAGAATCCGATGCATCACACTCGAACAATTGTCTCCATTTATAGAAGTTTTGCATAATTCTTTTGTATATTATATTTATATAAAAACGATACTTCTAATAATATTACTAACGAAACCTTTTTCTTAAAGAAGTAACCTCAAGTAATCTCTCTTGACTTACTAACAATGTGGAAAAAGCCACGCAGTAATTAGTCGTATATCTTGTCACTTTTTGTTACTAATGAACCTCAGAAGGGGGGCAAAAATAGCCTGAGATACTTCATAGACGCAATTTCCAAACTTAGTATGAGTAATACATTTTTCCTAAACACCTAATGCTACTAAAACCTATTGGCATAAGTTACAAAATTTTAGGTTGTCACGTAAGTAATGTTGGTTTTTTTATTTTGGTATTTTAGAAACTTAATTGGGTTTCTTTGATTTGGTAATGCCATGTACAGGATGCCATGGATAGTGTTGCGTACATTACGTGCATGCATCAGTCTTCAGTTGTTAATAAACAATCACAAATGGAGATAACAAAGTTTGTGCTTAGGTAGGGGAGGGGTTCCGTCCCCTTCAGCTGCCGTAGTGCGGGCGCTGCGGACCCTTAACACTCGTGGTACCTCTGACGTTACTAGAGGAACCCCGGGCCGAACATTCGAGCCCCTCCCTTAATGGGAATTGTTCGGATTGGGTTGGACTCGAAATGGCAGTGGTTCCCAATACCCGTGGGAGATCGGGTACGTCTCCGGACGTGGTTGAGGGAAGCCATTAATATTCCCGCGTAATAACCAGCATAGCTAGTAGAAAGTGTGCTAGATCACCAGGCGGCCCCACCGAGGTCATATCGGTAGCCTTCCCAATTTGGAGTTGGTGCGCGTAAGTAGCGTATCCACGTTCATCCCGTCTTGAGTCCACAGGACCAGGTGGGGGGGGGACGCTTGTTAGTCTCTAGGTCTTGCCTTATGGAAAGCCCCACGTAGGTGCCGGGCGCCCCTTTGGGACTGCTCGGTAGCACCCTGGTTGAAGGAGGCCAGGATCTTTGGACCTACGGTTCCGGGACTAATTGGAGTAGAACCTCTGCAGTTAACAGTTCTTCAAAAGCACTACTGGAACAAGATTATAAAGCCGCTGCCGTAGCTCGAAGAATATGTGACGTGGAAGGAGAGGGTGTCCTTAGTGAGCGTGTGGCACAACGATGGTTCCAACGTTTCAACAATGGATACGAAAACGCTACAGATTTGCCACGTCTGGAAGACTTAAGTCTGAAATATTGAGGATACACGTCAAGTTTTTAGGGAAAATCCTCAAAAACACCTGTAGGCTTTCAGAAATACTTAGTACATCAAAACATACCGTACAGCGCTAGATTAAGACACTTGGAAAGTCATACAGAAGCTGTAGATCTATACCTCATAAACTGACACCTCAACAGGCTGAACGTATAGTGGATATCTGTCGTCAGCTTTACAGTAATCCTATGGATGATATATTTTTTAGGAGAATTGTCACTTGTGATAAAAATGGATATATTACCGAAACCCTGATGCCTCAAAACAATGACCAACCTGCCAAAGTCATTGTTAAAAGGACGAGTTCGGTCTCAAATAATGCTGTGTGTTTGGAGGAATTTTAAAGAAGTGACTCATTGGGAGTTTGTTCCAAACGGGTAGACGATTGATTCAGATCTTTATTCTCAACAACTTTAACGATTTCATTAAAGTTTGAGACGGAGACGTGCAACATTTAACCGAAATAGTTCTATTGTAACAGGACAATGCAACAAACCATAGACAAAATTCAGAAATTGGGAGGAATCGAACTGCTACGACACCCAGCATATATCCCTGATCTCGCACCATTCGATTATCATCTTCTTCGATCTATGATGCATAAGACATTTTGACAACTTTTAAGCAGTACAAGTTGGGGTCTCCGAATTCTTCGCATCAACAACCAGAGACTGGCATCATCGTGGGATAGTAGTAGTGGTGGTGGGGGTGCTGGTGGTGGTGGTGGTGGTGGTGGTGGTGGTGGTGGCGGCGGTGGCGGGAGCGGCTGCGGTGGCGTTGGCGGCGGCGGTGGCGGCGGTATTTTTTTTAACTCAGTGGAAAAATCTTACAAAGACGCAAACTTGCGAGTTGGATTTTCGCCAACTAAAAAACCACTGCATGCTCTGCATACCATTTTGGGACTGCTGGTGCTAGCATAACCTCAAAATGGCAGCTGTCTGATGGTCACTAATTCCTGTCGTTACACTCTTTGGTTTGCATAATATTTTTGCTAATCTCTTGACAATGGTCCAAGCTCTTGGAGATCGTAGCAAGATGTCTTGGACAACAGCAGCAGCAGCAGCAGCAGCAGCAGTATCTATTTTCTCATCTTTCTTCTACATACAATTTCATTGATACATTGACATTTGTAACATTTCTTTCACACAATAACAAAATGACTTATTCACATTTAACATACCCTTTCTACCTGCTTGCCTCGAGTCTCGGTCTCAATACACATAACCCCTGGTTTTCCGTGCATTGATGACCCTCCTCTCCCTTGTATCCCTCGTTATAGTTTTCAGCTCTTAATTGTTAGTTATTCTTCATCAGTCTTAATCATTTCTCTCTAACTTTCCCCATATTATTCACCTATATTTCTTACACTCTTTTCTCCTTTTACCAATAACATTTTCTTTATTATTAATACCTTCCCCCATCCCTGAAACGGCCCCACTTTTGTTGCCAAATTTGTTCTCTCCATATCTTTGTTTGCAGTAAGGTATACTATGCCAATCTGTATCCTCTTCTCAACACATTGAACATTTCCCTGTGTCCTTTTCATATCTAATACCTTTCAAATTTCTAATCCCTGTCCTTGCCCAGGCAAATCCTTCTCGCTCTAACTTATTACACACACCTATGTACTTCTCCCTCCCCCACACTGTCTTTATTTCGCTGTATCTCCTCAATGATCTTTTCTCCCTTACACTGGTAAATATAACTTGGCTATCAAATCTTCCAGGCTTAATTCTACCTCTTTCCAAAAGCGCCTATAATAATTATCCTCGTTTCTCCAAATATGTCCCATACCTATATGTTCCATCAGTTCCTTTACTTTTGCGCCCAAGACTCTCCCCATTTGCTTCTCATCTGCAAAAGAAAACAAATTTTTTTCCTAAAAAAAACATTATTTATGAAATAGTATCTATACAGTGCAATGATGTTATTTACAGTTTCCTTTGATTTTCATGTTGTATAACATCAAATACGAGATAAAAACCTGGTGTATGCACTCACAGAGCTTTTACTATTCACTGTTGAATCAAATATACTTAACCATGTTTATTCTGCTCCATACTTTATAATTGAATTAGATGTTCGTAAAAATGTTTGTATTATATTTTATTAAATATATAATGAGAATAGGACAATTCAGTGGCTGAATGTGTGTGTTAATAATTTAAGGACACAACTAGTCACTATGTTTTGAAATTTCCTTCTCTTTGTATGACCAAGAGATAATCTAATGTGTTGCACACATTTACGTCAGTGCCCGCTTCGGTAGCGTAGATGGTGGCGTGTCTGCCTTACGTGCAAGAGGTCCCGAGTTCGATTCTCGGTTAGGGTGAGTTACTTGTATAAGGCTTTTTCGGATTTTCTCCTTATCCTGAATATCAGGTGACTCTAAGCTCTATGGTCGTCAGCGTGAACTACCTGGATAAGGTTTTTTCCGGAGTTTTCCCTTATGCTTAAAGACGAATGTTGGGTAGCTCTAAGCTCCATTGACGCTGGTGCCCGCCTCGGTAGCGTGGTGGTAGAGTATCTGCCTCACGTTCCAGAGGTCCCGAGTTTGAATCTCGGTCAGGATGAGTTACCTAAATACAGTGTGAGTGAAGCAATGTGTCAATATCTTCTCGATTCATTTTTGTACTAATTTGTGCTTCACTGTCCCTACGCTTCTTCCAAGTTTATACTTTGAAGGTTTATCCTGTTTTTTTTCCTTATCCTGAAAGACGAATGCCGGGTTACTCTCAGCTCTATGGACCCTGGACACATTTGAGCATCATTTCACCCATTTCATTCATCGTCCGATATGACTTAACGTTTGAGGACAAAAATGAAAACGTAAGATCTATGGATCCTGGACTCATTTGAGCATCATTTCACCCATTTCATTCTTCGTCCGATATGACTTAACGTTGGAGGACGTAAAATTACAAAAACAAAAACATAAGCTCTATGGACCCTGGACTCATTTGAGCATCATTTCACCCATTTCATTCACCGTCCAATATGACAATGTTTGAGGACCTAAAACTACAAAAACGAAAACGTAAGCTCTAAGGACCCTGGACTCATTTGAACATCATTTCACCCATTCCATTCACCGTCCGATATGACAACGTTGGAGCACGTAAAATTACAAAAACATAAGCTCTATGGACCCTGGACTCATTTGAGCATCATTTCACCCATTTCATTAATTGTACAATATGACTTAACGTTTGAGGACAAAAATGAAAACGTAAGATCTATGGATCCTGGACTCATTTGAGCATCATTTCACCCATTTCATTCACCGTCCAATATGACAATGTTTGAGGACCTAAAACTACAAAAACGAAAACGTAAGCTCTAAGGACCCTGGACTCATTTGAACATCTTTTCACCCATTCCATTCACCGTCCGATATGACTTAACGTTGGAGCACGTAAAATTACAAAAACATAAGCTCTATGGACCCTGGACTCATTTGAGCATCATTTCACCCATTTCATTAATTGTACAATATGACTTAACGTTGGAGGACTTAAAATTACAAAAACGAAAAAGTAAGCTCTATGGACCCTGGACTCATTTGAGCATCATTTCACCCATTTCATTAATTGTACAATATGACTTAACGTTTGAGGACAAAAATGAAAACGTAAGATCTATGGATCCTGGACTCATTTGAGCATCATTTCACCTATTTCATTCTTCGTCCGATATGACAATGTTGGAGCACGTAAAATTACAAAAACATAAGCTCTATGGACCCTGGACTCATTTGAGCATCATTTCACCCATTTCATTAATTGTACAATATGACTTAACGTTTGAGGACAAAAATGAAAACGTAAGATCTATGGATCCTGGACTCATTTGAGCATCATTTCACCCATTTCATTCTTCGTCCGATATGACTTAACGTTGGAGGACGTAAAATTACAAAAACAAAAACATAAGCTCTATTGACCCTGGACTCATTTGAGCATCATTTCACCCATTTCATTCACCGTCCGATATGACAACGTTGGAACACGTAAAATTACAAAAACATAAGCTCTATGGACCCTGGACTCATTTGAGCATCATTTCACCCATTTCATTAATTGTACAATATGACTTAACGTTTGAGGACAAAAATGAAAACGTAAGATCTATGGATCCTGGACTCATTTGAGCATCATTTCACCCATTTCATTCTTCGTCCGATATGACTTAACGTTGGAGGACGTAAAATTACAAAAACAAAAACATAAGCTCTATGGACCCTGGACTCATTTGAGCATCATTTCACCCATTTCATTCACCGTCCAATATGACAATGTTTGAGGACCTAAAACTACAAAAACGAAAACGTAAGCTCTAAGGACCCTGGACTCATTTGAACATCATTTCACCCATTCCATTCACCGTCCGATATGACAACGTTGGAGCACGTAAAATTACAAAAACATAAGCTCTATGGACCCTGGACTCATTTGAGCATCATTTCACCCATTTCATTAATTGTACAATATGACTTAACGTTGGAGGACTTAAAATTACAAAAACGAAAAAGTAAGCTCTATGGACCCTGGACTCATTTGAGCATCATTTCACCCATTTCATTAATTGTACAATATGACTTAACGTTTGAGGACCTAAAACTACAAAAACGAAAAAGTAAGCTCTATGGACCCTGGACTCATTTGAGCATCATTTCACCCATTCCATTCACCGTCCGATATGATTTAACGTTGGAGGTCTTAAAATTACAAAAACGAAAACATAAGCTCTATGGACCCTGGACTCATTTGAACATCATTTCACCCATTTCATTCATCGTCCACTATGATCGTTGGAGGACGTAAACTAAGAAAGGAAAACTCTCATGAGTTTCTCTACTTGGGTATAAATTATTCTTATTTGCGTATAATCCTCTATCTACTTACTGTTAATCGATAATCGAAATAAATATTATCTAATTGCCAATGTTCTTGTAAGTGTAAGCGGAATATGGGTATACATTAGGCTTTATCTATATTACAATCCTTTAATGATCTTATTGCTATTTTAATGACCCTGAAATTCCATTATCTCTGAGTGGCCAAGAGATAACAAACGAAAAACGACTTCCCACTTGAGAAAATCATAAATATTATAAATTTCAGACAAATAATAAGGAACATCTGTGAGATGGTTCATCCCTATAAAATACAGTTTTCAGTTAAATTGTGTGTTTTAAGCAGGTATAAATTTTTGTGTAAGTTTTTTCCTATCTCAGATTTACCAGTTTTGCAAAACTCATCCAAAATGGAAAGGACTGATTAGGACAGTCCCAGAAAGTTCAAGATGAACATTTTATTCATATATATATACATATATGTTTTAAAGACATGGTATATAGGAATTATTAGAGCCTTTTATGAGGGAAGCAGAATTTTCGGAAGGTGTTCCAATTAAACGAGTCTGGGATGCGTGAATTTTCTTGAAAATCTTCGTATCATATCGTTGGAAGACGCTGAACTTAATATCAAATTTCGTATTTAAACGACTTTCCATTTTTAAAATAATTTGTTTACAACACCCATACCTTTTGTCTGAAAATACGTTCTCCTTGGATTAAAGGATACTCAAATACTGTACTTCCCGAAATCTAGGTACTAAATTTTTCTGTGGAATACAATGCTTCCACTACACGTAGTAGAGGAAGTAAAAAAAAAAAAAAAAAAACTATTATATTTCACTTCGTAATCGTTTAGTAGTACCACTTTGAGATATGAGATATTACCCCACAGCTATTTTGTTCCCCAGAAAAGTGTTCATTTAACTGGAGCTCGAGCTTAATGTGTGATTATTTAATAAATTCATAAATGTTTTAATTTTGCATAATTCTGTGCATTAATATTAATTAGTTATTATTCTGACTGTGATAGTAATGCTGTGTAGATAGCAACTGAATATTGTTTAGAAAATTGTATGAATGTTTACTTTGAATGGTGCTCAGGGTCTCTGGGAGTATATTCTTACAGCAGAGAAAACCAAATCAATAGAGACCCTTTAAATTCCTTAAAAAACTTTCAATGTGTACGGAATATCGTTGCACATTTCATCACGTGGTTTCTTTTTGGATAAAGTTCCTTATTTGCTTTTGTTCTCCAAGCTCGTTATATTTTGGCCGAAAAGCTCTTCACATATAAATAGTTTATTCTTCCTCCCTCTTTAAGAACACCTGTCAAGAAATAGCTTCAAATTACACAATGTTGCTGTGTTACACGCAAGATGAGGAAATATCGCAGATCTATTTATGCAGCTAGCCTATACTTCTGAGAAATTAGGTCACGAGGGAAAAAATTGCACATTTTCAACGCACATGGTGGAGCAAAGTATTTGAATGGGAAAATAAATAATATTTCGAGAGCGGATAGTGCTCGGAAGGTATAATTTGAAATAAACAGCATTTTAATGAATATTACGTAAATTTAATGCAAATAGTTTGTTTGCTTTATATGATTTATAATATGTACTAGAAAGGAAGGAACATTTAGAGCGGCAAGTAATTGATCTATTGCCTAAACTACCGAAAATGGGGCGAAAGATTTCAAAGTACGAAAGGGCGAAAGATTTGCTGGCAGTAGGCATGACGTAGGTGGGCTCTCCAATCATTCCAGATGAGTACACTATATCATCTTGGACAACTGGGCCAGATGGTACCTTTACACCCGGAGCACACTACCATCCTTCGGCTGAGAAAATAAAGGAAATTAAATGAGAGAGAAGGATGTATCCGGACCATCATTTGTCTCCGTAGGGGAGAGGATCCGTCCCCTTCAGCTGCTGTGGTGCGAGCGCTGCGCGTGATACCTCTGACGTTACTAGAGGAACCTCGGGCCGAACATTCGAGCCCTTCCCGAATGGGAGTTGTTCGGATTGGGTTGGACTCGAGGGAGCAGTGTGTTCCCGACACTCGCGGGAGATCGGGTACCTCCGGACATGCTTCGGCCACCCGGAGGTGGTAGAAGATTGCCTGAAAAGTCCCGGGTACTAGCCTGCAGAGCTAGTTGAAGGTGTGCTAGATAACTAGGCGGCCCCACCGAGGTTATTCGGTAGTCTTCCATGCGGGGTTGACGCGCGTAAGAGGGGTATCCACTTCCACCCGTCTTGACGTTGTCGATGGGGGGGGGGGCGCTTTTTACACTTTAGGTATTGCCCTATGGAAAGAGCGGCGGAGGTTCCATCGCTCCCGAGTTGTTAGAGGCCGGAGTTTTCGGGTAGACCTCGCGATGAACTGTCCATCATTTTAGAATGCAAGCCATCCAAGAAGTCAATTGGTCACCTGTCAGAACTACGATGAAGATTTTTCATCATGATTATCGGTCACGACAGCATGTATACTTGGAATTTCTCTAATCTCAAGTTACATAAATCCAACGAAGATGATGAATGATGACCTTGATTATTTGAATGAAATTTAAAATTGCTTTATCTCACCAATATTTTGGAACTTTGGGCATTTCAAGTAAAATCTTTGACCTCATTGAGGAAGGGGGAAGAACGGAATATTTCTAATTTTTTCCCATACTAATATCACTCTGTTCTGTTTCGAACTGCCCCCCCCCCCGCCACCTAAATACACTAATACAAATGCTTGGATTTGTATTTCTTTTAAGAGAAAAGCAAGGTATTTTCCATGAAATGACTCCATATAATTTTTGAAAGCATTGTTTCAAAACAATGTGTTACAACCACATTACTTTCTCTGCCCGATTTTATAAAGGTTAATCTTACAAATGATTATTTTGTTTACTGAGCAGAATGGCTTCGCGGAAACATGTGAAGCTCGTATTCGGTAGTTCCCAGGTTGATTCCCTACACAGTCCACTTTCACTTTGGATTATTAGTGGTTTTTCCAGGTCGATAGGCAAATACTGAATAGTTTATCGTTTACCCAACTTCCTTTTCATGATTTCATTTTCATTCCGTCCCTTCTCAATTTTAGGTATAAATATTCTTAACGAGGATGTCAGTTGCCAGACTCAAATAGTGTCACCGTGTGCCGGAATGTTGTACCATAGTGGTTCTTCTACATGCCAGTAAATTTAGTGGCGTTTAAGCACATCTATATAGGCCGCATTTGAACCAATGACATTGTGATCAGAGCCACCCTAGATTTATATATTTTAAGTGTGCTTATAAGTTCCTGGCGTATACGGTGTCGGACAAATGACTCTCAAAGGAAAGAGCGCTCCTCGTGGACAACAGAGGGCGTGATCAATGGGCAGTGGACTAGCCATGTTGGGCGTCTCTGTGGCCTGTAACCTGCTGTGGTTATTCACTTGATCCCTTTCTTCTGCTCTGATAGCCACAGTGGATCTATACGTCCAAGAACTTACTGTTGTGTAACCCTAACCCTACTTCTTCTTTCTGCTTAGTATTAATCCTGATAAATATTTGTAGAAGTTCTTTTGTTGTTAATTTAGTTTCTGATACAAGGGGTGTAGAGTAGTTTTAAGTGTTGGATAACTGGATTGATTTGGAGGGGACTTGGTACGGAAACCACGCATAGTTTATTGCACCTTTGCCTCTATAGTAGGGCATCTCCGGGGAGGAAGGATGAGGTGAGAGGAGACAAGGGCGGCCGTCCCAAAGAATCACGATGGTGTAGAGGGCAGTGTCCCTACATTTAACAGATGGAAACTTCCCCCAGCGGGCCATGACAATTAACATCCCACCCTACTGTGGTTCGAAATTGTTCTAGCAATGAAAACTAAACAAATAAATATCAATATCAAAATATGAAATACGTTAATTTGTTCACACATAGTTATTCCTCTAAAAATAATTTTCTCGTATTCAGGAAGCTTGAAAACGCGTATTTCCAAAAAAAATCTCGGTATTGAGCTTTAGGGTGGAACGTAATACAGGGTGTATATAAATGAATATCGGGGTTTTAAATCTTTATAATATTTATTACATTAAACTTACAGTTACAAATGATACATCAAATGCAAAAGCAACTCAGTTTTGTTTGTTGGCACCAGTGCGCATGTGCGTGCAATGTTTCTGCCGCAATCCGCTAGACAGCGCTAGTAGCAAAGCCAACTAGTAAACAGAAAGCGTTTTGTGTTTTGCAGTTTGCAAACGCCGAACCTGTAGATACTGTGCAACGTGCGTTCCGCATTAAGTTCGGTTGTGATCCTCCTAGTGATAATAACATTGGTAGATGGCATCATCAGTTTGAAGATACCGGCTGCCTTTGTAAAGGGAAGAGCAAGGGACGACCAAGAGTAAGTGAAGAGACTGTTGAGCGAGTGAGAAAGTCGTTCATTCGTAGCCCAAAGAAATCGGTCCGGAAGGCTAGACGTGAATGACAAGTTCCTGTGTCGACTGTTTGGAAAGTTGTAAGAAAACGCTTACAGCTACGTCCTTACTGCTTACAGTTATTAGAGGCTCTAAAGCCGACACACCACGGATTACCTGCCAACTTCGCAAACGACATGTTGTTTCATGACGATGACGATTTTATGGATTATGTTGTCTTCAGTGGTGATTCGACATTTCACCTTAGTGGGCATGTTAACACTCTTAATGTGCGCATCTGGAGCTCAGAAAATCCTCAAGAGATGGTATAAATGCAACGATATTCCCCTAAAGTGAATGTTTTTTGTGCCGTATCCTGGCGAAAAGTTTATCGGACTTTCTTTTTTGGTGAACCTACTGTAGCTGGTACTTCTTACCTTGATACACTAGAGCAATGGCTCTTCCCTCGGTTGGAAGAAACTGAGCTAAATAACTTCATTTTCCAGCAAGATGGTGCGCCATCTCACTGGCATAACGATTTACGTGATTGGTTGGACGTCACTGCACCCGAGCGCTGGATAGGCCACAATGACCCCAATGACAGGGCTTGCTATTCATGGCATCCACGTTCTCCTGACCTAACGCCATGCGATTTTTAGCTTTGGGGTTTCATCAAGGATGGTGTGTACGTGCCTCCGTTACCAGCTGACCTCCCTGAATTAAGAGACCGGATTGAAGCAGCTGTTGCTACAATTAGTGAATACACACTTATCAACGTTTGGGAAGAACTCGGCTTTAGACTTGATGGATGCCGTGTGACAAAGCGTAGTCACATTGAACATTTATAACGTTCTTGGTAAAACTGCTTTGAGTTGCTTTTTGGTTTGACATATCATTTATAACTGTTAGTTGAATTTAATAAATATTATAAAGATTTAAACCCCGATATTCATTTATATACAGCCTGTACTTTCTCTAGGTATTATTTATAGGTAATAGGGAAAGTAAAATGAAAACATTGTAGTATTTACATGAAATTATCTACTCTTTAAATTAACAAAGCTTGCTCATCCGTTTTTTGTTAGTGTAGAGAAATCATTACACAATTCGTTGCACATGTGAGAATACGATCAGCTAATGTGATAATCAAAGTCGATATTTGAAGGCTTTGAATTTTCGTTCTGTTTGCATGACAAAGACACAATAAAACAGTTATTTAAAAAAAATTATAAGTATTTTAAAATGCTAACCGCAATAGATAATACCTCCGAAGTGGTTAATTCTACCACAAAAGGCATTTGATAAGAATCGTGTACTTTAACGAGATCTATATTTTTTTTTGTAGAGTAAAATGTTTGCTGTTTCTAATTGTTTACCAGTCACTCAAAAGTTATTCGGAATGAACAAGAGTTGATTTCAGTAGCTATTTCCAGAAAATACAATATACCAGACGGACTCAAAAGAAACCGGACTCCGTGGGCACTGCCACTCGTAGACGTAGTGTAGGGTTCTCACGCTAGATGCTGCTAGTTGAGATCTTCATGAAACAGCTGTGCAGACGGCGTCAGTGTAGAGCTGAAAGTGCAAGTTTGGTATTGTGTTTCTCTGACTATTGGCGGGTTACCTCAGCAAAGTCGTTATGGCAATTTTAAAAGAACACAGTGTGTGTGTAAGATTTTGTTTTCTTCTTAAAAGACTGCAACGGAGACACACCAAATGCTTCAGGAAGCTTTCCAGGAGGACGCTATGAGCCGCACACAGGTTTTCAAGTGGTTTGGGTGCTTTAAACATGGTGAGATGTGTGTTGAAGACCAAGCTCTGGACGCCCTTCAACAACGTGAAATGAGGAGAACATTGAAAAGGTTCGCCAAAAGATCAACGAGGATCGTCGCCAAACGATCGACCAAATTTCAGCAGCGACAGGAATCAGTTGGAGCTCGTGCTAGCGGATTTTCAGGGAGGATTTGCACATGAGACGTGTTGCTGCTAAATTTGTTCCGTGCCTTCTCCACAGGAGCACAAAACCATCCGCATGAATGTGTGTCAGACTTGAAAACAGAGATTCCACGTGATCCAAACTTCTTGAACAAAGTCATTACAAGCGATGAGAGTTGGTGTTACGGGTATGACCCAGAAACCAAGCAAGCGTCAAGCCAGTGGGGGACTCCCAACTCTCCCAGACCAAAAAAGCAAGGCAAGTGAGGTCAAATGTGAAGACGATGATCATTGTCTTTCTTGATGTTCATGGAATTGTGCATCGGGAATTCGTACCCCCTGGCCAGATTGTTAACCAGCACTTTTACTTGGATAATTTAAGGCGTCTGCGAGAGGATGTGAGGAGGAAACTCCCGGAACTTTGGCGATCAGGTGACTGGTTTCTGCATCACGACAACGCCCCAGCACACACGGCCTTACGAGTGACCCACTATTTGGCATCTCAGAGGTGGTCTGTTGTTCCCCATGCTCCGTGTTTGCCGGACCTAGCCCCGTGCGAATTTTTCCTGTTTCCACGAATGAAAAAATCGCTAAAAGGGGAGCGTTATGACGATGTGGAGGCGGTAAAAACAGCTTTGCAACGGGCACTAGATAATATCAAACTTGAAGAGTTCCAAACATGCTTCCAACAGTGGGAAAAGAGACTTGACAAGTGCATCGCATGTAATGGAGAGAATTTTGAAGGTGGCTGAAGTAATTTTGTAAAAGGGTTCATCAATAAGGTTTTTATGACAACGGTTTTTATGACAACAATCCGGTTTCTTTTGTGCTCCCCTCGTATATTTCATTTACTATTAAATATCCCAAACATATATTTGAATGTGAATCCTGAAACTTTTTGAGAAAACATACTTTTAGAAAAACATTTTTTGAATATTGGGAATATTGGGATTTTGTTGAAGTAAGTAGATAAACTAATATGTATTTTAAACTGGATATAATACGAAGAATACCATCTCATGCAAATGCCGATTTGTAACTAGTTTTTTTTACAGCAAAACCGAAGCTGAAAGGCTTGAGAATTTCGGTTTTACGTAAGCAAGACAACCAGATGATTGTTTTATGGCCAAATAGGAGGAACATGCATTCAAATTGGCCAAAAGTGTCCTTACATAATACCTGCATAATTCAAGTTCTTTTTTGTTGCAGTCTTTGCTTGTGGAGATACTTGAACATGAAAAAAGGGTACATTTTGTCATTAAGAAATACAAATGATAGCGAGGAATCAAAGAATTTGTGTTACATATGGATGAAGGAAAACATTTTTCCGCGGACTATTAGCGATGGCCTTGATACGCGTGACGGAACTGAGGAAGAGTTCTGGAGCATGGCATTGCGGCTGTTTCATCATTTACACAACGGATTTGTAACAACCAGACCCTTCTCCTCAAGATGAAAACAACGTGGTTTATACATTTCTTGCACGTATTGACATTAAATTTATAGTAATTAAAAGAGATGGAGAAGTGCATTTGGTTAATCAACTTTTAATGAAATAACAGGAACTACTCGGAAGTTTACATAAACAAGGATAAGAAAAGTATAGAGCTAATGGGAAACGTACTACGAAATTGTGCAATAAGGAATAAATAGAGAAAAGAAATATCGTGGAAGAAGTTGAGGATGAATCATCGCTTATGTTTGAGTAATCTATGAAGTGCCTTTCAGTCTTATTGATGTTCTTTTACTCGGACATCAGAAAAATTGACAAACATTGTAGAGAATATTGTCACACAAGTATCGGAAGGCACGACCAACTGCAGCTGGGTAGGGGACAGGAGGCATTGAGATCACGCCCCCCATTTATCTTGTAGCACTAACATAGGGGATGGTTAGGAAAGTGTCACTAGGTACTGTACCGTCTCTTTCTCCTCTCCCTGACGTCTGGAACAATCGGGATGATTTTCCGAGGCGCAAAACTTCCAGAAACAGCGATCTTCCTCTATAAGGGCTACAGTGGGCAAGTCATTTCAGCCCTTGGCGAGCAGCCGTGAAGAGCGCAGTGCTAGCGAACGGACTGGAAGACTGCGTACGTGTATCAGAGGAGTTGTACGTAATTGCGAGTGTAGAGTCGACCTGTGACAGACGAACTGGTGGATTATAACTGTGTGCGCTACGTAATTCTATGTAATCGGAAAGTGTTCCAACTGTAATTCGGTGGAAATAAAGAACATTTTGAGTTTGTGCAAGTGGACTTTTAATTCTACAAACCCACAAAATCACAATATTAAGATACTCAATTTGCATAAATATTTCCGACAATTAGTCCTTTTCGGCATATTTGTAGATTTAAGTCGCTATCAGGGAGTTCAGTTAGTAATCGTATTAGAAATAAAGACGCTAAGTTTTCTAAAGCCAAATTATTTACTACTTAACATAGTCTCCTTTCTGGGATATACACCCTTCTCAACATTCCTGCAATTTAGGTCTTTCAAAAATAGAAATTGTCAAGTTCTGCAAGTTACATCTATGTCTCAATGAAGATGTCATACGAACATCACAGGAGCCAGGTCTGACGAAAGTGGAGATTACGGCAGTAATTCATATCGCTATTTATGCAGTTTGGCGGCGACAACACTAGCTGAATATGCTGGTGCATTATCGTGGTCAAACACTCTTTCTTCTTCACCAAATGGGTCCGTGTCTTCAACTGCTTGACGAATCGGTTCAATAACTCATTGTAGTAGTGTGCAAAACTTGCCATTCCGTTTACCAAGAAGTAAATGAGTATGCCATCCTTCATATTCCAACAAATTATTGCCATCACTTTTCTGACCGATGGAACCATCTCTGCCTTCGGAGCAAATTCACTGGAAACAATCCATTGTTTTGATTGTTACTGGATTTTCTGTCAACACCCAACTTTCTGAACCGTACATTAATATTGGTCTCAGTACTGTTGTATATATTTTAATTTTAGTATTCCTACTGACGTTCCTTGATTTAAACATATTCTGCAAGGCATAGAAACATCTGTTACCACTCGCTATTCTTTCTTGAGTTTCCACTGATGTTTTATTTTCTACTGTTACTATAGATCCCAGGTATTTAAATTTTTCCACTCTTTGATATTCTTTCTCATGTAATTTAACTGTAGGTTCTCTTCTTCTTGCATCTACATCACCTCCTATCTTCGTATATTTGGTTTTACTAACGTTCACTACCAATCCTAGATTTTGTGCTTTCTCTTCCAACACTACATAACTTTCCTCATGAGCTCTTATATTCCTCCGAGAATTGCCACATCGTCAGCATATGAAACTATTTGTACTGATCTGGAAACTATGGTTCCTCCAGGGTAATTGTCGGATTACTTTTTCTAGTGCTTTGGAATATAGTGAATCTAAATACCAGTCTTGCAGTTCGTTTTGAGCATTGCTGCTGTGCAGTTTCAAAACCTATATTTCACACGAAGTCTCATAGAACATTTGTCTGTAATGCAGCAAGTCTTACATCCACTATGAGTAAGAGAGAAGTAAAAATCCTAGCAAATATGCATATCCACTAACCTGAAAAGGTAAAAGGTACATTCTACGAATAGGCTCCCACAACTGGTACAGAGCACCTATAAGCACGGACGGGGTCCTAAACCTTTGCAATGCGAACGCATTAGATGGCGCCCGAGCCAACCAACAGGCCTCGTCAGGAATGGGTAGTCCCAACTGCCCAAGGAAAGAAACCTATGCAGAACACACATCCACCTCCCAGCTGGAATCCGCCGAACACAGTCGTCTGGCAATTAAAGAAATTATGCTTAGAGAAAACGAGGAATAGAGAGTCGTGGAAGAACCCAGCACAGTAAAGCTTCGGGTCAGATTGGGCGGTCGCGGGGTTTCAACCCGGGACCTGCCTTATGGGGTCACACATATATTCCACACAATTATGTGGAAAGATACAGTAAACTATATCTGCAAATGTCGCACGCAATCTCATACATTTCATGCTAAAATCAGTCCCTAAACTGCGTCAATTTCCATCCTGTTTCACAGGAAATGACGGGATAACCGTAACTTGCTATTGTGATTTTATCGTTCCGGCAATATCGTGACATTCATTGCTTTACGGTCAGATTACAGTGGCGCTTTTTGTTTACAACTGGTCGGCAACAGGTTAAAAGGTCAATGAGTAATCGCTGAAAAAAATCATATGTTTAGATTGCTTTGCTGTTTCCTAGTAAAACCCAACAAACTGTTTTAATTATAAAGCTGCCGACCTATCCGCCTCCCCCACTAGAACCAAAGCTATAGAAATATCTCTTGCCAACTGAAATGAGGAAGAATGCTGTGACACTATGGATATAAGCTTCTTTTATAACAATCTGACGTTTGATTTTCACATGCCTTTCTTTATCTGTTATAGCTTATCATTTTAGTTAATTTCCATCAATTAACTAAAATAATAAGAGTTAAATGATGAAGCCTGGAACTCGAGTACTTACGATAGTAAGTCGCCACAAACGGTGCATCTTGGGTGCGAGAGCCCCTAGTGGTTTACCGGGGAAATATACGAGTTAAATGCAGAATTTAATGTCATGACGGCAAGTTGGTCATAGCTCAATGGGTAAGAGCGACTGGGCGGAAACCAGCAGATTTGTGGTTCAAATCCCAGCCATGGCATTGAATTTTTCATGTTGACTCTATCTATTTAACTTTTATTACCGAGCGGGATGGCTCAGGCGGTTTCATCTGTGACTCGCATTTGGGAGGTCCGGGTTCGATTCCCATGGCCAACATACCTGTTCCATGTTTTTTTCGGTTTTTTCCCCCGAGACGCTAGGCGAATTTTGGGTAGGTTAATTACATCCCACGAGTTTCCTTCACTTCATTTTATCTCCATTATCATTTCACATAATCTCTCTTCGGGTGATCTCTTTCAGGGTAGAAGTGTCGGAGGGTGTGCATGGCAGGATGATATGTTCTAGGTAAAACTTCCCCCTCCGGTAGGAATGTCTCCGGTCTCCGAACCCGGTCTGGTGGGGCCGTTTCCGGACATAGTAGTTTGGGATTTCATCGCGTGGTCCACCAAAGACTCCGGCTTATAACAACCCGGGAGCGATGGAAAACTCCAAGGCTCTTTCCATGGGGCAGTATCTTGAGTCTAAAAAGTGCATCCCTTCGACAATAACGTCAAGACGGGTGGAAGTGGATACGCCACTTACGCGCGTCAACCCCGCAGGGAAGATTACCGAATAACCTCTGTGGGTTTGCCTGGTGATCTAGCACACCTTCTACTAGCTCTGCAGGCTAGTACCCGGCACTTCTTAGGCAACCCTCTGATACCCTCCGGGCGGCCGAAGCCTACGCGGAGGTACGCGATCTCCCACGGTTATCGGAAACACACTGCTCCCTCGAGTCCAACCCAATCCGAACAACTCCTATTCGGGAGGGATCTAATGAGCTTCCGCTTGGTAAGGTCATAGGTACCACAAGTGCTAGGAGTCCGCAGCACTCGTACCACAACAGCTAAAGGGGACGGGTCCCCTTGCCGGTTGTACTGGCCTGCCGAGGTGTTTCCAAATGGTAAGGTGTAGGGATCCTGACCTCTGCATTGTCATGCCTCCTTGAGATGGCCGACCTCAATCTCCTCTCGCTTCATCTTTCCTCCAGCGGATGCTCCACTTAGGGACATAGGTACAATAGACCAAGTTTGGACCTCCTTGCCGAGTCCCCTCCGTAGCGTCCAGTCCAGTCCAGTTCAGTCCCTTTCATTCTGATTTGTTCTCATCTTTCAGTTCAGCTGCTAGGTTTCATGTTATAAAGTAAGATGACGCGCATAATTTCTCAAAGGAAAGGTGGATACTAAGGGCTGCTTGGTCGACGGGTTCATTGATTTCATCCCTTCGTCCCAGAGGGTGTCAACCACAACAGATCTATTTAAGTTAAAGTAGACGACATGTTCCCCTCCGTTGTGTAGCATATTTGTGTAACATTTTTATGAGTTCTTATTTGGTGCCTGCTTCACTTTCAACCTGATCAGAAATAGTTTGACTGTACATTTCTTGAGGATACCAGGCGGATAGATTAATCGAACCGATAGTCCAATGTTTCAAAACTAGTCGCTATATTGGATCTGCGTATAGAATATAACGCGTTAGAAAAAAGATTATTTGGAATAGATTTTTAGTATGCTTTTTCTCATGCAGTTTACCGGCTAAATTACTAGGAATGAAGAACTCTTCACGTCCTATTTCCAGAAGTTTTATGATATGTATTTCATTCGGCATGCCATTATGTTACATATCTTCCATGTAAGATCTTTCGATCTATTCAATTCTTGGGCTGAGTTATTTTCTTAGAAATCTTCTTTGTAATATACTGAACTCAAATACCAAGTTTGTTTAAAATGTTACAGATTTATATACACATGCAGACCTTAATTTTAAGATAGATACATTTTCAGGTTCACAGACCTCAATATGAAATCGAATATCAGCTTCGAATTAATAGATGGAATACGTACTTCTGCTTACTAAAAAACTTAGCAAAGACAGTGAAATTGACTCTATCGCAACAAACATAGCAACTGTGTAAACTAGAAAATTGATCCAATTTCAAAATAATTTTGTCTCGGAGATTTCAGTACTTCTCCTTTCATGATGGCCAAAATGCTCTAAGTTACATAAACTAAAATTACTTTTCAAAATCATCTCAAAATTAAAGGCAATCCCTATTCTTTTAGACGTATTTAAGAAATGTAATGTAAAGGAAAAATTATACAATATTTTGCCAAATTTTACTTTCTATAATATCTAATTATGGCATACAGAATTTGATTCCCATTCAATTATAACAATTTTAAATTGGATTTATACTGTGCATATTCCAAAATTTTACAATACACAACTTTAGGCTATATTTATTTGCCTTTATCTTGTTGCTACTTTGGCTTACATGACACCCTGGTGTTCTGCTCTGCCAGGCGTCTCCTAACCTCTATGCAGCCTTGTTACTTAATTAGCCCCTTACATTTCTTGCCCATTTTCTTTTGCTTTCTGTAAAAACTAATACCTCTTACCTTTCTTTTACTCCTTTCCCGTTAACATTATTATAACTACTATCCTCTTCTCTACTTCCTCCCATTTTTCCTCCCAAATTTTTTTCCCTCTATATTGCAACCTCCTCGCATACTGTTACATAGCGTTCTATGCTTCCTTTTTCCCCACAAAATTCACAAACTCCCTTTTCCCTACCTGTTATCCCCCTTAGGAGCATTGTTCCTGTTCTCATCCAAGCTAGCACTTCTCTCTCTTTCCTATTGCTTCTCATCCCCAATTTCTTTTTATTTGCTTGTGAAATTATAATGATTTCATATTTTCTAGACTTCCCCATATTTAAGTTTGGTTTATGAGTCACTATGTTTACACTCAAACTTCACTTACTTGTTGTTGTATAATTGAAACGTTTTCAAGATCATTCGATCTCATCCTCAGCTGTTTTTTGACTAAATGAACCTTCCTCTTCTTCCACTACTACGGAGCTCCGATCACTCTGCCATCTGGTGTTAGGGGCACTAAGTTTTAATACTTCATTTAATGCCGGGATTTCAAAATTTATAACTTTATCACGGTTTTTGTTTATGAATATCTTTTCCCAAATATCCAAATATTTCCCCATATTTCCTGGCCTTCTATATCTTCTAATCTTCATTTTACCAATTTACCCAGATCGTTTGTATTCCTTTCCTCTAATCTCCATATATCTCACATTCCTATTTTTTCCATAATTCCTCCTATCTCTGAATGACTACTGGCTATTTGAGTTATCTAATTTTTTTGTTGTTTCATGCATAATTTCATAATTTCCCCTTCTTCTTTGACCAAACACCTAATCCAAAATTTTAATATTCTTTCCATTATTATTCAATTTATTCTTGTCTTTCCTAATTCTACTAAAGCTACTTTCTTAGGTGCTGATTTTGGTACGCCTAGTAGCTTTTTACAAAACCTTCTGTAATTTTGGTCCACCGTTTTGTTTACCTCTGTGCGCCCCTCCACTGCATACAACATTTTGAACTCCACTAGTGCTTCATACATTCTTTCAAAGAATATCTCGGAAATCGTTAATGCCAAAAATATATATTTGACATGAATTATGTATTTTAACATCTATTTTTCGTAGTAAGCTTTTCGTACCGATTGTTCATATTAATATTATACATTGCGTTTGGTTTAAAGAACATGTAAATTAAATTCATAAGCATGCTTAATCATTATCCTTGATCCGCAGAACAAAGTCAGAAAAAAGAACTTAAGGGAACAACGATTTTAAAAATTGCACAGTTTCACTTGATTATGTGTGTGCGTGCACACGCGCTTCCCTCTGAAAGGAGATGTGCTATCATCGCATATTACAAGCACCATTCTTATTGAAAAAAATAATTACGTCATTTGTGTCATTAGATGCAGCAAATTTAGTGGGTTTTACCCTTGATGTCAGCTCTTGAAAGTACAGCGTGTTCCTCACGAGTTTATGTAATACCGTAAGTCACTGTATTTCCGAGACAGGCCGGATACGCATTAAGCTTTGCCGACTAATAGGAAGGTACATAAGAAAGAAGTTTGTCAAAAACAGCACAGAACTACATATTGCATTGTGTTTAACTGAAATGCATCAGTTACCTCTACCGATCGATTTATACAACCATCAGAGCAGAAGCCAGCAAGAGAGCGTCTACATTGCATATTTCTTATCAAATTTTTGTTTTACATGTGGCTATATATGCAATAAGAGCTAAAGTACTTTTACCCTCAGAAAATTGGATGGTTGAATTTATTTGAAAATAAAATTTTACGGGCCACAAAAGGAGTATTAACTGAAAAACAAAAATTCCGCTAAATGTAAACAACATTGAAGTTCTTTCAGAGATAGAACGCAAATATTTCCGCAAAATGCTTCCCTTCCAAGAAAACTATTGTAATATGATACAGTGAGAATGCGCAAGCATTACTTATACGCTTTTGAAAATATACGAGGGTGGGTAAAAAAGTAATGCCTCCTATTTTTTTTCTTAAATAAGTAATGGATTAATTTTATAGATTAGTGACATTTTTACTAACAATTTTAATAGAATAAAAGTGAAAGGGAAAATATCTGAGAAGATACCAGTCAGAAGAGTGGTTCGACAAGGAGATTCTCTTAGTCCATTACTATTCAATTTAGTAATGAATGAAATTATAAAAGAGATCAATACAATAGATGGATATAAAATGGGAAATAAAAACCTTAACATTGTATGCTACGCCGTCCTGATGGCAAACACTGAGGATGACTTACAGAGACTGCTATATAGATTCTATCTTGGATGTAGGAACTATAACATGAAAATATCATTAACAAAAACGAAATCAATGACCATAATTAAATTGCCCTTGAGATGTAAATTGCAACTAGAGAGGAAAATAATAGAACAGGTAATGACAATAAAGTACCTGGGTGTTGAGTTAAATAGTTGGGGAGCACTGCAGAACGAAGTTACATATCAAGCAAATAAAGCAGCGAGAATTGCAGGCTGCATAAATGATATTATATGGAAAAACAAATATTTAAATAAAGAAACCAAGACTAGAATCTATAAAGCGGTAATACGCCCAATACCCACCTATGCCTGTGAAGTAAGAGCGGACACTTCAAAAACGAAACAGATTCTAGAGACAAATGAAATAAACGTCTTAAGAAAAATTATAGGAAGAACAAGAAGAGATAAAATAGGAAGTGAAGATATTAGAAAGCAATTAAAAATTCAAGCAATAGGTGATTGGGTGGATAGAAGACGAAGCGAATGGAATGACCATGTATCCCGTATGACATCGGACAGAATCGCACGTATAGCAAGAGACTACTTACCAGCAGACGGAAGAAGATCTCCTGGAAGACCAAATAATATAAAAAAAGAGATGAAAGGACTCCTAATTTCTGGAAGGAACAGGTCGTGGGCCTATATGATGAGAAGAAGAAGTAAGTTATGTGAAAACTTTGAATTTGCCGCAATTCCTCAAACCTTCTTCTCCAATCCCCTGCAGTAGTAACTTCCTAAGGCAACAGGTGGCAGCACTGCATCCTCTTGCAAAATGGCTGACATCGACATTCGTATTAGACAGCGTCCTGTGATTGAATTTTTGACTGCGGAAGGTGAAAGGTCAATTCGTACTCACGAAAGGCTAAAAAATGTGTATGGTGATGCAACGGTGGATGTCAGCACTGTTAGACGATGGGTTCGTCGCTGTAACGAAGCTGTAGGGCAAACACCATCGGCAGATGAAAAGCGAAGCGGCAGGCCGGTGACTGCAGTAACTCCATGCAACATTCAGCGAGTCGATGACATCATTCGTGGTGATCGCCGGATAACAACATGTGAACTGTGCCGCATTACCTCCCTCAGTAAAGGCAGTGTGATGATGGTTATTCAACTACTGGGTTACTCAAAAGTTAGTTCACGGTGGGTACCAAAGACGTTAACCACCCAAAACAAAGAAACAAGGAAAACAATAGCCTCCAAACACTTGCAGCGCTTCAGTTTGGAGGGAGAGGAGTTTCTGGAAAAGATTGTTACTGGAGACGAAACGTGGGTTCATTTTCTTGAACCTGAATCAAAAAGGCAGTCAATGGAATGGCAACACACAACGTCACCGAAGAAAAAAAAATTCAAAACTCAGTGGTTGCCTAGGAAAGTTATGGCGACAGTGTTTTGGGATGCAGAGGGTGTGCTTATGATTAATATTTTGGAGCAGGAATGCACAATAAATTCTGTACAATACGTCAGAACTCTCAAATAGCTGAAAGCACGTCTTCGCCGAGTTCGCCCAACAAAAACTATGGCGGATGTTCTTCTTTTGTATGACAATGAAAGACCACACACTAGCCGTTACACCACTGCAGAAATTGAGAAATTGGGATGACAAGTCATACCTCACCTCCCATACAGCCCTGACCTGGCACCATCAGACTTCCATCTGTTCGGGCCAGTAAAGGAAGCTCATCATGGGATTCATTTTGAAGATGAGGAGGCTGTGAAAACGTCCGTGCGTCAATGGCTTAGGAAGCAAGACGTGTGTTTTACCACACTGGAATATATGCCCTAGTTAAAAGGTGGACCAAAACTGTGGAAAAGGAAGGAGATTATATTGAATAGTGACAAATTAATCGTCAATGTTGTAGTTTTCAAGTTATATAAATTGGATTCAATTTTCTTGGCAATTCATCAACATTATCATCATCGTCGTCGTCGTCGTCATCATCATCACGGTATAACCTGGTGGCCCGTTCCGACTTCAAGGAAATTGATCGGACCATATTCGTGGCCTGCCAACATTTCTTCTACGTAAGGGTATATACTTGTATACTATTTGTGGTGTACGGTCTTCGGTCATTCTCTGCACATGATCTTGCCATTTTTGCCTGTATGCAATGATTGTTTCATTTAGACTCTGTATTTCCAATTCTCTTCTAATATCCTCGTTTCTTTTCTTGTCTATGAGTCTATAACCTGCCACCTGTCTCAGAAATTTCATCTCAGCAGCCTCCACTTTCTTCTGTTGTGAGATAGTCAAGACCCAGTTTTCACACCCATAAAGCAGGGTTGGGATCGCCATTATTTTACACAGTTTTAACAAAGTTTGACGATTACAATTTTTAAAAGTTATTTTTATTGTGCCACATATTGTTTGGAATTTGTTTATTTTGTTTTGTATATCTTTATTACTCGTATATGACACAATATAGCCAAGATAATTAAAATAACTTTGTTGTTGGATGGGTTTATCATTTATGCAAATTTTTGCTCTCAAATGCTTCGTTCCTATAAAAACCATCATTTTTGTTTTTTCATATGAAATTTGAAGATTATATTCTCTTGTAATATTATTTAGTTAATGTATGGCTCTTTGTAAGTTATCTTCCGTCTCCGCAATCAAAATCTGGTCATCAGCAAACAGCAGCAATGTGTCAACATTTCTTCCTTTTATTTTAAAATTTGTTCTGAGTATAGTTTGTCATCGTACAACTGCGTCATTAATATATATATATATATATATTAAATGGGATAGGTGACAATGGACACTCCTGTCTTAGTCCTAAATTAATCTCTACTAGGTTATATTTTTCTATGGATTTCTCCAATTTAAATTTTGTATTTATATTTCTTGGCAATTAAAAGAGAAAAAAAGGAGGCATTACTTTTTGACCCACCCCCGTAGCTGTACCTATTTTAAAAATAGTATATGCATGAAAAAGGAAATGCATATCTTAAATTATTAGAATATATTGATATTCTATATAATATATATACATAGTCGGAAAAATTTGTTATTCTTTTTTAATGCAAAGTACATGTGAACGCAGAGAACCTTGCTACAGATGTTTGACTCGTTAAAATAGCCAATTTGTGCAAAAGAACGTTGTGGGACAATAGCTAGTTTCCATATATCTACTATTATACACTTGATTTTTTTTAAACATTCTCAATAATACACAGCTGTTGTGATATATATTCTCTTGTACTTCATGAATCTGCTCAAAAAGCATGCAATGCCAAGAGTTGCACATTCTACGTAATTTTAACATAAAATTGTAGTTTCAGCCTTCCATTTGGATGGTTATCTGCAACGCTTTGAGACTCTTTCGAGTCAATTTGTATCACTCTTTCATAAATGACGTAGTGTAATTAAATAAGTGATATATGTGTAATAATTTGTTGCTACACATCATATATTTTTCAGTTTGCACGGATACAATTTATTCCCTCCCTCTCAGTTTCCGATTTTATTTTCTCCATTACTTAAAGTGAGGGCATTTTTATTCCACCCAAAACTTCCTTCCCAAAATTTAAAAATATATATATATATGTTTTGAGAAACGCTGAATCCAAAAAGAAGGAATTTTTTAGAAAAAAAGATCTATGTGGTTTGTGAACAGCACAAGGACAATTTAAAAACTTAATTTTTAACGTTAACATCGTCCAAAACTGGGACACAGCGATTTTACAGAAACTTTCCAAGTCCACGGTAGTCTTTACATGAAAGAAGTTCATTATTTTTTATTTTATCAAAAATGTTTATAAGAATCTTGATTGAACTATCATATGTTCAAGGTATTTGCATGAAAATTTAATTGTTGTATTTTCTGAGGTTAGCCTGAAGGGTGACTTCTGTGTAAGGTAACCGAAAGAGATGGACGAAGGCATATTGATTTATTGTATTAGTTCAGTCATTGTGACCAACATGACACGTAGACATTGCCCCCCCCCCACCCACAAAAGATTAATTTGCTACTTTAGAGTGGTTGAAAAAAGACATACAAAGGTTTTCGATTCACCAATTCTTCACCTTAACTTTAAAAAACACCGATATGCAAAACAAACAATCTATTAAACAAATGAATATCCAAATGCTAGATTTAGTTAATTTCATTCACGGAGCAAATCGAAAATATGAAGTTGTTTAAACATATTAAGTAAGGGAAATAACTTTTGGAGCAATATCCATCGTTATTGGTTTGAGATTACCATTTTTCTCATCAGTCACAAGTTAATTTTGTTTGCTTTACTTTCTCCACTACGCATAGTAACTAGCCGGTTTATTGTATGCCACCCTGAAATACCATACCAAGATTGCATCGGAAATACCTGTTTAGAGACATCCTGAATAAAAAAAAGAATAAAAAATTTAGAAGCAGATCTGTGTATTTATGCATGAGCATCACAACTAAAATACTGATTAAAATAAATTTAATTTTTCTGGGAATGCACTCAGAAGTCGTCTTCATTCTGAATAACTTTCACATAGCTGGTAAACGTTGGAGACAAGCTCTTGCAGCACAAAAATATCTAGGTCTCATTAAGAGACTGTTCCCATTAGACATAGGTATTTTTTTGTAAAGTGGAACCATCTCAGATATATTCCTTGCCATTTGTGTAAATTCTGCAATACACCTTCCTTAATGGTAAGTCATTGTTCTTTTAACATCCCGGATATGCAGGGAATGGCAAGGCCATCAGATAATGATCAGCTGTTTAAAATTTGACTGTCGCCTAAATCTACTCTATTCTGCTGTTTCCCCTGTAACTACTAGGAAATATGTAATTAAAGAATTTGTACCTATACTTATACGTGCAGTTATATAGAGGAATAAGCGTTTGTACGGATTGTTTGTACAATGGTGGAGAAAGTCATTTAGGTGCAATACATCAGATTTTATTTTCATGGCCATGAAAGAACATTAAATTTAAAAGCAATTGCATAGCGACATTCTCTTTAAAATCAGCATTTACCTACTGTATCATACAACGAAATGTACAACGAACGTTTATCTGGTTTAATAAGAAATAGGATAGGATAGTATAGGATAGAACTGCAAGGATGGGATGCAACTTATCTTGATCTATTGTGCCTATTCCCCAAGTGAGACATCCCCGGCAGACCCAAGGAGTTACGACAGTGCAGAGGGCAAGTTTGATACATTTTAGCAGTTGGAAATTCCCAGGCAGGCCAGTACAGGCCAGGTCAGGGCCTGAAACGATCCACCAGGCCGGCCCGGAGAGGAGGAGGAGAAGGAGGAAGTGTTTACCAGGAGCATATCATTCTGCTATACAGCCCCGAGACTCCTGCCGACACTGCTACCCTGAAAGTGACCATAAGATGGGAGATGATGTGAAATCATAATGGAGATCAAATGGAGGGACAGGAAATTTGGAAGATGCAATTAACCTACCCAGCATTCGCAGGAGACCCTCACGAATGTGCGCCACAGATGAAACCGCCTGATTTATTATTATGTTTGAAATGTACGTCTTCCAACGTTGTGTCATATCAAACAATGAATGAAATGGGTGAAATGAAGCTCAAATGAACTACCCGACATTCGTCTTTTAGGATAAGGGAAAATACCGGAAAAAACCCTTATCCAGGTAACTCACCCTAACCGAGATTCAAACTCGGGACCTCTTGAACGTGAGGCAGATAACCTACCACCTAAGCTACCGAGGCGGACGAAACCACCTGAGCCATCCCTCTCGCTTTTAATAAGAAACACTTAGAATAGTTTTCAGGAGTGAATGCATAAAGTATGAGAATATAAAACATTAAATTACTTTAGAATTTAGTTTATTGCTTCTCCATATTCTCAGAAAGTTCCGCCTTCCTCAGGAGGCTAGAGAGAAACGCCCAGCAGCGTGATCAAGCAGACCGGAAAATCAAACTGTCCGGCACGGTAATGCCGATGCGTGTGAAAGACAGCAACCCGGCGCCAGAGCTGTTTGCAACATCAGTAAAAAAGCGGTGCGTGAAGAAACCCTTGGGCAACAAAATGTTACTGGTCTACGGTGAAAGTTCACATTTCAGCACTTAGCGACGTGGTATAATTGCAAAATACTGTATATGACCTTTGTGCTTTTTAAAAATTAAGGTTTAGATAAAATTATAAATGTATTTAATCTAAATACTCGTTGTTTGCAGTTTTTGTGCTTTTTAAAAATTAAGGTTTAGATAAAATTATAAATATATTTAATCTAAATACTCGTTGTTTGCAGTTTGTCCCATTTGTTATTCATGCAGCAAGTACACTAGGTGGAGAGTTCTACAGATTTACGAGAGCTGTTCAATAAAGAATGACAACGTACCTTTACTCATCCTCATCATTTTGATGGTTCTTCTCAAAATAGTCCTCCCTGAATGCGATGCAGTTGTCCCAGCATTTCTGTCAGTCTTCAAAGACATGCTGGAGAACAGTTTTTGAGAGATCCTTCAAAATCACCTCCACATCCTTCACCACTGCTTCTGATGATGGATAATGCCTCCCACGAAGGCGTTTCTTCAAGTTAGGGAATAGAAAAAAGTCAGATGGGGCTATAGGGAGGGTGAGGGATGCACTTCTCGTTGACTTTTGCAAGATATTCAGCAACAACATTGTGCGGCCGGACATTATCGTGGTGCAGCATCCAGCCTGATTCACGGAAATATGGTGTTTTGCGCCTGATACGGACTTGCAATATTTTCAGGACATCCATGTAGTGTTGTCCAGTTACTGATGTGTGTGCTGGTACAACATGCTGATAAACCATTCCATGAATATCAAAGAATGAGATGACCATAGCTCTCCCATCAGAAACAATCACTTTTGCTTTTTTTGGGAATTGGCGATGAGGGAGATTTCCACGCTAAGCTTTGCTGTTTGCTCTCAGGATCAAAATGATGTAGTCAAGTTTCATCAGCAGTGATTACGTTTGAAAGAAGCTCCACATCTTCCTCTAAAATCAACTTTAACTGCATGCAGACCTGCATGCGAATGTCCTTTTGTTCGGGGAGTAACAGACTTGTTACCCACTGCGCACAAACGCGTCTCATGTGTAATGTTTCTGTCACCCAATGAAATGTTCAGTATTTCAGAAAGTGGTCTTAAGGTAATTCGTCGATCCTCTCTCACAAAGGCAGCAGCAGTGTTGATCTTTTCTTCCGTAAGAGCAGCAACTGGAGCGCCGGGTCCACTTTCCTTTGAAATTGTCTGCCCTCGAGCATTTTAAACCACCATCGAACTGTGGTGTATGGAAGAACAGACTCTCCATATGCCTCCTGTAACATTGTATAGGCCTCAACTGAAGATTTGTTGAGACGGAAGCAGAATTTCTAAGCGGCATATTGTTCCTCGAGTGTTACCTCCATTGCAGCGGTAGGCGATGCTGAACATGTCCGAACTTTCCTGGTTCTCAAAGGTGGGAATCAGGAGTACCAACAATGAATCTACTACGGCGTGTTTGTTTCACATTAAGCTAACAGAATATAATAAGATTGAATTTTAGTGCGAAAAATTATGACCGTAAAAACATTTTGATCATTCTTTATAGAACAGCCCTCGTACGTTTAGGAATTAATTTTGAATTTGTGTTTGAGTTTCTGTTTTCTTTCGTTGTGCTTTCTCAATATTCTTACAAATGTTTATTACTCTACATATCTACTAGATATTAATCTAGAAAGACAGTGGTGCAAATGACTTTATTGATATTTTACTGTAGTAATAATGGGAGCAGGTGAATATGGTAGGTTTAAGGAATAGTCACATGTTTTAAGAGCTCGTTGCTTTATGATGGCTTTGGATTTCCATTTTGTTCGCGTGACCACGAGAAAAAAACAAAAAAGGACTTCCCATTTGAGAAAAGTATAAATATTTTAAAATGCAAACTGGTTATTTCTTTAAAAAAAAGGAAACAAAATAAACTTTAAATTGCGTTAAAGTACACATTTTTATTGGTAAAATTTTGTCCATCTCTTACAGCTTTACTAGTTATGGAGGTCATTCAGAATGAAGAAGACTTCAGAAAGGATTCCGAGAAAATTCAAGATATGTATTTTATTTATTATAAAAGGTCTTAAAATATGGTCATTTAATTGAAGTCGTTAGCCATTTCAGGGAACATTAACCATTTTTTACGAAGCACTTTTCGTGGGAGATGTTGTCTGGGATTCATTTTAAAACAAAATTGTGTCGCATATAGCTATACAAGAGCATCAAACTAAAATTCATTTTGATCCCGGTGTACTCAGTGTCAAATTTTCGTTAAAATTTGGGTAGAATACAATACTTTCTCTACTTAGTGTAAATTCGTAGTACATAGTGATTTATGTAGACTCGCAGAATTTTACCTGGTTTTCCTCTAATTCTTCGGCTGAAAGTTCCCGCAATGAGCAGTTTTTAATTTCAAATTAAGCAGAAGTTCAGGAGTGTTGAATCCATGATATGCCAGCATTCATTATATCTTAAATGTCTTATTTTTCTAATTCTTGGCTATGGCTTTGGTCCTACACTTTTCAAAACTCTCGACACGACGAATAAATGTAACCGGTCTGCTGTGACAAACGTCTTAATGACTTTTGGGGTGACCTCTCCAGTCGTGCCTTCACAACAACCACCTTGGGCAGGCTAGATGAACGATGACTGTCTTATCCACTCATCAGAGATCCACTTGTTTCCAATTTGATTACCTGTCCCAGAAGATCTCAGCCGAAAATTAAAGGAAGAAAAGTGTCAGTTTTATGTAAATCGTCTTTTTATTATTGAAAGGTTCTGATAAAAGTAGTAAAATTATTTATTTAAGCTTTCTTTAGCCAAAAGTATAATCACTTTGATATGGTGTTATAACATTCTTAGATTATCACTTTTATGACCATTATATTTATGATTAAATGGTTTTAAAATGTAGAAATTAAATGTATAATTTCTTTCTTACTAATTGCATTTTAAAGCATGGTTGCGTTTGTGTGTCCTCTTGATGAACTCATATGTGCCATTTATTTATTACAGGAAACAATTAACACGACTATACGGGCTTATAAAATGACATTTAATTGCCACTGATGAGATAACGTCGCTATGATTTTGTTTACAAAAATAAAAATGTAGAGATAAATTTTAAAAATATTATTTTCTAAAACGCGAGTGCAAAATGAACAAAAATTTGACTGATTGTGGTTGATTGTTAAATATTACACCACATTCCCTTCGGGAGTGAAACTTTCTCTTAATTAGAATAATTCTACCCTTAATATTTGGACGTATAGAGTAAACGAGTATGGAGTACTCCTAATGTGGAGTAAATGAGTGTATAATCGGCGTGTGTGTGTCACAACTTTATCGATTATTGTTTTGAGTTTACAGAAAACTATCGTTTTACATGCCTTTTTACATACGTACCCTCTTCTACCTGCTAGGTAGAAGCAACTTTTTCGTTCATTTTATGCGGTTTCATTTTATGTGTTGTTTTGAAAACTTATTTTTCTATCTAATTCATCTTAGTCGAAATATATAAATACTTTGTTAAATGGCGCTATCAATTGTCGGGATCATGCCGCCATGTGACAGAATTTCGTGCCGTAGAAATTCTTTTACACGTTAGTAAACCTTTTACATTACAGAAATACAACTATTTGGCCGCGCCGTGGCTCAGTGGTTAGACCTCTTGGCTCTCACCAAGGTGGCCCGGGTTCGATCCCAGGCGACCGCAAAGTGATATTTGTGGTGGACAACATGGCGCTGGGGCGGGTTTTCTCCGGGACCTCCGGTTTCCCCCGCCATCTCATTCCACCGGTGCTCCATCTTCATCTCATGTATCATCACTGTCACTGCCTGCGGTGCCGTATGTATTAAAAGCGGGCGTTAAACACTATACACAAATACAACTATTTGTAACAAAAACTTCATTTATCTTAAGAAAATGATGTTAATTTTTCTTTTTAATTGAGATCGATTTCACAAACAAATTGCTTGCATCGTCAGCCTCAATAAATCGACTATCATACGCGGGCTGTTCAATAAAGAAGGGTCATAATTTTTTACGGTCATAATTTTTAGCACTAAAACTCAATATTATTATATTCCGTTAGCTTAAAGTGAAACAAACCGGTGTAGTAGTTTCATTGTTGGTACTCCTGGTTCCCGCCTTTGAGAATCAGGAAAATTCACACATGTTCAAAATCGCATGCCGCTGCAATGGAGGCAACACGCGAGGAACAATATGCGACTTTGAAATTCTGCTTTTGTCTCAACAAATCTTCAGTTGAGGCCTATACAATGTTACAGGAGGCCTATGGAGAGTCTGTCCTTCCCTACAGCACAGCTCGAAGGTAGTTTAAAATGTTTAAAGAGGGGAGACAATCAATTTCAAAGGAAGGTGGACTCGGTGCTCCAGTTACTGCTGTAATGGAAGAAAACATCAATACTGCTGATGCCATTGTGAAAGACATTCGACGAATTACCTTAAGATCACTTTCTGAAATTCTGAGCATTTCATTGGTTGCCACCCACACGTTGGTGAGAAAACATTACACATGAGACGTGTTTGTGCGCGATGGGTTCCAAGACTGTTGATTCCCGAACAAAAGTACTTTCGCATGCAGGTCAGCATGCAGTTAAAGTTAATGTTAGAGGAATATTCGGAGTTTATTTCAAACTTAATCACTGCTGATGAAACTTGGCTACATCATTTTGATCCTGAGAGCAAACAGCAAAGCTCAGCGTGGAAATCTCCTCCATTACCAACCCCCCAAAAAGTAAAAGATGTTGCTTCTTCTGGGAAAGTTATGGTGATCTCATTCTTTGATATTCATGGAATGGTTTATCAGTATGTTGTACCTGCACACACAGCAGTAACCGGACAGTACTACATGGATGTTCTGAAAACATTACAAGCCCATATCAGGCGCAAAAGAGCACATTTCCGTGAAAGAGGCTGGATGCTGCACCACAATAATGCGCCGCTACATATTGCCAATGTTGTTGCTGAATATCTTGCAAAACTCAACGTGAAGTGCATCCCTCACCCTCCCTATAGTCCGGATTTAGCCCCATGTGACTTTTTTTGTATTCCCTAACTTGAAGAAACGCCTTCGTGGGAGGCATTATCCATCATCAGAAATAGTGGTGAAGGCTGCAAAGATGATTTTGAAGGATTTCTCAAAAACTTGTTTCCAGCATGTCTTTAAAGACTGGCAGAAATGCTGGGACAAGTGCATCGCATTCAGGGGAGACTATTTTGATGATCATTCTTTATTGAACAGCCCTCGTATATCATACGTGCGCACCTAGGACAGATACAGTCGCTGTTTTAAAACCAGTGGCAGTTTCTATGATACCGCGAGAAACAAACGAAAAGCGACTGTACTTTAAGAAGGGGATAAAGTAATGAAAATTTTTACCTCCAACAGAAGTGCCTGATGCTGCAAGAAATTTATTTGAAAGAAATTGTTTAAAACATACTTATTTTTTGTGCACTACGGTGCGTCTGTGGCTTAAGTTTACTAGTTATCATTGATTAAAGAAATATTCTTTAAAATAAAATGGAATTCATAGGCTATTCCAAGAAAACTCAATATATGCATTTTATTTTTCAGGTAAATGTTTTAAAGGTGTTTTTAAATCAAATACTTAAACATTGTTTTCAAAAAAATACTACATTTTGAACGTTTTGACTGCAACTCAGCCACAGTTGGCATTACGTCATTTAGTGACTCTATAGTACTTTTCGGCATTATAAAATCGGAATGTTTAGCACTAATTACTTTTCGTCATTGTTTACTATATCAGGTATGTTCATGCTATTGATCATACCATTAGCTTGTTAACTGCACATGCGCTTGACTGAATTGTACTAAATCATCACTGCAGTACTTTAGGGTGATAAACAGGTGCTGTGTAAGTAAAATATGTTAGTATTTGTGTAAGTAAATATGCTCAAAATAAATCATGTGCTCTATAATATACTTGTTTTATTCATAAATTTAAATTAATGATTAGTTTTATAATTATTACATAAAAAGGTGAAGCATATGATGACTATTTAAGTTAATTGATGGAAATTAATCATTAATTCACACTAGCCGTATACAGGTTAAGGTTTTTGCTAGTCAACTTGAGGAGTTCGGTGCCATGGTCGAGGTTTGGACCACGGATCTCCTGGTTTCAGTCCGGTCGCTCTTGCCCATTGGGCTGCCATGACCAACGTGCCATGAGTTTAATGATGGAGCCTGGGATTTAAGTACTGACGATAGTAAGTCACCAGAAACGGTGTATTTTGGATGCGAGAACCTCTAGTGGTTTACCGGGAAAATATTCTTCTTCTCTACTGGCTCTACAGCCCTTGGTGGGCTTTGGCCTCCTGCACGATCCTCCTCCACACATCTCTGTCTTCCGCTTTACTTTTCCAGCCTCTGATTCCGATCGTTCTAGGTCCTCCATTACATCATCTAACCACCTTGTTCTCGGTCTTCCTTTTTTTCTTCTATTATACAATCTTCCTTTCAATATTTTTTTTTTTTTTTTTTTTTTTTTTTTTTTTTTTTGCATTCTATCTTCCGTCATTCTCTCTATATGCCCCAGCCATCTTATCCTTTGTGCTTTTATAAATTTCACAATATCTTGCTTATTTATTAATTCTTCTATTTCATGATTATATCTACCGGGAAAATATATGAGTCAATTTTGAACATATTTCATGTAAAGGATAGTTCAAGGCGAAGGTTTTCGCGCTCATCTTTAACAAAAACTGAACTTAAATATCAGCTCGCCGCGGTAGCGTAGGTGGTAGCACGTCTGCCTCACGTTCAAGAGGTCCCGAGTTCGAATCTCGGTCAGGGTGAGTTACCTGGATAAGGTTTTTTCCGGTGTTTTCCCTTATCCTGAAAGACGAATGTCAGGTAACTCTAAGCTCCATGGAACATGGACTCATTGAGCACCATTTCACCCATTTCATTCATCGTCAGATATGACTAAATGTTGGAGGACGTAAATTACACACAAAAATACTTAAATACCAAGTTTGGTATTTATTAAGCTTTCTATTTTTAAAATTATGCTTCTTTAGATACACCAACATCCACCTTCGCACTCCCCCACACACGCGTGCACACGTACCGTTTTGAATTTGTTTTTATTCAGGGGGCTTCAAAACACATATTTCTATGAAATTTGTTTTAAAGATTCTGGATGATTTACAATACCATTTTTACTAGCATTATTTACCTGGTAAAGGAAATAAAAAGGATTGCTTATTACTTTTTGGTCAAGTACTGAGAGTACTAATCTTTCACTCTAGATGTGGCAGTTCGAGTTCTTTTCAGAGGCGAAGGAGTTTTACTTTTTACTTCCTTCCTACAACGTGGAACTATGAATGCCGAAGCGACTGGGAAATAGTTGTGTAAAAAATGAATAAATCCTCATAATAGCAGGCATTTACTAATAACAATGGTTTGTGAACAACAAGTATTTCGAAGAAAAACGTCACATAGTATAAATGACACAGAAGTTGGTTGTAAAACTTAAAGCTAAAAACAAAGAATACGCTTTGAATTACCAAATATTCCGCTGGATGGTTTCTATTCACAAGAAGTTTGTGTATCTGTTTTCCATTACTTGTTGGATCGTGTTCTACAATAATAACTGTCTAGTCCGTTCAAGGCAAATATGTGTGCTCTCAGATGGCACCGCTCTACACTACAATTAACTACAATATGTTCCAATGGTTTCTGCTACAAACTCAAAAGACTTAAGTGGGCAATAGGATTAGTGGAGTGTACTTTTCAATTACATCTTAGTGTAATGCATTACCTGACCAAGCGGGATGGCTCAGGCGGTTTCGTCTTTGGCCCGCATTCGGCAAGCCTGGGTTCGATTCCCGTGGCCGACCTACCTAACCCCTCCCCCGAATTTCCTGTCCCTCCATTACATCTCCATTGTCATTTCATATCATCTCTCATCTGATGGTCTCTTTCAGGGCAGAAGTGTCGGCGGGAGTGTCGGCGGTGCATGACAGGATGTTATGCTCTGAGGAAAAACTACTTCCTCCTCCGGTAGTTCGGTTGCCGGTCTCAGCTCCTCTGCTGGGACAATTTCGGGACCGCCAGCCAGGGACCTTTGGGGCTCGGATCGCCTGCCTGGAACCATTAGGGCTCGGCTGCTGGGCTCTTTGCCATTTCGCTGCAGGGGGCGGGTTCGTTGTCCTGGCCTGTCGTGGGTGGCCTCTATTCAAGTAAATTGTAGGGACCCTGCCCTCTGTACTGTCGTGGCTCCTCGGGTCGGCTGCCCTCTGTCTCCTTCGCCGCATCCTTCCACCCGGGGGTGCCCCCACTTTGGTGCATAGGAACAATGGGCCCAGCATGGTGGCCTACTTACCGAATGCCCTCCATAATGAAATCCCAATCCCAGTACATTACCTATGTGTATTGAAAGGCAGTAGTTACGAATGGTATGCATTTAATTAAATATCGTCCAGTTAGCTAACTGATTTCCAAAAATAAATTGTAACAATTTCCCCAAACTTCGCACCATGGCAGCGGTGACTGCCAGGCGCATCGCTCTAACTCCGAGTCCATCATCTCTACATGTAACGAGCATGTGTCGGGTGCAGAACGGAGCCTGGGGCGTCTAGAGCGCCCCGAGGCTTTTCCGGCCGATGAATGCGACTTCATAACTTGAGGTACTACGTTTCCCTTAGTTAGTTCTTCAATTAGTCCCCTAGGGCATTGATGGGGGTGAGTAAATCCTAAGCAAGTTTTCCGGCGGAATAAATCCTCACCCGAATAGAGCATAGACCTCCCGTTTGGTACAGCTGCGCTACCACTGCGCTAAATATATTTTTGTACCTTAACAATGCCAACGTAGTCTTATGGCAATAGCTTACATCATTCTATAATACAGTTTATGAGTTTGCCTTGCTTTTTGTTCTTAACCGCGGTGGAAATTCTAGGTTTCTCAATGGCTACTTGTGATGCCTCATGCTGTGCTCTAACTTGAACATTTTAAAACTATTCGTTAGGAGAAACTAATTTAAACTAATGGAAATTAATTGTTTTTTCACACTGGCCATTTGTAAGCTAAAGTATGGAAAGATAGACTCAGACTGAAGAATTCAATGCCATAGCCGGGATTTGAAGTTTGACTCTATCTTTCCATACTTTAGCTTACACACGGCCAGTGTGAAAGAACAAGTAATTTCCATGAATTCGCCTAATAGTGGTTAACTATAAAGCCCGGGCCTTAAAGTACTTACACGTTTTAAGTCGCCATTAAGGTATTTGTCTCATGTGTTTATGAGAACTCCTAGTGGTTTACCGGGGAAAACACGAGTCAGTTGAAGAATTTAATGTCATTCGGCACGTCGGCCATAGTAGCTCAAGGGTTAGAGAGGCTGGACGGAGACCAGAAGATCCGTGGTTCTAATCCCGGCTATGGCATTGCATTTTTCAGTCTGACTCTACCTTTCCATACTTTAGCCTACACACGGCCAGTGTGAAAGAACAATTAATTTTCATTAATTGACCTAATAGTGGTTAACTATAAAGCCCGTGCCTTAAAGTACTTACACGTTGTAAGTCGCCATTAAGGTAGTTGTCTCTTGTGTTTGAGAACTCTTAAGTGGTTTACCCGAAGAAACACGAGTCAGTTGGAGATAGCTCAAAGGTTACAGCGGCTGGACGGAGACCAGAAGATCAGTGGTTCAAATCCCGTCTATGGCATTGCATTTTTCAGTCTAACTCTATCTAATTTAAACTAATTAATGAAGTATGCATGCACTATAAACGTCGTACGAAACAATTCCACGGTCAATGCTCTGTAATTATGTATAATGTGTATATAAGTACATCCTAAATAGTTTTTAATATTAAGAATCTGGATGTGTTGAAAATTTAGAGATTGTAATAAGCAATTCAATATAAAATCAGTGAGCTCGAACAGGTTACCACAGAACAAAATCTAGTTTATATTGTTAGATATAAGCTTCGCTTAATAATGCAGTAATGAGTAGTTTTAGGTAGGTTCATTATGAGATGTAGTCATTAGCAACATGTGATATCAATATGAAATAGTTAAAGTAATTGTGGAAATAGCACTTCCTAATAAAGAAGAAAACGTTGTGGACAGACATGCAGAGCTGAATCTGTAACTAGTTTTTCATGTGGCCTTTTCGCTAAAGAGGAACGGTTACAAGCATCTGCGAAAATGATAAGATATTCAATTATTTCTAAGATACAGGTCGTTTGAAGTTTTCTACTCAGTGAGTGAATATGACTGGGGTTAAAGGGTCCGTCGACAGCTAGGTCATTTAGGCCTATTGAAGTTTTGAAAATGTTCATACTTTATAGGTAGAACATAAAACATCTAAGAGCTTAACTATTAAAACTTACAACAATGAGAATAACAAAATGAACATTTGAATGTTCCCTAATCGGATATTATATCACACATATGGAAAAACTACATGGAAAAGAGAAGCAATCCTTTGCAGTTTTTACCCTCAAAGGTTCAGTTTGTAAAATCATCTTCATTTTACTTATGTCATAAAACAATAAGTTGTATTTTCCCGCCTCGGTAGCGTAGTGGTAGCATGTCTGCCTCACATTCAAGAGGTCCCGAGTTCGAATCTCGGTAAGGGTGAGTTACCTAGATAAGATTTTTTCGGGGTTTTCCCTTATCCTTCAAGACGAATGTCAGGTAACTCTAAGCTCCATGGAACCTGGACTCATTTGAGCATCGGTTCACCCAATTCATTCACCGTACGATATAACTTAACGTTGGGGCGGACATAAATTAAAAAAAAAAAAAAACAATTGTATTTTTTGTTAGAGCAATATCAATACTGCTCTGAAATACTTTATTATACAGTGCGATCCATATAAACCTGAAAAATTTCAATAGGCAATAACATTTGATCCAATAATAGAACAAATGTAAAACTTTGGGAGAATATAATACACAATTGGGATATTACATTAAACTATTTACATCTCAGAGCAAATGTTGGAAGTGTCCTCCACCAGCATTTATATATGTTTGCACTCGTCTCACTATAGTCTCTGAAGTTTTACGGAGAGTATCCTGCTGAGTGTTACTTATTTCGGTTCGAATGGATACCTTGAGAACATCGATTGACCGTGGCCTATTCTTGTACACTCTAGTTTTAGATACCCCCACAAGCACAAAAAAAAAGAAAAAAAAAAAGAAAGAAAACGTTGAGGTTAGTTCAGGGAATTTGGGGAATGCAGACCTTTTGAGATTATTCCATTATCAAAGAAACTGGTTACAAGTTCCATGGTGACATTAGATGTATGGAACGGTGCTCCATCATGCTGGAAATAACATTCTCTCAATTCGATATCATCTCCGTAAAACTTCAGAGAATATTGCGGGACGAGTGCAAACATGTATAGTTACTGGTGGAGGACACTTCCAACATTTTCTCTGATATGTAAATGGTGTAATGTAATCTTCCAATTATGTATTATATTCTCCCAAAGTTGCACGTGTGTCCTATTATTAGTTCAAAAGTTATGGCCTATTTAAATGGTTCAGGTTTATATAGATCGCATTGTAGTTCTTTTTTATTTTAATGTTAAATTTTCTTTTCAAATTAATTTACATTTATTACGCTTTGTCCAATAAGTTTTAGGAAGCAGAAAGTTTTCTTCCTGCACAACAAATCACAGGTATTTAACTGATAAAACCATCTTGAATGCACGCTCCACCACACCAAGTCGAACAAACAAAAGTATTCCTGCCGTAAACATAAGCTATTTGATCAAAGCGCTTACACGTCTTACACCGCTTAGGGATCATGAAGAAAGTAACTAATGAAGTAAAAGAAAAAAAAAATTGAACATTGGTATGCATTTGCTGAATGAAATGTAATAGCTGGGCGAAAGAAAGTAGAGAATCAGTGGTCAGTCAGGAATGTTACGGCACCAAGAAAGAAGCAAAAATAGCTGCAAAGAAGTAGAGATAAATGAAGGAAAAGAGGCTAGCAGAATGGACGTAAACATGTCCTAGATTTTGTTCGCTGCAGGGAAATAACTTGCTCGTTAAGCAGGTGAATTGCCTTTCCCTAAACCCTGACGCCAGTATAATGATAGTTCCTGAAGAAGAGGCACCAGACTGGCTCCTGTAACCGATGGCAAAGACTTCTCTTGCAGACGTCCGGTCCAGCCTTCTTGTGACGTGGACTAGTATCGTGCTCTGCATTGTAGCAATCAGAATTAACAGAAAACGTTAATTTTTAAGGGGTCGCATACAACAACATTTTAAAGGATAACCACTTGTGAGAAAAGTTAACATAATTCTTAAACGTGACTATTAATCTGTTTTTATGCTAATAAATATAAACATACCTATTTTTGGATCTATGGGGCTTTTGCAACTGTACAATTATTATTAAAGCATGTCATAAGGTGATTTAAATGTTTGTAAGCCTAACTTCCTATTGTAGTTTTGCCAACTGTAAAGAGAAAAAACCAATCAACAAAGGCCTCAGGTTTCTTATTCTATTTCAACAGATTACTCTTCTCTTTGTGGGACTTACAAGGCAATGCTTAGGGTCACTGGCCTATCGAGGAGGAAGTAAACTCTGGATTATAATACATCCACGATGGGTGATTGGCCATAAGCCTGATATGGCGGTGACAAAGGAAAATATACAGGATGTTTCAAAACAACACCAAACGAACATATAGAGGTAGCTGCTCAGCTACTCTGTAACACATAGATAGTTTTTTACCGTCAATAGAGCCACAACATTCTTTTTCTCCATTTTCGTGGTGTTGAATAACCCACGTAGTTTCGGTTAATTTATCTACAATTATTTGATATTGTTCTCTGTTCTTTATATCATTTAATGTTTCCACCCTAAATTTCACTAACATTAAAGGTTTAAGTTGCATATGTCCACCAGCATATTTGCCATCATGGACTGATATAACGGAATTTTGGAACACGTTAATCACTCATAACCAATAATTAAGCAATAGCTTATTTTTACGGTTTCATAAGCCAAAGAAATTCTTAATAGTAGCAAGCTACTGCGGAGTATGCCGGTATGTTTACAAACTTCTACAGCACGCGGCACGACATTTGACCTATACCTGCGAACTCAGACAGCGTGAGACACGCGTCGTTGTTCCTGTCACTGCCTAATCTACACTCATTCTGGAAGAATTAATTTCCATTAATTGATCTAATAGTAGTTAACTATAAAGCCCGGGCCTTAAAGTACTTACATATTTTAAGTCTCCATTAAGGTAGTTGTCTCATGTGTTTATGAGAACTCCTAAGTGGTTTACTGGGAAAAATACGAGTCAGTTGGAGAATTTAATGCCATATTGGCATGATGGCCATAGTAGCTCAGTGGTTAGAGCGGCTGGACGGACACCAGAAGATCCGTGGTTCAAATCCCGGCTATGACATTGAATTTTTCAGTCTGACTTTACGTTTCCACAATTTAGCCTACCACGGCCAGTGTGAAAGCACAATTAATTTCCATTAATTAACCTAATAGTGGTTAACTGTAAAGCCCGGGCCTTAAAGTACTTACACGTTTTAAGTCGCCATTAAGGCAGTTGTCTCAATTATTTATGAGAACTCCTAAGTGGCTTACCGGGAAAAATACGAGTGAGTTGGAGAATTTAATGTCATATTGGCATGATGGCCATAGTAGCTCAATGGTTAGAGCGGCTGGATGGAGACCAGAAGATCCGCGGTTCAAATCCCAGCTATGGCATTGAATTTTTCAGTCTGACCCTACGTTTCCACAATTTAGCCTACATACGGCCAGTGCGACAGAACAATTAATTTGCATTTATGGACATTGATCACAATTTCCTTGCCATCTGATCTTATAGCTTTTCCCTTTCTTCCCATGCCTCCTAGATCTAACACAGGCACTAGAACTATTCCCAACACTATGTTTAAAATAATCACAACATTCTCAAATTCTAAAAGCATTTTCACATTTCCATCACTTCACTTGCAATAATTTCAATACCACTGATGCCTGCTTGTGCTTACCCCCATTCCACAGCAAGTAATTAGGGAATACAATAGCGCGTTAAAAAGGACTGACCATTTCAAGGAAAGAAACCCAGCGCCCGTGCCAGACAAGGATGGTACAGTGAGTGCCAAGATAAATCTCGTGCATTATAGTGTGATGTGGCACAGATGGTCTTAGTTTCATTGTCATCTTCTTGTATACTCCATTTCTTTTCTGTTATTCTCAATGAGAATATTTGTGGCATTAAAATGTCCAGTCATCTATTATTTTTCTTGGGAGAAGGACTAAAGAAAGCAGGTACGTATGAGGAGAGACCGTGTTACGACTGAACATTTAATCGCCAATATCACTCCCTAAACTAAATAAACCCTTTTTGAAAATTTACATCATAGGCATAAACCAAATGGAAAATTACAACAATAAAAAATAGTTTCTTCAAATTATAAAATCTTCTAGAATGACAAATTTTAATGAAATGTATCTATTAATATTTTCTTGGGAATATTATGGTGTAAAATTTTAGGAAAAGTGATTCACATTTTATAAAACTTGTTAGGTTTCCTGTGTTCATGGTATAAAACTGCCCGTTTCTGGAAGTCAGTGAAAGGAAAAGATGCTTTGGGATTTATCTTAGGAAAGACATTTTGTAGTAAAACAAGTTGATTATTGTTTGCTTTTGTAACAATGCCTTACACGAGTTGTTAACAATATAGCATTAGGATAACACAATAACATTGCACAATGGTAACTTTTCTGTCATGGTAACTTAGAGGGTCGCAGAAAAGGCACATATCGATTGTGCTACAGACTATTGGAATCGATATATCGTAAACATATAAGCTGATAGTAAAAATCTCTACAGTTTTATGTTACAAAGATAAGACGCGAACTAGATATGTACTTGATATGTAAATACATTCACCATAAGATATATGAATTACATAATTTATAACAATGTGAATATTAAGTACACCAGAATATGATAGAAGAGCTCTGACGTCATTGTCACCGTAGCTTAGTATCCTACATTACATGTAGTGCAAAGAAGCTTATTATGTAGTTTGGAACCAAACGATATACGGTTTATATTTATTTGAGATAATGCGTGTATGACATAACATTGAAAGTTTACTGGGATAAGCTCTGTGCAGTTCAATATTTTACAGTAAATTAACATTTTAAATTAAACTTTGGTGAATTACAAGACAAATAAATACTAATACATAATAAACTTATTGTACAGTTTGGAAGAGAAACAAACGACCCACATAAAAATATTGGGGAAGAATATGAATTTATGTGCCCTTTCCTTTAATAAGATTTTTCGAGAAAACGAATATTTCGTCTAACAAGTATGGCAACGTTATTATGGCGTTAACATCTTTTCTTCTTCTCTTGGTATAGGACACAGCCCTGTTTATTTATGATCCTCTATCCTTTATGCCATGTTAGGCGTCGGGTGAGGGAGCCACAACGATGGATCAGACTGAGAAATTCAAGGATGGGTGATCAGCCCGGTCCCCGGAACGAGACTGAAGGAAGTACATGAACGGAATAAGGGTGAAGTGGATGAAAGGAAAGATGATAATAGAGTAATTCGTGGAATGATGGCGGGAGAAACCGGAGGTCCCGGAGAAAACCTGCCACAGCGTGGTTTGTCAGCAAATCTCATTTTGCGGTCGCCTGGGCTGCCTTGATGAGAGTCAAGCTGTCTAACCGCTGGGCCACGGCGCGAACACATAAATTAACACGAGTACTCGAATAAAGGCAAGGTTATACATGTGCAATCTCTTGATTGTTTCCAAAAAATAAACATGTTTGTGATATGTATTGAGAATAATGATATTATTTCAGTGGAAAACGTTACTACAGATGTGATTAAAAGGTTCTGGAGTTCCTCATGCTAATTTTCAGTAATGGGCAATCATGTATAAATAACCTTTAATAAATGATCTCCAGGGTCTCTCCCCTATTTAGAGAGCACTAATTTCGACCTCCAGCCGTAGCCATTTCCATGGAGGAGTGCAAAATGTGGGTGGCAGGGGTCAGAATGTCGACTTCTCCAACCGTAAGGCTCAGTGCACACGGGACCAGACCCCCCAGGGGAGAAAAAAATCCCATGCCAGTAATGGGGATTGAACTCGCAGAATCAGGAGGACTTCCACTGAGCTACGGGCACCGCTTAGCGTTTAATATGGCGAATAATGACAATATGCCGAATAATCCTAGGGTATGAAAGGAATCACAAAGTAAACTTGAAAACAGTGATCAAACACGCGAAGACTTGTTTATTAGTAATAAGTGTGTTATTACTACCATTGTTAAATTTGTCACGACTTAAGTTATATTTGTGCCGCGAAGCTTAAGGATGAAACTGTTTAACACAACACTCAATCTTATATAATAGATTAATTTACGTTTACCGGGAACGTAGCTTAAATATGAAAATGGGCGCGCCAGATATAAAGCAAATTAACATTCAATTTTGCGTGACATCATATTCCATGCCGATACATATTGGAAGTCCGGACGAAACAAAATGACGGAATAATTATCCGGCTAGGATACCTTGCTTTCACCCAGGAGGCCCGGGTTCGATTCCCGACATGGGAATGAATTTTGTCCACCTTGGTAGCGTAGACGATAGCATTTCTGCCTCATGTTCAAGAGGTCCCGAGTTCGAATCTCGGTTAGGGTGTTACCTGGATAAGGGTTTTCCGGGTTTTTCCCTTATCCTGATAAACAACTGTCAGGTAACTCTAGGTTCCGTGAACCCTGGACTCATTGAAGCATCATTTCACCCCTTTCATTCGTCGTCCGATATGACTTAACGTTGGAGGAGAAAAAATTACAAAAAAAAAAAAAAAAAAAAAAAAAAAAAAACACTACAAAGTGCAAGTAAAGTCTCAAGTCCAAATGACTAAAATTATGACACACTTTTATAATATCCCACCATATTTCTCGGGGTGAACGGAATAGACAGCATAATCAATATAAGTTGCTTTGCAGCTACCGAATAAGAAAGTTTAAATATTATTTCCACTTTTTAAATTAATTTGTCAGATCAAATAAGTGACTGCCATCACAGCAAAGAAAAAGAAAAGAAAAAAAAAGCTTAAAGAGAACTTAAGCGAAACTTACTCTTCTACTTTATAACTGCAATGTTAATAGACATGCACGTGAAGCAAATAATATATTTTCCTGCAATTTTTTTTTTTTGTAGGAACATAATTAGCGACAACTGAATGTTGGCAGTAATTCACCAAATTTCATTCTGATATTATTATTATTATTATTATTATTATTATTATTATTATTATTATTATTATTATTATTATTATTATTATTATTATTATTATTATTATTATTATTATTATTATTATTATTATTATTATTATTATTATTATTATTATTATTATTATTATTATTATTATTATTATTATTATTATTATTATTATTATTATTATTATTATTATTATTATTATTATTATTATTATTATTATTATTATTATTATTATTATTATTATTATTATTATTATTATTATTATTATTATTATTATTATTATTATTATTATTATTATTATTATTATTATTATTATTATTATTATTATTATTATTATTATTATTATTATTATTATTATTATTATTATTATTATTATTATTATTATTATTATTATTATTATTATTATTATTATTATTATTATTATTATTATTATTATTATTATTATTATTATTATTATTATTATTATTATTATTATTATTATTATTATTATTATTATTATTATTATTATTATTATTATTATTATTATTATTATTATTATTATTTTATTATTATTTTATTATTATTTTATTATTATTTTATTATTATTTTATTATTATTATTATTATTATTATTTTATTATTATTATTATTATTATTATTATTATTATTTTATTATTATTATTTTATTATTATTTTATTATTATTATTATTATTATTATTATTATTATTATTATTATTATTATTATTATTATTATTATTATTATTATTGAATTATCTTTCTCTGCAAACCCCCCACCAAGTCTTTTGGGCGTCCTATTTGCCTCTCTATGCTTAACAAGGCATTGTCAAACTATCATGAGAATAAGCCTTTTTACATTTTGACACGCGTAGAGTTCAATATGTGCTTATTTTCTTGCAATTTACCCTCTTCATATGGAGGATCTACATTCTGTAGTAGCTAACAAGTGAGACTGGGGTCAGAGCCGGTCGAGGAGAAGATGATTTGGGGATAGGGGAATGATAGCTGAGTGATGGGATGGTGAAGAAGGGATATGAAATGTTGGTGCAATGGATGATAGGAAATGGAATTATGCGGAGAGCTTGTAAAATGAATGGTGAGGGAACCCGGAAAATCCACCAAGACGTCACTTTACACGTCACAAATCCCACATGAATCTTCTAGAATCGAATTCGATCCACCTTCGTAAAAGATGAGCGTTGTAAGCTCTTGGCTATGGTGCCGCCTTGAATTCAATACCTACACTGACAAAAGAGTTTATATTTCGATAAAATCCTCGCATTCTTCATATTTTATAGAATTTCTTATTTTAAAAATAATTTCTGTCAGCCATAAACCAATTTTCAGATATTCTATTCGTACAGGTTCTTAAAGACACATTTTTAACATCCAAGCCATTCAGATACAACTTAGAAAATGTAGCTCTTTTATCTATGTGACGTCACATGCAAAATTTTACACCTCTATTCTTGAGTTTTTATTTTAACGTAACAGTGCACTGCAGTTAGTATTAAGCTAGGAGGTAGAAAATAGTAACTTTTTTTCTTATTTTAAGTTTAAGGATTCCATAATTTAAAATGTATAATCGCCATGATATTTATATTTTATTTGAACACTTTATTTATTAAAATTAAACAAAATTCTACATTCTACATTCAGTGTTTACTAACGATGTGAATCTCCTCCAAATTCTTTAATGTTTTTCCTCTTTCAAGTACCTATATATTACATAACAATGTGGGGCTTGTTTCTTTATATTTTCATATTTATATTTTCAATTTCATATTTTAGAAATTTATTTTCTTATTTTGCTTTTCCCTAGTTATGGTGCACAAATATCTAATCAATGCTCATACTCAATACATTTTGTTCTATTTATAGTACATCATACTTATGCTGTTTGTTTCTCTTCCAGACTGTACTCACCGTTTACATTTAAGGATGCAGATTATTTCACAATTTAAATGCTTGTAATGAAAGAAGTGATTGATCAAGTTAATGAAAAGCTCAACTGCCTTCTGTGTGCAGTCATTTATGTGATTACTCAGAAAATAATCTATTACGATTGATCATCGAACATCCAACACATGACTAAATGCTCAATTATTAAGGTATAAAAACATATATACAAGACAGTCAGAGCTCTGTTAAAAACTAAAATCTTGCAAGCTTAAAACACCTTTATGATAGTGCCTGTAAAATTTTCTAAGATATGTTACTTCATATAATACACAAAAACGTTCAAACATCATATAAGAATGTAATTACATCAAATGTTAAAAGAAAGAAATTCGCTCCATTGCTACACATTTCTTCTGCCATATTTAGGCGAGAACCAGTTTGGTTTCATGTCTTTTGCATTCCAAACTGCCATACCCTTCATTAACCTTAACTCCAAGTGACGGTGCGAAGAAGAGTTTGTTTCTTTATTGTCACACACACACTTAATAATATATGCTTCATTGTGTTAACACTGCAGCACATTAAATTTGTGAATAGCTGATGGAAATATTTATTATTTATAAACAAGTAATGTTTTATCAAACATCAAATGCATTGGGCTTGTTTACCCCATCACAAGTGAACAGGGTTTCTCTCTTAGGCGAAAAGGACTTCACAATGAAATAATGGAGTTTACTCATATCACAAAGGTGACTGAATTATGTACATGAACACGCAACAAATGACACACTTCATCCAAGTTTGTGATGTTGGCCACAGATGAACAAATTAAATATAATTCAGACATATATAACATATAAATGAAGATATAAAATATTAATAAATAATCATTTGTACTACAAAAATTGTGAAAGTCTTCTGCCAAATTTTGATATTATAGTGATGTTTCGTGCACATACAAAAATTACATCCGTCAATTGCTTCTGGTGATGATGCTTTGAAAGGCGCAGGAATGTTTATTAGCATGAACATTTTTAAAATACTCCATAGAGCTAGATGGATGTTGGTCAACATTATTATATTTGACTATCGGTATTAGAAAAAAAAAAAGGAAAATAATGATAGGATAAAGGATGCACAGATCAAGTAAGCATACTCATTTGGTTAGGCTGCAGCTTTTGCTGATTATGAACAGGTTTACAAATTGCATTACCAAATTACTAAGTTTGAGCTATGTGGTTTAGCTTGCATCATTTTTAATCTAACTTGAAGCCACTGCAGAGATGCTACAAGTATTTACTGATTTCACATCATCTGATAAGCATTTCTCAGCTGCTTATCTCTTTATTTCTATTTTAAAATTAAGGCTGTATTTTAAAGCTTTGCATAATTATTGTCCAGAAAATAACCGAAAACTAACCGGCAGACCACAACAAAAATACTATCTGGTGTTTGAGGCAATTGCTTCGGGAAGCTTCCTACAAACTCAGAAAGCAGATTTGGAAATGTTAACTTCAAATTAAAAGTACCAGTAACGTAAAATCACGGAGTTTAGTGTTTCTGTTACGTATTTATTGTAAAATTATTCTCACGAGTTTTTTGACCTAAAAGGACCCAATCATTAAAAAAACTTTTATAATTTAAAACTTAAACCCAATGACTTATAAATTTCTTTAAATATAAAACACCAATTGCTGATATAGCTCAGATTATTTCTTCATTTCCAAAGGCTTCCTTTTCACCACTTTCATGTGAAATAACTGTGAAATTATACAGATCCTGGTAAAATTAAAATGTAAACTTCAGGGTGACTAAAGAATCAAAATAAATGTTGATATAAAATTGGATCACGACCGCTTTGATAAATCTGTATTGCTTTAAAATTTCTTCCTTTTTTGTGTTTTCAAATGTATTTTAATACAGTCCATTCTTTAATTAGGAATGTCATTCTTAAGCGCCAAACTTGCATAAACAGCTTTGTTTCCTGGAGCTATTTCCCAGTTGTCATCCATGCTATAGGGGTAACATGATAACCTCTAATTCTAGAGGTCGCGTGTTCAAACCCGGTGGAGCGTAATAGGTGTTTTCAAGCGTAAGCAAACTTTAGCACGTTTTCTTCGGAAAGAAGGGAAGTAAAGACATTAAATTTATGGTCCTTAAAACAACTTCAGACCTGTTAGAGAGGCCTGTGAGCAAAATTAAATGGTCATTCCCATAGAAATATATAGAATGGGATACCGAAAACTACAGGAGCTAAACAACGTCCTTAAATAAATTTAAAAAAGCTCTTGGAATACTTTTAGAATTCGTTATACGTCTTAACTCTTGAGTAACCAATTTTGACATCAAATTTAACATTTTATTAATACTAATATTATAAAATCAGATCTTAAAAATAAGACCTGAAGCTTTCCTGGCGACAAATATGTTCAAGCTCTTCTCGGGAAGCAAGCCAGGTGAAAAGACGATTAGAAATCGATGTTTCGGGAGCGCACATCTCTCCCATCATCAGGATATTTATTAAATATATAACCACAAATGAATCACTGGATATAACACAAATATAAACAAAGACAAAACACTATTAATATTCGTATTACTGAACAAAAGACTGCTTTCAGTAAATTAAAAACCAGGTCAGGAGATGGCACAAGTATAGGAAATTAATTGGGTCAAAGAAGCGTACGTAACATTTCCTATGAATGTGACAGAGATTTAAAACAAAAATCTATGAATTTCAAAATATATGTGGCACTATAAAACGAACATTGAAAAACAAAACAAGAAGAGATACCATATTAAAGTTTTATAAAACTATGGCAGTACCTGTTATATCTTATGGAGCCGAGACCTGGACCTTGAACAGAACTGATAAAAGAATAATTGAAACGGCTGATATGAAATTTTTGAGGTACGTAGCTGGCTGTAGTCTTAAAGATCACATTAAAACTGAAACAATAAGAGAACAACTAAAAAATTTACTTTAAATGATAAACTCAGGAAGTACAAACTGAAATGGCAAAATCATCTCTCTCGAATGCCAGAAGAAAGACTCACCAAACAGGCCTTGCAGTATAAACCAGTTGGTATTAGAGATGTTGGAAGACCACGGAGACGCTGGGAAGATCCCTTCTGAGCCGAAACAGGCCTATCTGGCCTATCTTGAAGGTTGATGATGAAAGAAACGTAACTACTTAACTTGATTATCAAGATCTGTGCTTCTTAAGCCTGGGGATTTGCATTTTTAAGGTCGGTTTCCAAGGGAACTGAACTGAAATCCTGCATCACGATTAAGCGTTCTCCTCTCGGAGGAAATGGCCAAATCCTCCTTAGCTCCCCACTCCCAGTAACTGTTGCATTTTGCCAAGATGGTCGTGTGATGAAACATTATTTGCGAGAACTTCCGTTACAAAACAGTTGAACTTCGGCCATCTCATAATTCATCACTGACAGGGGATGCTTCAGAGAACGAAATTGGAGTCGAAGTCAAAAAGATGAGGCACACATTAAATTGTCATCAGATGCAAGAACGTTACTCGATATTAAGCACAAGTCCAAATAGTGGAATGCTATGAACCAGTTCCTTTCCTTCATAAAAGGAATAATGAGCAAGACTAGCTTGCAGTAGTAAATTCTGGAGCATGAATGTTAGAACCCAACAAAGGTTTCCATGGTTATATATAAAAATGGAATGAAAGAAAATATTCTTACATTTCCGTAGTTATTTGATCCTTGACAATTGAAAATCTTCCGTAAAATGAATCAGACTGCAGTTTAAATCAAATTAACGGGTATATAGAGACTGACGGAGTCGATGGTATCACATGGAAAAGTCCAGACATAATTGTGCATGATGAATGCAACTTCATAACCTTGATCTCACAGAGAATAATGATAGTTCTTCCCTATTTTCCCCATTACGCTGAAACTATGTTTCCATTGAGGGATGTTCTCGTAATTGGTTTAGCTGAACAATCTCGAAAGCGAAAGAGTACTTCTGTTGCTCAAAAAATTCAGTTAAAATCTACGGACTCTGATTTAGAATATCACATGGTTAATTACGGAATCATGAGGACAAAATCGTATAAGTGAAAGGAAAACCTGTGTCACAATGAAGTTCATTGTAGCGTTATCAGGTGCTCATTATTAAATACTTTTTGGTCCCAGGTCATTTACTTACGAATTTAACATGTACTTACATTTTATTGCTGAAGTAAAGGCTTTTAAATAAACTGGAATCCAGACTCTTGCAGAAAATCAAGACATTTATGTAGCGACATTCATGTTTTAAGTGGAAATTAGAGGAATTTGACGCCAACTACTTCTAATACTAATAGTAATAAAACAAAATCTCGTAGAGAACGGTTGTGGAATATATTTTTTTAAGTAGATCGCTAACGTGGAAACAAGGTTTTATTTTGAAGGCGTCAAAACCATCCGCAAGTAACTGAATGAATTTTATAGCAGGTGAAATATCTCTCCATAGGAACGGGGCACTGCTTAGCGTGCTACGTATCAGTCAGACTTGGAGTGAAGACAGAAAGATCCTTAAGAAAGCAAAAAAGAACTATCAAGCACTGTAATGATTGAGGGATCCTTCTACAAGGAGACCGAGAGGAATGGCTCAGGCGGTTTCGTTTGTAGCACGCATTCGGGAGACCTTGGTTCGATTCCCGTGGCCGACCTACCTGACCTATTGGTTTTTTCGGGGGTTTCTCGGGTCACCAGGCGAAAGCTGGGTAGGCTAATTACATCCCCCGAATTTTCTGTCACTCCATTTCATTTCCATTATCATTTCACATCATCTCTCATCTGGTGGTCTCTTCAGGGTTAATGTCAGAGTTTCTACTCCCATCAGTCCTGGACCCGTAGGACCAAGGACCTGGACTTCCTTCGACCAGAGAGTTACCGAGCTGTCCCAAAAGGGCACCCGGTGCCTCCGTGAGGCTTACCACAGGGCAAGACCTAGAGACTAACAAGCCCCCGCATCTGGTCCTGTGGACTCAAGACAGGATGGAAGTGGATACGGCACTTACGCGCGCCAACACCAAAATGGGAAGGCTACCGATATGACCTCGGTGGGGCCGCCTGGTGATCTAGCACACCTTCTACTAGCTACGCTGGCTAGTACGCGGGAATATTAATGACTTCCCTCAACCCCGTCCGGAGACGTACCCGATCTCCCACGGGTATCGGGAACCACTGTCCCATCGAGTCCAACACAATCCGAACAACTCCCTATCAGGGAGGGGCTCGAATGTTCAGCCCGAGGTTCCTCTAGTAACGTCGGAGGTACCACGAGTGCTAGGGGTCCGCAGCGCCCGCACCACGGCAGCTGAAGGGGACGGATGCCCTCCGTAGAAGTGTCGGCGGGTGTCTCGGCGGTGTATGGCGGGATGATACGCTCTGAGGAAAACTACAATGCACCACAGGAAAGAAAGTATCCTGGGGATGAGACGCAGGGGGTTAGGAAAAGGTTCCTACACCCTCCCTCGGTAGTTTGACACCCCCATGTCGATTCAATTACAGACCATTCAATAACATTCTGACGGCTTCTACTTTTCCGAATGAATCTTCTCTGATTTAGTGTACAGAGTGAATAGGGCGCATGTTTTGTAACATTTCTGCTCCTTGTGTAGCATGCGTTTTTTGTCACACATTCGCTGTCCTTGTCCCACTGTGTAAGGAGCACATTCCTTTCAGAGATTTACTCTGCCTTGGTGGACAGTACTTCCTCCTCCGGGAGGTCGGTTGTCGGTCTCCGCTCCTCTGCTGGGACAATTTCGCGACCGTCAGGCAGGGATCTTTGGGACTCGGATCACCTGCCTGGGACCTTTGGGGCTCGGCTGCTAGGCTCGTTGCCGTCCCGCAATAGGAGAGCGTGTCCATTGTCCTGGCCTGTCGGGGGAGGTCTCTAAGTAAACTGTAAGGACCCTGCCTTCTACACTGTCGTGGCTCCTTGGTTCGGCCGCCCTCCCTGGGATGCCTCACTTGGGGGCATTGGAAAAATGGGTCCAGCATGGTGGCCTACGTATCGAATCCCCTCCGTAGTCAAATCCTAATCTCAATTTTTCTACAAGGAGATACTTTTTCCTTCTCTAGGTTAACCACCGCTGAATGACAGATGAAGTTCAAATTTAGTTTCAGTACGTAACTCGTAAAGTTGTATTGTAGTAGACAAGTAAATTAGTACTTTTGGGATTAAAATGTTACAAAAAATGTGGCGCTATCGATAACCATTCAGTGAATCTAAATGAAATAAAAACTTGCATATTTTAGTTCAGATACGGCAAAGTTCAGGTCTATGAATTGAAACATAAATAGCGGGGATTAAGTATATGGCTAGAGTCAAACTTTTAATAACAAAAGAAGTGATCATATCGAATTATGCAGTGAATACTAAAATGTAGCTGTAAATACTTGTCACTAAAATACTTATTGTATTCAAAACTATGCAGAAGAAAAGGGATTTAAATCCAGAAAGTCTGAATAATATGGAAAACTGAGTAAACTGGAAAAAACTAATGGTTATGTCATATCTGCCTTGAAATGGTTTTGTTGCAGTCTTGTGTATATATGAATACAGTTGGTGAAGATGTGACACGGAGGTCGTTTTCTGCAGAAAGAAGGGCGTTTGGTAATCTTCCAGCAATGTGAAAGTTGTGCTTATTGTTATGTTATGACCGGCAGAGAGTCTAGTCACACATGAGCCTCAAGGGTCAACCATTACTTACTACGACGAATGGTCTTCCTTACATCACCTACTACCCGCAAGGGTCAACTGTCTTGCTGCATGATAATGCCACTGTTACATCACAGGGTGAGTTCGGACGTCTAGAACGTCTATCTTCCTGGCTTTCCTTTGAAATTTGGATTTCTTCCGAAAAATTATTCTGGAATATTTGTTGTATTAATTTCGTTGTTTCTGTTGCAACTTAATCTCCGCCATATTTTATCATGTCATTTGCTACACAATCATCTTCTGGAGTTCTCCTATTCATTAATCTTTATACTTGTAGTAACTTCTTCTTGTTCTTTTCTGTAGTATCCAATATCAATCTGGAATTAGTACTTTTATGCATATGTGTAATCTTCATCTGTGTTATAGAGTTCTGTAAAATAATGAATCCACGTTTTTTCTTTGATTTTATTTGACAATATAAAATATTTAACTTCCCCTCTTTGGCTACTGATTGTTTTCCATACTCATTTTTGCAGACCATAAGAGTCTCGTTCTAACTTATTTGTGAATATTACACAAAAACTTCACTTATCATAAGGAAATGATGTTAATTCTTCTGTTTAATTATTGATTTTAAATTATTAAAACAGTTAAATGGTCCAATAGATTTAATGGTTTGGGAAAAGATATTTATTTTAAAAAATAAATATCGCACAATGAATTTTGAAATACCAGCAGTTGATTCTGTTTTTAGGTTTGTTTCTTTTTAGATTTTGGTAATACTGAAAAAACATAAAAACATGGTAAACGGAAATTGACTACGAAGTTTATTGATGGACTGATGATAAACACAATCTGTTTTTGAAATGGATCTCCATTATAAAAAAGAATTAACACCATTTTCTTAAGATAAGTGAAGTTTTTTGTTACAAATACTTATATGTGTGTAATATTTATTGCTTCACTGTAGCTAGCTTCGTTTTCTACGTAATTACTCGTGAATGTTTCCCAATATGACATATTTTTCATAGGCATCTGCTTGTTTTGTTCTCATATAATTTAAATAAGTTTTCTCTTTTACTTTGGCTCAATTTTTTATTCGACTACAAAACCATAGTTTTCGTTGTACATATTTTCTTATGTGATCCATTTACTTGTCTCGTTCCTAGTGCTTCAAAAGGGCTTTTAACATATTATCCTTTATTACTTGACAAATTTCCTTAATATTTTTTTCGTTTATATGATTTTTCCAGCTTTTCTTCCAATATCTTTTGATATACGTTTTGTATATTTTGTTTTCTAATAATTCTCGTATTATCAGTGGTCATTTTTAGTTGACATTTTCTTAGCTGCAGTTTTAATTTTACCATATCTAGTAGTTTATGGCCAGTTCCTACATTAGCTGAGTTCAATGTTCTTACAGTCAAGATTTGAGTTTGGTAATATTTCTATTTGAAATAATAAAGTCTATTGTAAAGCAATGTCCTATAGAATTTTACCAAGTCCTTTCATATTGAGGTTCACAGTCCAAGAAAGTATTATTTATTCTAAGACTCCTATTGATGCAAAAAGTTATTATTTGCTCCTTTGTTATTACGTATACTTTCATTAAATCGTTGCATCACTCCCGTATGATGTTATTTCCAATTCTTCCATTCATGTCTCCGATTATCATAATTTATTCATTTGTTGGTATTATATATATATATTTCATTTTGAAGTGTTTCTTAAAAGATTTCTGTATCTCTTAGTGCCTTGATACTACTAGGAATCAAATAAGAGATGAAGAAATTAGGAATCAATTAACTATTCAATCTATCGGCTAAGGCTAGATAGAAGAAGAACTGAATGGAATAACTATATAACGAAAATGGCATCTGAGAGAATATACAGATCGCCAGAGTTTACCAATGGCTGAAAGAAGTTGCTCTGGAAGACCGAGGAAAAGATGAAGGGACCATAGGCCTGTAAGAAGACAAAATAAGATGTTGCGATGAGGAAACAGGCCATATGAGATGAAGGATTCCTCGAAGATATATACATTAGCAGTGATATCGTTATCTGCCCAAGGGTTCGACAGCCGCTGACATATTATATGATGATCTTCAAATGAAATGTTATTCAGGTAATTTCACTGATGAGGACTGGTAAATCAAACATTGAGATTGTCTTAATTTCTGTTATGTATCGTGCTTTTATTTAAAACTGCGTTCTTCCTATAACGAACCTGTCCTCAGTCGCTTTTTCATTCACTGTTTTGTTTACTGCTGCCATAAGAGAGGATTGACACTACAAAAAAGAAAGAAAAAAAAAAGAAACAAAAAGAAACAAAAATAATGGATGAAATTGAAGTGTGAAGAAAAAAGGCACCGTTTGATTAGATTTTACAGAATAAAAATATAAGTTAAATATGGTTAATAGTAAACCAAAACAGCTATGCAATAATTCAGAGGAAAGGAGTATTGAAAGTTTAGAAGCGGCATATTCCAAAAGTGTTGTTTGAGATTAGGAATCATTCAGTTACTTGCCTATAGAAAGTTAAATAGAACTTTCAGAGGAATAGTACGATTTTAAATTAAATGAGTAATGAGTAGAAATAATACTTAAGAAAATAAATAATATAGCATAATAAAAAGTGATTGACTATTTAAATACATGGGTGAAGAAATAAAGGCAATTCTTTCTTTATAAAGTGACATAACTAGGAAAACTGACAATGGCCTGAAGGTTTGCAGAGACAGTAACGAATAACGAATGAAAATGCCAAACCTAAAATGATTTTAGAATTATTAGCCTGTCATCCGTAAAGACTATACCAAGAATACAGACTTATTAACCAAACAGAAGACAAATTAGTCCAAAAGGGATGCTGTATTCCAAATGCAATTTGGACTACCAACAATCAGCAATAGTTACTTATAGACAATTGTATGAAATTTATGGATCTGAACAAGGTATTTGGCAAAAATTAAAGGAGTTTTTCTGTTTCAAGAAATTTGATAAATTGTGTATGAAGCAGAGACTATTTCCCATTATTCAGGATAGTTGAAGACATGCAAAAATTAATAAACTAGGGAAGTAGGCATGACAAATATGTCCTTTATCGCATACCCTATTCAACATATATTTGAAAGTGAAAGAATTGCTTCCAAATGAGAAGAGAGGCTATTGCAAGAATAGCTGGAAGACGAAAATAAATTTGAAAAGATGGCCTAAGGTATGTTTCTGAATGCAGAAAAAGAAAATGTTCTAGGGACATTCAAAAGAAGCTAAATGACTCCAATAATGAAGTGAATATAACTCTCTCCCTAAAGAAAACTATGGTTATCGGAAGAAGAATGTATGGCATACCTCAGAATTCATGTTTGAAAGTGTATTGTATTATTAGTATATTATTTTTATGGAGAAGAATGAAGTGTAGAAAAGGGATAGAAATATAATTATTATTAGTGACTAATAAGTAGTGAAGCTAAGTCAGAAAGATTAGGGAAAGAACAGTATTAGGTACAGAAAGTTAAGTTTATAATAAATATGTGCGAAAGCTTTCACGACCGGAATTAATTTCCAGACATTGTGATCGTTGTCGCTGCCGAACTTTCGTCACGGGGCGGAGGAAAACTTATCAAGCGATGTTCCACACCCAGAGGTGGTGGTTAAAACAGAGAATTTTAAGGTGTCTGAACTGCCGTTGGACAGAAGATGAATTTGTTTGGGATTATTAAAGGTTAACAAATTGACAAGAAAGGAATGTTGTTCTTAATTCAACAGCTCATGATCAACATCCATCAAGTTCAGAGCAATCTTAACATTTCTAAAAATGTAAATTTCGGAGAACTTAAACGTATTAACTTTTGTACTTCTACAAATGTTGGATCTGGAATGTTGAAATCGTCCTGCTCAAAGTACTATTTTGCAAATATAGCCACTTTCATTCAAGAAATAAGCCGATCCAAGAGATTATCGGAATTTGCAATTCAAGCAATATTTAGCTTTGACACGAACATGTCATTAAAGCTGTAGCGAATAGAGACGATTTTACGATACTATAATCTTATTGTTAGATAGTCATATAATAGAGACAAATTGTGTAATCCCTGTACGGCTAGCAGTATCGTTTTTGGAATGAAAACGAGAATCTTCAAATAATGCTTAGGGAGAATAAAGGGAATGTATAGGGTATTAGTTACAAAACTTGACTTCTCATGCCTTGTTTTATCTCAACTGCCACAAATGCTGTGCACTTCGCTCGTCAACCAGATAGTGATTTGTAAAGCTCAATCAAGTGGCAGACTTGCGTTACAAAGTTGTTTCAGAGCGAAGCCAAGCAGTAGGAAAGCAGCTGCTATCAATGGCTCAATGCTTTAAGTTCAACTTGTATGCCTATTTTTAAAAACAGGAAAGAGGGCGTTGCCATGTCAACTTTCATTAGTCTCTTCTTGTTTAAACCCAGCAATAGATATTTGGCTCTATGCAAATGTTCTTTTGCTCTAGCGAAATTTCCCGAGAAGTTTGTAAAAGGTATACATTCTTTTAGAACCTTATTTCACTTTATTGTTCAGATCTGTATTCCAGAAATCAGCGGATGAAAAGCGAAAGGAGGAAGGATGAATTCTAAGTGAAGTCAGGACTTTGACAGAAGACAAAATGAAATTCACCAACACCAAATAAGAAATTATCTCGGTGTTGTCAGTATTTAAGCAACATCATATTTGAAATTCATCATTCAGTTTAAAAGCATCTTCTGTAATAACGAGAAGAATTAGAAATACGACTACATTAATATTTTGATTCATTACGCATGAAGATTTAATCGACCAAAATTTTGGTTTCTTCCTAGAGTAGCGCTTTTTGCACAATTGATATGTACACATTTAAAACTATTACAAGTTCATATGGTGCTGGTGTTTGGTACTCTCTGCTACCAACTTAATTGTCGGTCTTATATAAAGGAGAAATATACAAAGTAAAACCTAATATATTAAAATAACTGAAAGGTAATTTTGGCAAGGAAACTGCAAATATTTTTGAAGTCATACAACACGTATTTATGAATAATTACCTAGTGATATAAAGAGGACAGGTCCCTGAATTTTTCGTCGGTATTAAGGAAGTAATAAACATATTTTTAAACTGCGTAAAATATGAAGCTATTAGCAGTCAAGCAAATAAATATATACAAATATAACAACTTGTAACTTAAAACTTCACTTATCTTATAAGAAATGATTATACTTTTCTTATAAATTGTCCGAGATCACGATTTCATGTAAAACTTTTACACATCTTCATCCGGAAACCACAAAGCTGTCGCCATCGTTACGAAAACTAGATGTTAATATGTTCTTGTTAGTACTACCAAAATCTGAAAATAAAACCAATTTAAAAACAGAATCGACTGCCGTTATTTCCAAATTCATCACGCGATATTTCTGCTTTAAAATAAATATATTTTCCCAAACCATTAAATCTATCGGAGCATTTAAATGTTTTAATAACTTAACTTCTGGATTTATTTCATGGTTAAATGATTCGCTACGGCCGATTTATCAGTCTGTTTATACTTAACGTTACGTAAATGTTCTTTCGTTCTGGTTTCTAAATTACGTTTTGTCTTTCCATTATAAACCTTATCAGAATCGAAACAATAAAACTGATGAATACCAGATTTTTATTATTATTTTTTATTGTTAATGATATTTCTACCCTTAAAAATTAAATACGGCTATAATTTTAGAAAATTTACTTACCATCCTTGGGTTAATAAACATTTTCAATTTTTTTAAAGAGTTTGGTATAACTTTAGTTCCTCAAAATAAATATAGTATTAAAATTTATTGCATTTCCCTAAAAAGAATAAAATTCTTAATAATAAAAAATCTGATATTTATCAGTTTGTTTCGATTGTGATAAAGTGTATATTGGAAAGACAAAACGTATTTTATAAATCAGAGCGAAAGAACATTTTCGTTACATTAAGTATAAACCGACTGATAAATTGGCCGTAGCAGATCAGTTTTGGTCATTTAAGCATGAAATAAATCCAGAAGTTAAATTATTAAAACAATTAAATGGTCCGATAGATTTAATGGTTTGGGAAAAGTTATTAATTTTAAAACACAAACATCGCGTAATGAATTTTGAAATATCGGTAGTCAATTATGTTTTTAAATGTTTTTTATTTTCAGATTTTGGTAGTACTAACAAGAAAATATTAACATCTAGCATTCGTAACGATGATGACAGCTTTGTTGTTTCCGGCTGAGAATGTGTAAAAGTTTTACATGAAATCGCGATCCCGGACAATTTATAAGAAGATTATAACCATTTATTATAAGATAAGTGAAGATTTAGGTTACAAATTGTTATATTTATATATATTAAATGTTTGAATAGACCTAACCAGCCATATCGGACCATGAATGAATGGAATTGGTGAAATCAGCGTTGAATTCTTGGACGAGGGGAAACAGCTCTTGGTTATCTTTCAGAGAAATCATTATCCAGATAGCTCACCCTAACCGAGATTTGAACTCGACCTCTTGAATGTGAGACAGACACGTTACTCCTATACTTCAGATTAGAGCTTCTGTACCGGTTCAAGATAGGAATCAGACGGTGAGAGCTGAAGCACAGGTGTGACAACTTAACAGCCGAGAAACAAGCCCAAACTATCGTATCAGTGGCCAAGTTTTATAACTAACACCCTGTGGATTGTTTTCAACTTAACATTCAGAATACGGGAGAACAGTTGTTGCTTAAACTCCAAGAGAGTTGCCTAAATTGGCTAGTTAATAGTGGAGTAGCAAGCTTAAAAGACAATGGCACATTCTATATCGCAATTGGTTCTTCCAAATCATGTAATTCTTAAACTGTGTGAACATATCTCTTGTTAGATATTAGACATTTCACTTTTGTTTAGTTGATGGGGTTATATGACAACTGACTGACTGTAGACGTCATAAAGGATGAATATTCAGTCTGTGTTTACCAGACGGAACATTTTTCCTTGGGGTTCATTGGGGATCCCACAGGGCACTTGAAGGCCTCAGCGAAGTCGTAAGAATTGGAGAGCGGCCCCAAAACCCGTATTGGTCCGGGAGAATGCACAGATGATCGTATCTTGGTTAGGGCATCTTCGGGTCTCATGGATCCACACCAAATCTGGGCGTAGTTGAGAAAGAAGAGCTGATCGTGAGTGAGGTTGATTCCAGGAAGGCCAGGCTCTTCACCGTGATGTGCCACCCACTTCTTGTATGCCTGCAATCATACCATCAATTATATTAGGAAAGTGTTTTCAAATTAGTCCTTTTTCATATAAGCAGTACCTATCTTTGGCAGGATCCGCTCGATTGTTAATGTGATTCTTATTGTATGCTTTCATTTTATGATATTTTAGAATACTATTCATAACAGCAAATATCTTATTGAATTAGCTCCTACAAACAATTTTAAAGAATCATGCAGAGCAGACTGAAGTTGCAGGATACAGAAACATTACCAGATCAAACATAATGCATTAAATAACCGTTATTGAGCAGATCAAGAATTATAATTATATGCTATTAGGTATTACCAAAAATGGAACCGTAGCCATAAATAGATATTTTATTGAATTATTTCTGCGGTGTAGTGAGGTGAGGACTCACTAACGAATCATCACTTAAAAGTTACCAATGTTCAATGCTCCTGATATGGAGGAAAGGTCTAGACTTGCTTAAGACTTGCCGAGAAGTTTGGAGGTGACAAAACTGAGATTCTGTCTCACTTTAATGGATAAACAATGTCATGAAAATATTATTACAGAACTAGGAATGTTTAAACCCTTCACCATAAATGAAGCAAATAAGATACAACGTACCATGTCAATAAAATAGTAAGATAGGATGTGTTACATAACAGTGAATGTTAGTCTCCGGGAACGACAAAAGCAACAATAATGTCACGAGGCCATTGTTGATCGAGGCGGCGAGGCATTCAAAGGAATACGCAGTGCAGTGTGTAGATAAAAGCTCGCCGAAACGGCGGGGGGGGGGGGGGGGAAGAAGACGGATTTATCAAGAGTTCACCTTTGTTCTAGCCGGGTCTAGTTTGTTTGAGAAATTTCTGGAATGTTAGTGATGTATAAAAAGGCAGCCCGCCCGCCAAAGAGGAGTCAGTCGGTAATAGAACGCGTGCGCGTAAACAGCTGTGTTTGTTGACCTTGTATGTTGTATTGTGTATGTGTACGAAGCATATTTCTACGGAAATAAAGTGCAATTTTTGGTGTTTGTAACCTGGATTTTTGATTTCACGAACCCACAAAGTCACAATAATAATCCGAGAAGTGATGAACCAGTAAGTCATCACTATCGTTACTATCACCATCATCATTATCATCATCAAAGGCCAGAAGGGTGTCTTTTTCCATAGGTATACTGTACATGGACTGTACTGTTATTTCTTACACAAGTAACTGCAGGTTGTTACAACCATCTCACAGCGAGAGGAAACAAAACAGTCGCGTTATACTATGCCTTGACCTTGCTTCTACATACACGTGAAAGACAATGCTTCACTAGTTCGCAGAACCTTGTATTTGATGTAAGCACATCTGATGGTCGTGCTGTACATCTGACGTCATTCATGCTCTGTGTCCAGCTAACTTGTATCACCTGTCTGACTCTATTCATATCTTAGCCTACACACGGCTAGTGTGGAACAACTATGAAATTTCCAATAAATAACTTAATAGTGGTAACTATAAAGCCTGGGACTTAACTACTTACAAGGCTAGTACGTCGTCATGAAAGGTGAGTATCTCATTATATATGAGATCCCTAGTGATATATCGGGAAACATACCAGCCAATTGGAGAATTTTCTGTCATGACGACACGTAAACCGAATGGAGACCGGGAGACCATGGTTCAAATCTTGGCCATGGCATTGAATTTTTCAGTCTGAATGTATCTATTCAAATGGTAGCCTACACACGGCTAGTGTAGAAGAATTATTGAATTTCCAATAAATAACCTAATGCGAGGTGCGTTCAAGTTATAACACCTATTTTTTCAGGACTTGGGGCAGATAGGAACTTCTGTATTTTTTTTAAATACACGTGGACTCTTAATGAATGCGTGATAGAGTTGGCATAGAACTCTGCTGGCAGCGACGAGAGTAAGGACTGTTTTTGATACTTAAAATGACGACGTTATCATTGCATGAACAGCGTGTAATAGCTCGTTTTCTCCATTTTCGTGGTTTGACACCTATTGAAATTCATCGCCAGTTGAGTGAGGCATGTGGTGATGGTATCATGGATGTGTCTAATGTGCGTTCCTGGATACGACAGTTCAATGAAGGCAGAACATCGTGTGACAACAAACCAAGACAGTTGCAGACATCGCCTCCAAAATTGGCATTTCCGTGGGATCTGTGCACTCAATCCTGAATGAAGATCTGAAAATGCTCAATCGGCGATCCTCCAAAACAACGTTCTCCTCTCGTTGTGCAGACCACCAGGTGCAAGACCGTGACTGTCTTGGTTTGTTGTCACACAATTGTCTGCCTTCATTGAACTGTCTCATCCAGGAACACACATTAGACACATCCATGGTATCATCACCACATCTCTCACTCAACTGGCGATGAGTTTCAATAGGTGTCACACTACGAAAATAAAGAAAACGAATGATTACACGCTGTTTTTGCAATGAAAACGTCGTTATTTTAAGTATCAAAAAGGTCCTAACTGTGGTCGCTGCCACTAGAGTACAGTGCTGCCATATCTGTCACTCATTCACAAAGAGTCCACGTGTATTTAAAAAAAAAACAGAAGTTCCTATCTGGTCCAGTCCTGAAAAAATAGGTGTTATAACTTGAACACACCTCGTACTGGTAACTATAAAGACCGGGACTTAAAGTACTTCAAGAGTTAGTAAGTCGCCACAAAAGGTGCGTATCTCATTGTATATGAGAGCCTCTAGAGGTTTACCGGCATGGAGAATTTAGTGCCATGACAGCTCAATGGTTAAGAGCAACCGGACCGAGATCGGGAGATTCGTGGTTCAAATCCTGGTCATGGCATTGAATTTTTCAGGCTGACTCTATTTAAATCTTACGGCTAGTGTGGAAGAATGATTAAATTTCCAAGTAAGCAATTTGATATTTCAGCGTTGCTATTCTCCCTGTTTTGCTGATACCACTAATTTTGCTTTAAATTGGTACAGCTTTGAACATCAATTACAGATAGAAAAACGAACCTCTTCTACTTTCAAAATTATAGAGCTTTCGTATTCCTTTAAGGACTTAAATTTATATTAAAAGGTTCAACTTATTTCATTTTCATATTTATTGGTGCATTTGCTGACAAAGGTACATAAGTTTGCTACTAGCTGCAAAGATATTTTTTCTATGAAATTTGTTTGTTTTATTTTGCTTTTCTTGACTGTTACGTTTGTTCCAGGTGAGACATTCCATATTCAAATGAAATAAAGATATACTAGGAGTGGCATAACATGCGGTGTAACAGTCGCAAAGGAAGTAGTTCTTAGAAAGCTACAAACAACTGCCGTGGACCCACCTACCTCCTCATATATTGTGCATTTCGTAGAAGTATTGTATGGATTTTTGTATGACATCATATAATATGTAACTACTTATTTATATCGTGGACTCCGAACTTACTTAATGCTCTTAGTTGCATCCAAAAATATATGTTGCAATCACCGTTTGCGATATTTGCTTTAAACAGCGTAACGGCTACACTTTGAGACACGTGGGTATAAAGGAAAACACTACATGTTTGCATCAAGAATCAAGGTCTTCCCTGGATGCACCTAAGTGCTTTTGTTTTTATGTTATGAGGCGCCTTGAAAGGATGAATAGAGGGAATTTAATGAGTCACAAGCCAATCTGACAAAGAAAGCTTCAAATTCATTCTGAAACAGGAGTAATTAATCCTTGTTTCACGTAAGCTTGCCCTGTATCTCTTAACGGTCACGTGACCTTATCACCTCTCATTGGCTGCTATTGCAGTATAGACTGTTGTGCGGTAAAAATTAGTTCGTTATTTAACATGGTGATATGTCTCTATACGTTGGAAGAGAATTGTCAAATTTATATTTTCGTAACTGTTTTAATGAAATATATTACTCAACAGAGTTGATTTATCTGAAATGTATGTTAATTCTTAAACGAAGTAAAGAGGAGGTTCCTTTGCTCTCAAGCACATGGCATGATAGCACGTGATTTAGCGGTAGTGATGACATATTTGTTTATATGACTTTTATCACTGACCTTGTTTTGAACTGGATTAGTCATATCGCCATTCTACGGTGTGCTATGCCGAGTGTGAGAGCTAAATTATTTTATTGATCGTTTATTGCGTGTGTACTTATTATATGTATAATGGCAGAGTCCAGCGCCAGTTTTTCGCTGAAGCATCGCAAGGGAAAACCTTTACAAAGCGGCGAAAAAAGAATTGTGTTGCAGGTGTTTAATGCACTCACAGAGAAGAATCCATCTTTGTCAGTGAGAGAAGTCGAACAGCTGTACACTGAACTTACAGGTGTGAGTGTTAGATGCGTAGGAACATCGCGACATGAAACTGAGACAACAGGAAAACTTACCACTCCAGGGGCGATATTGCTGTGTGGCGAAGACGTTATTTAAGGACAATCAGAGTGTACCGGGATACAAGTCGCAAAATATACTACCTTGACGAGACTTGGGTGAATGAAGAACACACACAGGTATGGTGTGACACGACTTTTAAGACTGAAAGACAAGCATTTTTGCAAGGTGTGAGTGCTGGTTTAAAAAATCCCAGTGGAAAAGACCGAACGCCTTTCATTATAAACTTGTTCCAGTTTCATTGCTCATTAATTCATTTTCAACTTGCTCAGTATCATTATAAACTTCATTATTTTTGTATGCCTTCATATTCTTATTTGTATGATTTTATCTATCTTCCTGGCAATTATTATGACGTTTACTGCACGCTTCAAAGTGACGGGAAGGTACCGCCTATGGCCTATGGTGCGAAAGCATTAGCCGATTAGGATGAGGGGGAAGTTAGTTGCACGCGGAGTGATACATTTCAACGGGGCAAGGTTATATGAAACAGAGATTAGTTATAAAAACAACCGGAGTCAAAAAGTTAGCTGCCTAGGTTGCAAAGTGAAGCAGTAAGTCATCCATTCAAATTAGATTTGTGGAAGCCGATTCTGTAAATTACATCACTGATTCATACTCATTGTTGTTAAGTCGTTCAAAGAAATGCAGTACGATCCATATAAACTTGAACCATTTCAATAGGCCATAATTTCCTTTTGAAAGCTCGTAGAACGTAGAATTTTGTTTTAATGATCTCAGTGGCTCTGTGAGAAGTGACAACACTAACAATTGTTACAATTTTCTTTGATACGACTGTAGACATTAAAGTTTATATGGGTATCTTCAATACATTTGTGGAGCAGCTGGATGATATCGAATTGAGAGAAGGTTATTTCCAGCAAGAGACCGAGCAACGTGCCATACATCTAATGACGCCATGGTACTTGCAACCAGTTACTTTGATAATCGAATAATCTCACAAGGTCTATGGCTGCAACTTCCCCTGACCTAACCTCACCGGATTTTTTCTTGTAGGGCTATCTAAAAATAGAGTGTACAAAAATAGGCCATGGACGATTGATGTTTTCAAGGAATCCATCCGAACCGAAATAAGTAACATTGGCGGGGATACTCTCCGTAAAACTTCAGAGAATGTGGTGAGACGAGTGCAAACATGTATAGATGCTGGTGGAGGATACTTCCAACATTTTCTCTGAGATGTAAATAGTGTAATATAATCTCCCAATTGTGTATTATATTATCCCAAAGTTTCACGTGTGTCCTGTTATTGGTTCAAAAGCTATGGCTAATTGAAGTGGTTCAGGTTTATATGGATCGCACTACGAGGTACTGACACAACTATAAATGGTGGCAAAAATTGGCCAGCGTTCAAGTTATGTGGCAAGAACTAATTCTATGAGAGATGTAAGGCGGACAACTACAGAGATACTCTATTGAACTAAATTCTACATACAGACTAGATACTCAACTCTTGAACGATTTAATGAGTGAGTTGCACATTTTATGTAGTGCAATTACTATACTGGCAACCTTGGAAAATGTTATTGGGAACAATGAATGAATTGTACATGTTACTCACTTTAAAATTTTGATTAATGTACGAAAACTGAATGTCCTGGCTGGATTGTGTTGAACGGAGTTGATAGCATCCGTAATGTAAGAGAAGCGTGAAAAGGTACGTATTGTAGTACTTAGCGCATTGGTAGAGCTATAATCAACTAAAGTAGCAGATTCAATGCCATAGCCGGGATTTGAACCACGGCTCTTCCGGTCTCCGTCCAGCCCCTATAACCAATTGCCAACGTGCCGACATGACATTAAATTCTCCAGCTGACTCTCGTTTTTCCCGGTATATCACTTAGGAGTTCACATAAACACATTAGACAACTACCTTAATGACGACTTAATAACTTTATGCTGTAAGTACATAAAGGCTCGGGCTTTATAGTTAACCACTATTAGATACAATTAATGGAAATTAATTGTTCGTCCACACTAGCCATGTGTAGCCTAAAGTATGCAAAGGTAGAGTCAGACTGGACAATTCAATGCCATAGACACGGATCCCTGGTTCAAATCCCTTGCTATGGCATTGAATTTTTCAGTCTGACTCTACCTTCCCATACTTTAACCTACACACGGCCAGTGTGAAAGAACAATTAATTTCCATCAAGTAGCAGAGTTTTGATGTAAATAGGAACATTCACACATTAATATATTGTATGAGATATAAGGACCACGCATATTTAATTAACAATTTACATTTAATGGTTTGCGGTCTTTTGCAATCGGTGATTGTAACTTTGGAGAAAATATCACTTTATTAAGATTAGATTAGATTGATTTGCATTCAGTGGGCTCACTTGTAGCCAGAAAAGGCTGTAAATATATCTATGTACTTGAGAAGTTAACATAAGACATACGTTATATACAGACACTGTGTAAAGCAATATGGAAAACAAAGCAGGGTAATTAAATATGATACAAAATCAAATACTTTTTAATAAACTTTCAGTTGACTTTTGCCAATACGTCTCAACCTTTTTGCAATTGATATAATGTTGTCATTTCTTAAATACATATACATTAAAATTAACGTTTCTACAAGTATCAAAGATTTATTGGTAATGATTTGTCATTGGAACAGTTAGATTCTACTTACAGAGCGACATAAGCATAATCAGAATAATTTGTCACTCAGATAATATTGCACAGAATAAAAGGAATTTGAGCATAGGTGCTCTCTAGCAGAATTTTTAAAAGCACCGAAATTATAATTTTTTTTTTCTTTAAGATCATTTGGAAGAGCGTCAAATGATTTTACGGTTCCATAATGAACACCTATCTGGAAGCAAGAATGTTTAGTACTGGGATAATGGATATTATACTTTTGTCTAGTGTTTATTTTGTGAATTGCATTATTTGTAATAAATGAGGCCGGATTACATACAAAGAAGTTTAGGATCCAGACTATATACATGCAAGGAAGGGTTAATATCTTCAATCTTCTAAAAAAATCTTTGCAGGAGTGTCTGCTATGGGTGTTAGTAATAATTCTTAAAACCTCCTTTTGCATAAGAAATATATATTTTTTTTACTTTCTACTGAGTTGTCCCAAAATAATATTCCGTATTTCATGATAAAGTTAAAGTATGCTTAATGCACTAATTTAAGTGTTTCAATCGAACTCACATTAACCAGCTCTCGGATAGCATAAGAGGCAGAACTGAGTTTAGGTAAGATACACTTTATATGAGCTTTCCAATCTAAAGATCTCTCGCCCGCCTCGGTCACGTATGTGGTAGCCTGTCTGCCTCAAGACGTCCCGAGTTCGAATCTCGGTCAGGGTGAGTTACCTGGATAAGGTTTTTACGGGGTTTTCCCGTATCTTGAAGGACGAATGTCAGGTAACTCTAACCTCTATGGACCCTGGGCTCATTTGAGCATCATTTGATCCATCCCACTGGAAGACGTAAATTACAAAAAAAAAAAAAAAAAAAAAAAAAAAATCCACTTTAAAATCTTTCCTGATATTTTGACTGGATTTTTGTCTTTTTTTAGCATCCCTTGCTCTTACAAACTTCATTTGTGTTTTCTGCATTCTAGTACTTACTATTTCTATTTGTTAATGTGCATATTTCTGATCCGTATATCAGAGTTGGTACTGAAATGATTGTGTACAATCATTTACGGACCTTATTGTTTAATGGGAAAGAGAAACAGTTGTGCATATTCCTGTAACTGCACGTCGCGTTATGAGGGAAAGGGTGGAGTGAGTGTTGGGTAAATACAGCTCCCCTCCACTGTAAGCAAATATTTCCTTCTATATTGTATGAAATGGCCCCGAACCTGTTGTCTATGAAATTAGCATTTCAGATTCCTATTATTTTGTTCCAGAGATATTTGAGATTTAAAGATTAGATGAATCATCCTATATATGCATCTCTTATCATTAAATTGTTTTTAAAACCAGTGTTCCTCTGAGGCGAAAAAGTTTTTATTAATTTCTAAGATTAACGATTATGATACGTATTTCTGCAGTATCTTTAAAAATTTTGAAAGCGTTTCTAATGTACTTGTATGTACCCATTTAAAAATCAGAGATCACTTAAGAATAAAAGCTCTAAAATGCAAATGGAACGAAGTACAGTACTTACCCTGAAGGACTGCTTGAGGCCGCCATTGTCGGCGATATTTTCGCCCTGTGTCATGCGTCCGTTTACATAGAGATCCACCTCGTCCAGTTTATATTTGGAGTATTGGTCTATGATACATTGAGCTCTCTCTCGGAATGCTCTGATTGTTGCATTGTTCCACCATTGCATCATGTTGCCATCTTTGTCGAATTGCCGACCTGAAAGTTAAATGCCATGGTTATACATGATGATGTCAGCTGGGCTTGTACAATTGCCCCAACTTTATTATACAACAGCTACACATGAATCACCTAAATCTACCGCCGACACAGACATAAGACGATATCGATGCTGTGTATTCTTCAGTAATATGACAGGAGTTTTGAATCTACTGATTGAGCTTAACGAATGCTTGAGAAATGACTGGGACAGCAACATGGGTTAAGGCAACCCATCGTTGAAAATACTAAACACTGCAATTTCTGACTTGTAAACTTAAAATAGTTTTTAATAATTGGCAAGTATTCTGCATATAAAACACAACTTTACTATTGCAAAGTTAAACCATTATTGAGAAAGTAATTATGTTTTGTTTTCCGAAACGTTTCTGATGATGATGATTACAGATTTCATGACAAAATTTAATTCCTGCAGCATTAGACTGTTATAAAAATATTTTTATTACATTCACATGCCTTCCTCCATCCATTCTTAAATTATTCTTACAAAATATTATTCTTCATCTACTTTGGTTAATCAAGATAAAGCTTCAATACGTGGTTTTAATGCATATTTCCTTGTAGTTGAATGGGATTAGGGAAACATTATAAGTTTAAGCGATAGTCAAACCTTTCAAGAGTGGACGCTCTGAGATGGCTTTGAAGTGCCATTTTCTTAGCTGTCTAAGAGATAGAAACGACTTCTTAATTGAAGGAAGTATAAACGTAGCAAAATTACTACCAATAACAAGAAATATCTCTTACGGTCTACTTCACATAAAAATGCATTTCTCACAAACTATATGTTTTAACGAGATCACTTTATTTTGATGCATCTCTTATGTTCACGATTTATGCAAAAGGAATCTAGAATGGAGAAGACTTTTGAGGCCTAGAAAATTCAGAGTATACATTTCATTTAGGGAAACAAAATAAAAGTATACAGATGGTATTTTTTTTTCAAAGTCATACTAGCAATTTTTGTAAAAATAACCACTTTTGAATTTAGAAGAAGCAAAACCTAAGTAGTTTGTATACATTTGGAATTTAATCACATTTTGTTTTCTGCTTTTCAGACACATACACAAAGATGTAAAAATTCTTTTTTGGATCTACAGCGTCTCAAAACATACACTTCCGGTTAAAATTCGGTAGCAGTTTTCTTGTTGTTGGAAAACAAACTTCCTCTGCGTACTGTAAATACGTGGTAGGGAAAGTGAAGAAGTCTCACTGACCTTGAACTCGTTGGGAAACGTCCATTAGTTTTGCTTTAAGCAATTTTCAAATGCTTACATAATGCTATTCTTTGATATATGAATTAATTATTTTTTGTGCGTAATCCAAAGTGTTACAATTTTTTACAATTTGCAACTATAGACTACATTTATTTGTCTTTACCTTATTGCTAGCTTGGCTTACCTGGTCTTCTGCTCTGCCAGGTAGCTCTTAACCTCCATACCTCCTTGTTACTTAATTAGCCCCTTTCTTCCCCCTCCACAATCTTCATTTATTATATTCTTTACATTTCTGGCCAATTTTTCTTTTACTTTCTGTAGGAACTCACCAATGTTTCTTACCTTCTTTTCCTTTTTTCTGGTAACATTTTTACAGCTACCATCTTCTTCTTTGCTTTCTCCCACTTTTCCTCCCATACCTTTTTGTCCACATTGCAACCTCCTCGCATTCTGTTACATAGTGTTCAATACATTTTTTCCACCATAAAATTCACAAATTCCCTTTCCCTACCTATTATCCCTCTTAGAAATATCGTTCCTGTTCTCATTCAAGCTAGCCCTTCTCTCAATTGCCTGTTGCAGTAATCTACATATGCGTCTCGTCCCCAGTTTGTAAGCTTATAATGATTTCATATTTTCTACACTTCCCCATATTTCCTGTCTTTCTATATCTTCTATTCTGCATTTTACCAATTTACCCACATCGCAAGTATGCCTTTCCTCTATTTTGCATATAACTTCCATTCCTATTTTTTCCATAATTCCTCCTATTTATGCTTACCAACTGTTAGTTCTCTAACAGTTTTTACTGTCTCATGCATAATTTCATAATTTCCCCTTCTTCTTTGGCCAAGCACCTATACCAGAATGTTATTATTCTCTCCATTATTCCATTTCTTCTTGTATTTCCTAATGCTACTAAAGCTACTTCCCTAGGTGCTGATCTTGGTAGGCCTAGTAGATCTTCACAAAATCTTCTGTAGTTTTGGTCCATCGTTTTGTTTACCTTTGTGCCCCCCACCCCCAGATCTCCACTGCATACAACATTTTGGATTCCACTAGTGCCACATACATTCTTTCTAACCAATTGGTTGTCATTTCTAGCTTATATTTGCATATTCTTATCCTATTCATTGTTGCCCTTCCTTTTGCTTCAATTTTTCTCCTATGTGCTCCCCATTTTCTGTTGTTATTCAACCTCACTCATTGACCACTTCTACTCTTTTGCGATTTATTGCCCTATTTTCATCTTTTTTTAGTTTAACTCCCTTCTTGAAGGCCATAACTTTTGACTTATTTATGTTTATTTTTATTCCCCACTCTTCACAGAATTTCTGGATTTCATTTATTGCCTTCTGCAAACCTATTATCGTTATAGATGCTACCATTAAGTCATCCGCATAGAGCAATCCAGGAACGTCTTTGTTGCTATTACCGCACAGTGCTGATTTCCTTCTTTAACCTTGTCTATTATCTCATCTATAAATACGTTAAATAAAATTGGACCCATTTTGCATCCTCGTCTTGGGCCTATTTTTTGTTCTGTCATCTCCGTAATTACATGTTTTTCCCACCTTGTGCAAAACTTCACTCCTTCATAGATTTTCTCTACTTTTTTTTATATATTTTCACTTATCCCTTCATTCTCACTTTCTAAGTTTAATTGTACAATTGTGTGCATTACATGTCCAAGTTGTTATTTCCTTAACAGTTCACCAGTGTTGGGAAAAGATGTAAAGGAGGATAATGTGTAGTACTTAACGTCCGCTTTTACTACAGGCACTGATGATACACGAGATGAAAATGGAGCACCAGTAGAATGAGAGTGGGGGAAACCGGGGGGAAAATCAGCCCCAGCACCACGTTGTCTGCCACAAATCTCACTTTGCAGTCGCCTGGTATCAAACCCTCGCCGCCTTGGTGACAGCCAAGCAGTATTAGAGGAAAGAACTCATTTAAAACTTCGAGTTTCAAACAAAGAAGGAACGATACACATGTTTTAATTTAGTTTATACGAATGTTTGTTAGTTTCTTGGTTTCTTCAAACTGTTTTCTTTGTGATTTATTAAATGCTTACTTCAGAAGAAAAAAATGCACATGTTTTGTGGTTGGCGGAACACAAATGCATGATTGTGGTACAACTGGTATAACATGAATCAAAGATGCTCCACATGCTAATAATATATGACGAGGGCATAGTTGAGACAGGCAGTGTACAAAAGGAAGAATCAATAGCAAGATCCAGAACATCAGCAGATGTGGAAGAAATCCAACAGCCCGCAGAACTCTACGTTCAGGTCTTCCGAAGTCAACAGTGCACGACGTCATGCGGAAGAGATTGAAATTGCGGAGCTGTAAAATTCAACTCTTGCATGCAATAAAACTATAGCACAAATTGCTTAGGGCTGAATTCGCTTCTACCACGCCACGAATAATTGACGATGAATCAGAATTTCTTGCAAGTATTATGTTCTCCTATGAGGCCATGAGGCCATAAATGGTTGCGTTAATGGAGAATATTGGCAAACTTGAACCTTGAAAAATTCAGTTGTGATACATGAATACATTTGCGATTCTTCTAAGTTGAATGTTTATTGCGGCCTTCTGCAAAACAAGAATTTCCTATTTGGTGAAATCACGTAAACGAAAACGGAGTTACAAATATTCTGTCAACAAGTTGGAGGTAGTACTTGTCCGAGAAGAATTAAATAATGGATTTCCAGAACCATGGACTGGCAGAAACGGATCAATCTGATGGCCAGCTGGAAGTCAAGATGTTACCCATTAGGCTTCTACTTTTAGGGCCGTGCCAAGAATGAAGGCTAAAATGGAAAATATGGAGAGAGAATATCGACCATTTAAAACAAAGAATCAGATATGCAATTGCAACCATTACGCTACATGACAGAGTTTAGGCTGAAGTTGAATTTCGTTAGACCTCTATCATGCAATGAATGGAACCAATATTGAAGCTAGCTACTGTCATTTGTCAACTGTTTGAGTTACTGAATTAATTGAAATTAATTCCAATCATTGGTACATAATATTCAGCTCACAGTGAACTATAAAATCTCTTCATATATTCTCGGAAACCCCAACATACTTCTAGGAAAATCTGTATGCACATACACACACCTACACCTATAAATTAAATATTAAATAATTAAATAAATATTTGAATAAGAAATCCTGTTGCTTGTTTGTTTTCAAATGGTAACCTCTTATTAGTTACTATTATGCTGACAAATTATAGTGTAAAATGCAGAACAGAAGATATAGAAAGGCAGGAAATATGGGGAAGTGTAGAAAATATGAAATCATTACAATTTTACAAATAAATAAAAATAAATTGGGGACGTGAAGCATACGTAGATTACTGCAGTAGGCAAGAGGGAGAAGGGCTAGCTTGGATGAGATCAGAAACAATATTTCTAAGAGGGATAAGAGGTAGGGAAATGGGAATTTGTGAATTGTGTGGAGGAAAAGAAAGCAAAGAACACTATGTAACAGAATGCGAGGAGGTTACAAGGTGAAGAAAAAAGGTTTGGGAGGAAAAATGGGAGAAAGTAGAGAAACGGATAGTGGCTATAAAATGTTAACTGGAAAGAAGGAAAAGAAGGTAAGAAGTATTGGTGAGTTCTTACAAAAAGTAAAAGAAAAATGGGCCAGGAATATAAAGAATATAAGAAAGGACGATGGGAGGATAATGGGGTTAATTAAGTAACAAGGAGGCATGGAGGTTAAGAGCTACCTGGTAGAACAGAAAACCAGGGTGTCATGTAAACCAAGGTAGCAACAAGGTAAAGAAAAGTAAATGTTGCCTAAAGCTGTAAATTGTAAAACTTTTGGAATATGCATAATAATTCATTATAACGTCTGTGGTAACGAAAAGCAACATTACTATTGGGTCTAGAGAAAGCATAACCTAGTATAGTTATGTACTAAACGGAAGATTTTCCTTTTGGTTCCATTTGATAGGTATGTTCAATCGTTCTCATACAGAGACTAATGAATCTGGGAGAAGGTCAAGAACCGACGTGATTGCATTTGGAGCGGAGGAATCATCTTTAGAAAGAAAGTTATTATAGAATCAATAACTTTACCCCCATCTCCCTTCATTTTTACTAGTCAAGAATTATTTCATTTGTTTAGAAGTAAAATGAACCAAATATTTATCAGTTACTTTCCTGTTGAGTGAATGCAAATAAACACTATGTAATCCTTTATTAGAACTATGTTATATATCAAGGACAGTATATATAATATATTGCCGGAATTTTTCTTGCAATCCATAGGAAAATCCACAACCTCCAGAGTTTCCTCTTTAAGTTCGTTTTCTTTCTAATATTACTGCTGAACACAATTTCACAACTTTGCAAAACTACAGAGGAAAAATTTTGCGTGGTATTGTTTTCCTGATGAACTTCGTAGTTTCCTTGCTGCTGGCCTTGGCAAATCAGCTGTATCAGCATTCATTGAGTAAATGCGGTCTACTCGTTATGATCTAAAATAAAGATAGTGCGATTTTATATTATTCCACAATTTGAAGGAATGTAACATTATTTCAAAACGATTGAGGGCAGCCTTACTGCAACCTCCGCTAACTAGCCATCTTGGGAATTATAAAATGTATAATTCTTAACGTACTAACTCCAAATCCTTGTGCAATAACACTGAACAACAAATTTGAAATGAAAGCGCGTAAACTTGATCATTTTAAGTTAGTTATGTTTAAGTATAAAATGATACAAAATCATCATATTCATAAATATCTGGCTCTAGTTTCTTTAAAGAGTAATTTGTATTTTTGTATAAAGAACTCACTAACTAAACATGCATTCATCTTCCAAGATTCAGCATAACGAATGTTAAGTGAATAATTACTTGAATTCTGTTATATGTTATGCATTGCTGAATTTTAGTGTCGTTCTAGAAGTAAAAAAAATAAGATATTAAGAAAAAATGAAGATAAATTTACATTAATGAAAATACTTTATAAGTCTACTCTGTACCAGAACTATGTAAAACACAAAAGAAAATATATAAATTAACTGGTCAAAAATGTATATAAAGGATTAGAAATGCTAACTGTTCATATGTACAGTATATAAAATTACATATTTTGTTCACAGATAAATTCAGAAGATGACCGTTTTCGCTTGGCTTGAGGTTTATCCACATACTTGGGAACATCCCTTATGACAGTCCATCAGTAATCTACTAAAACAGAAGGGCTTCACTTTCCGACATACCTCTTCTCAAATGTGACAATATCTTGATGAAAACGCTCCCCGTGTTTATCCCTTACTGCACCACAATCTTTGTGGGAGAAGTCAAGATGACAATGTAAGAAGTGCATTTTCAGTGACATGTTTCAACCAAGTTTTTCGTAAGATGACATGTTATCTACAATATCCTTGCAATTTATTGCTCGGTTGTTCCCCAAGAACAGTAAACAGACGGTCTTAAAATATTCAGATGCATGGTTCTCATCACCTTTTATGATTCCATCAAAAGTATGGCTTTCGAATCTGTGGGCCTGAAAAAAATACCCTCCTTTCTTTGGCATCTCTTAAGTAAGGGAATTTTTGCCTTTAAGTACTTAAACGCGTCACCATTTTTGTTCATTACCTTAAAAAGATTTTACAATCAGAATAGTTAATCAGAAAACAAATGTACAAAAATTATTACATGAATTACTAAAGTCACTAAGATCGAAGAGGAGGGAGACGAAAATATCACTAAAATTGTTATCAGAATGTTTATATCCAAATATTACACACAATTAAGATCAGGAACAATAATATAACCCATTGTTGCTAGTTATTATGGCTGACGAATCATTATAATATTTGATTTTAAACCGAATATAAAAAATCCCTATATAATTATTTCACCGTAAAATAAAAACCAGAGGTAATTTTGAATTATCTTTGCGATCAGCACATTAGAATTGATTGGGTATTTTCATTCGATTTCAATTTTCATTGCTGCATGGTGTAATTAAGAGCAAAATACTACATATGAAAACTTAAACAATTACTGAGACAAAATATTTATTATAATTTTAGGTTATAATTTTGCAGTTTTTCAAAATCCGTTTCTTAATCAACAACTGCGGATTTTTTGCTCTAAATTTAATTTCTACACCACTAAGCATGATAAGAGTGTAATTTTTAGAACTTTTTGTACTTTGGCTGTAAAATATATTCAGATATTGACTATGTTTTGTTTTTAATTTTTTCTATTAAGGCGTTTTACAATATTTAATTACGTTTTAAATATGCATTATATATAAAAGTCCACGTCAGTTCACTTTTATCAATAGTTAACCACTAAAGGGAACATTTTAGAAAAAGTAGTTGAGATACGCATCATGAGTAGCAGTTTTAATACTGTAATATGTTCAAAAATGGTTTTGGAGGAAATTTCGTTTGAAAACTGCAGTGTTAAGCAAACGAAATGCACACCACCTTGAAATGTATTAATTATTGTATAAATGCCACAGCTATTGCAATGTTGAGGGCGAATGTGAAACTAGAAGATACAAGACAAAAACGCTGAGACTCTGAAAATCGACATTTTAGCCACTTTTGGACAAAATAACAGCAACTAATTGCCATGCATACGCCAAAGCGTATATAGAAGATCAATAGACGACTTTTGACTTCAACCTGTGGACCGATTATATTTACAAACGACTGATTGCTAGTTTGCAAAATGACCTAATTAAACAAATGAATGAGCAAGTAAAATAATGTATCTGAGGTGGTTCTTAACTTTTCATTCACAGTTTATGTTATAGGATTGTTTACCTATAAAGAGGATTACTTCACTTCTTGTAGATAGGTATAATTGAATCTGAATATTGAGAATGTCCAAAAAAACTAAATTTTTCAGGAGATACAAAAAATATTCCAGTTCTTAAAAATATACTTAAAGCCAGTTTTTGGTCCCATTTTTCTTTGAAATGAATGTAGAAGGAAGCATGTCATTGCACTGTAGACATTCCTGATCCATTTTATTGAAATTATGTTAATATTTATTTAGTGAACATGTGGGCTTTCTCAATATTTTGTAATAAATGTGCATAAATTATTACTTAGCCACAATATATAGCTAACAAGGAAACAAATGAAACAAATTGTTCCAAATAGAACTCTTCGGTATTATATTCTACATAAGGTTCCTTCTTTGATACATGTTGGCCAATTGTAGAAGCTCTGAATGATTTAATCTTTTGTTAAGAATGGCACAGATCGTTTTAGGTCTTGCATTTTCTTCTCATTTATAGGCACATTATCTTGATAGGCCTGACTCATAGAGTTTGGTGGAATTACAAATGGTTCAGCCAGTTGGAATGTGTGCTGTTCCGCACATTCTGCACTAACATCACCGCTGTCTGACACTTTATCAACAGTAAAAATCGATTAATTGAAAGAGTAGGAGGCCGATTATTATTCTCTCTGTTTGAAACGGTGCTGGTAAATTAAAATTCTGAGAAAGCCCATATCCTCGTACATGTAGAGTTGCTCTTCAGTTTCTGTGAGACAATGGCTGCATAACAGCACAGAAAATGTCAGAACATCATGTATTCTCTACATTATGATTGGCCTATGTATTTAAAGTACAATACCATATATAACTCAATTTTGTAAAAAAATGGACATGAATAATCCCATTCAATTGACCTCTTTGTCATTTACGATAAAATCGATCAACGTTTAAAAAAATTCCCATTACTTGGATGGATAAAATGAATATTGTATTTAGTAAAATAATGATGGCATACAAATGACCTAGTTGTCGATCCCTTAAATCCCACACTTCATTCACTCAAACAATGGAGCATAATTTTCCGTCACGTGGATATCCTTTCCTTCTTTTTCGCTTACCTCTTCGGCTTAAATGAACAATTTATTTTAATTTGCCTATCATTCGTGTGTCTTTGAGTTTCGAATTTCTGTTCCATTCATTTCCCAGCCAACTTCTTTCCCTCTCCCAGACAAGATTCAGTATATCCTGCTTTGTCCATTTTGGCCAAGACAGCGCCGTCACTTGTTTGTGTACCTCATAAGCACAGCAGTTCTCGGCATTGGCGCTTCAAAAGCCTCCAATCGTTTCCTTACTTCATCGCTTCATCCAAGTTTCTGAGCTGTAATAATGCTTGACTCCACAAGAAAATATAACTTCTTTTGTCTCTTAAATCTTTCTTCATGCGGTTCTCTCAGCTCGATTTCTTGATATCAGCTTTTGTTACAGCTAAATTTAAGGCTGTGGCATCCGACATCACAACTCTTATGCTTTCCTTCCTTTAACTGGTCGTGTACCGACAGTCGCGGTAGATAGACGTGTTTTGTGCGCGCTGCTTCCGTGAGTGTTTATAGTGTAACTGTGTTTAACTGTGGAATACGATATCTTCTAGTGAATTGTATTTTCACAATCAGTGCAAACAGTGTTCTTTTACTGACGTGTACTAGTGCCCTTTGGGTACAGGTGTGTTTCTTTCTCTTTCTCTATTTTTTTCTTTTCTTTCCTCACCTATTATGTCTCTCACGCCGGAAACTACCGGCCATCTAGTACGCTCAGCTATCGATATGGTTTATAATACCACTAGTGAATTCCCACAGTTACCAGTGCCTCTACAGCAAGCTCAACCAGTGTCTACGCAGCCAACCCAGGTTTCTCGCACTAATACTTTTAATCCTAATTCACCAGTGCGTCAATCACCCTTACGCCCGTCACAATTACATCTTACCACGTCAACTGCTGCTATAGTTACCGCTAAAACTACGAGTGACGTTATCATGCATGAGACTGCCCCATCTAACAGTTCACCTGCAACCAGCTCTAGTCGCGCTGCTACACACGCTGCTGCTGCCACAGCTGGCCCGAGTAAGCGTCGCTGTACAGCTCCCCCATCAGAACAAACAACTGCCTCGCGCTATGCTTACTCTGTTTCCACGCACAACCGCTTCGCACTACTAGAAAACAACACAGCCATGGACGAGACAAGCAACTCCGAGACACCTAAGGAAAAAGTTCCACCAATTTGCTTGCGCAACATTGGTAACTATCAACTTCTATTACAAGATCTAAAAAATAATGTTACCTCTGAATTTCACACAGAGCTTCGCGGGTCTATCCTTAAGGTTCATCCCTCTACTTCTGACGATTTCCGTAAACTTACTACATACTTCAGCTCCATACAACAGGAATGCTATACTTACAGAAATCCGACAGATAAGCTTTTCTCGGTAATTATCCGAGACATCCCTCCTTCGCTCACTGATAAGGAAATCTATGACGAACTGTGCTTACAGAACTACCCAGTGCGGAAGGTCACTCGACTTATGAATCGGTCGAAACAACCCATTCCTCTCTGTGCGGTGGAATTGTTAAATAGCGATGATGGTAAAGCTATACTCAACCTAACTCGCCTGTTCTACAGTGTTGTTAAGGTGGAACATCGCCGTCGTAACACTGACATACCGCAATGCACCCGCTGTCAGAATTACGGTCACACAAAGAACTATTGTCAGCTGACCCCGAGGTGTGTTCGCTGTCTAGAGAATCATCACTTCTCACAGTGCACTAAACCGAGAGACACTCCAGCTCAGTGTGTTCATTGTCATGAAAACCATCCAGCTAACTACCGAGGTTGTCGGCATTATTTAGAACTGAAATTCAGAACACAAAATAGCAACACAAGGCAACAGCCTGGGAATTCTCATCGCTCTCGTCCCCTACAACAATCAGACAATCCTGCACAGCAACCATTACAACCCCCAGCTGCATCACCAGTACCTCCAACTTCTTCACCAGCAACTTATGCCAGTGTAACTTCTGCTTCCTCGACGAGGCGTACTACTACACAACCGGATCCCTCTGACTCTTCTTCTCTCTCGGCTCTGCTAAGTAGCCTGTTCACTCAACTTCTAAGTTCTTTATCCACGTTCCTCACTCCTCTCTTACCGCAATTTACACAATGTTTCCAAAACGCTCTTCTATTTTCCGAAATGGTGGCGTGTAATAGGCCATCTCTTTCATCACTCACTCTCCTGAACTGGAACGCTAATGGCATACCCACTAAACGTGCCTCCTTCGCTGCCTTTCTCAGCTTGCACAGTATAGATGCTGCCTGTGTCACCGAGACTCATCTTCTCCCGAATGAACGTTTCTCTGTTCCAGGCTACAAGATTTATAGATTTGATCGGAATGCACCTACCGCCTCTGGGGGAGTAGCTGTGCTAGTTAAACGTTCTCTGACTCATCATGAAATATTCCTACCTGTGATTCCCGGTTTTGAGGTAGTGGGCATTAAACTCTCTCTTCGCGATAGCAACGATCTCGTTCTAATGAGTGCTTACAAGCCCCCAAATAGTAAGCTTAATACTCACTATTTCTCTTTCCTTTTCCCAGCAGAAAGCTGCACTCTCTTGCTAGGGGATTTGAACTCGAAGCACACTTCTTGGGGCTGTAGAGTCACAAACCCGAATGGACGGCGTCTGTTTGACACTATTAATGCCACTGGTCTTCACATACTGGCTCCCACAGAACCGACTTACTATTCTGGCAACCCACAGGTAGCTCCTGACATTTTGGACATTGGGGTACATCGCAATATACGATTACCTGCATCGATTTCTGCACTGCCAGCGCTCGATTCCGATCACTGTCCAGTGTTGGTCACATTTAACCTCACTCCTAATATTTTGCCACAAATCCCGCGACTCATCGATGGTTTTGTCAACTGGGACATCTTTCGCACACACCTGGATGCTGCACTCCACACATCTTATCAACTGGGTACTGCGGATGCCATAGACACTGCCGTTCACCATTTTACCTCTGCCCTCTCTTCCAGTGTACGATCCTCTACTATCCGCAGTCCTCAACCTCGTCATTTCCCCTCCTTGCCTATCCATATTACTCAACTCATCCAAGAGAAACATCGCATCCGTCGACTGTGGCAACGTCAGCGTCTACCTTGGCTGCGCCAAAGATTAAATAGTCTCATTCGACAAGTACGGACCGCACTAGAGCAACACCGATTTCAGGAGTACCAGCGACAATTAGCCACTATCCGTCCCGGAGATCATACCTTATGGAACATCACTAAGAGGATTCTCCGAGAGCCGACAGTGATTCCACCTCTTCAGGTTGATGGGACCCTTTTGAGTGACTCTGCTGCCAAGTGTGACGCTCTAGCTACTCACTACGAGCGTACATTCACGCCTAACACCTGTCTTGACTCTAATATTCCCTCTTCCGTGGACAGGGAACTCCTTGAGTACCAACTTCGTCCTACAGCGCACAACAGAATTTCGTTCACTACTCCACGTGAATTGTCCCGCTTTATCCATCGTCTTCCCGTTAAAAAGTCTCCCGGTCATGACCTTATCCCTAACGTTGTGCTGAAGAATTTGACAAACAAAGCCCTAGCTTATTTATCATCAATCTTCAATGCTGCTCTGCGCATTGGTCATTTTCCATCTACATGGAAACATGCGGAAATTATAGTCTTCCATAAACCCAACAAGCCAAAAAATCTTCCCTCAAGTTACAGACCAATCAGCTTATTACCTACACTTTCTAAGCTTTTTGAAAAGATTATTCATCAACGTATTTCTCATTTTTTGATCCATAATCAGATAATTCCGTCTTTTCAGTTTGGCTTTCGCCCGAAGCATGCTACCACTCACCAATTGCTCAGAATCACGCAGTCTATTATTCAAGGTTTCGAAAACAGGCAGTACACCGTAGCAGCATTCCTAGATATCGCCCAGGCATTCGACAAGGTGTGGCACAGTGGACTACTACTTAAAACATATCGCATTGGTCTTCCTTATTATCTGATACAAATCATAGCAAGTTTTCTCACCAATAGAACCTTTGTGGTGCGCATTGCTGGTTTCACATCCACCCGACGGCCTATTTTAGCAGGTGTACCTCAAGGTTCAGTACTTGCACCACTCCTCTTTAATATATTCACTTATGATCTTCCTGATATAGCTCCAGTTTGTACGGCGTTATACGCAGATGATACTGCTCTCTATTATTCTCACGTCAATATTCTTCATGCCATTCAGAAACTGCAAATTGCCCTAGATCAATTAGCTCATTGGTTCTCTCACTGGCGCATTTCCCTCAATACTAACAAGACAGAGGTTAAGATCTTCTCTTTACGACCTTATAGGGATCCTCCATCACTATGGCTGCTGGGGGAACCGCTCTCATGGTTACCAAGCAATGTGCCAGTGAAATACCTTGGGGTGTTACTGGACACTCGACTTACTTGGAACGCCCACATCTGTCGGTCTGTTACGCTTGCATTTGCCCGGATATCAAAACTGTACCCTCTACTCAACAGGCGCACTTCACTTGGTTATGAATCCTCCCTGCTTCTTTACACATCTCTAGTCCGTCCCATTTTTACCTATGCAGCTCCAGTCTGGGGTGGCACCAGTAAGACTAATCTCCGCCGACTGCAGGTACTACAAAACAGGGTGCTTCGTACAGTTACAAACGCTCCATGGTTCATCCGAAACCAGCAGCTTCATCATGAGTTTGGTCTTTTACCCGTTCACCAATACATCCTACGCCTGGCACGTCCATTCTTTTACCATCTCCAGGAGGTCCCTGGAGCTGTTACCTACCGTCTCGGCTGTCGCACTCGCCAGCCAACTCGCCTGAAGCGCAGACTGCCCCAAGATCTTCTCCTAAGTGACGTCTCCAGCACAGACGACTCAGACACGTGATTACTACCATCAGACTTTAAGTTCTCAATTTGTGTTACAGTTATCCTCCACATTTAGTTAGAGGAGTCGTTCATGGCTACCTCCATTGTTATGTGTCCTGTTCCTATGTATCTTATAACAAACATCTGTAAAGCATAATTGCTGATCGATGGATAAAATAAAATAAAAAAAAAAAAACTTCCTTTAACTACAGCTTTCGCATGCATTTCCATTGCGAAATCATGAGATAAAGTGACATTTATTTATATTAGCATGCTATTTATAATGCTTCCTAAAAGCCTAATACATTTTGGTTTTACTATCTTCTGTAATTGTTGGTTAAGAGCTTCTGTTTCTCAGACAAATATTCCATAAAGATTAATTAATTATCCTTGCAATTTTCTGACTTGTGCGTCTACATTGAATAATTAATTATCATTTATTGATAGTATTTTGTTTATTTGGACCCTTCACTTACATACAACACTGGTTTTGTTGCAGCTCTTGAGGTATCTAAGAGTATATATAGATGAATCGAATAAAATTGTAAATTCAACTTGGAGTCAATTCATTCTGCGTTCGTACTTGAATTCAATTTCTGTCATGTTGTGGATAGATAGTCAACTCGAATTGAATTTTTCAAGTTGACTCTATCTATCCAAAACCTTAGATTATATACGGCTAGTGTGAAGAAATGATTAATTTCCATCAATTAACTTAAATAATAAGAGTTTAATGATGGAGCCTGGGATTCAAGTACTTCGCCACAAACGGTATATTTCGGATGCATTTAATATCAGGACGACACGTAGGCCATGGTAGCTCATTGGGTAAGAGCTACTGGACGGAAACCAGGATCTCCGTGGTTCAAATCCCGGCCTTGGCATTGAATTTTTCAAGTTGACTCTACATATCCAAAAACTTTGCCTATGTATATACGGCTAGTGTGAAGAAATGATTAATTTTCATTAATTCTCTCATGTTATTGATCGAAACCCGAGAATTTACAGTGAAGCCATTCACTCCATAACCAAAACTGGAGAGCTGTTCACAAATTTTACATACGAGACATCATTTCGTATGGAGGTAGGTTACTGAATATTACTTAAGAATGCTTATTCTGTATTGAGCGTAAGAGGTGCCAAAATTTCATCTCGGCGTTCGCTTCATAGGAATTTCTTGAGGAACGAGAACTTCCTGTGACCCTGAAATCCCTGGGACAGGTCAACGATCTGACCTTGTAGGTTCGATCAACGCTCTCGACGCTTATATAATATCGGCAGTATATCTGGTTTCCACGGAGAAAAAAATACATATATTGTTTAAATTCTTGAAATAATTCATTTAACTTCATTTTATTAATTTGTGTTCTTATTAACCTTTCTACTAGTGTAGAGTTAAGGCCAATAGCAGATTCCTTAGCTATAGTATACCTTAAGCTTTTCTTATGAATAAGTTCCTAAAGGGAAAAATATATCGTAAACTTTTTAAAATGCTACTCGAAATGTTCTAAAGCAACCGATTTACATTTTGATACACGTGTCTGCGTTTCTCTGAGAATATCGCTGAGTACCAGATTCATTGGACGAGTTTTGCTTCTTTTCGCAGTTCTAAAGAGCATTGCCCCGTAGCTTAGGTGAATAAAACATTGCGAATAAAGTCAAGTAATGAAAATTAATGCCAGGTAAGCTAAACATACTTAATTTTAGTAATTGCATAGTTAACTGTATATTAGGAAATAAAATGTAAAATCGATAGGCGTGAAAAGCTGTTTAGATGCAAACAATTCTTTAAAAGCATCACTGATCACGCGTTAGCTGAAAAATAATTTTTAAAACTGCTATCACATTTAACCCAGATAAGATTGCCAACTTCATTCTTGTAGAAATTAAACTAGTAATAAACAATGTTGGGAAATCTAAAATATTTTTGTGCGATGCGTATCAGCCCATGTTGGCGATTTATGTTTTATAATTTTAGAATGGGAATATCAAGACACATTGGGAAATGTGAATCTTTCCCGAAGAAAACTACTCCAAAGCCATGAAAACAGTTTTGGAGTATGGCCTAGAGCCCTTAGAACTTAGAGTTACCCGACACACGTATTTAAAAATAAGGGAAAACCCCGGAAAAATCTTATGCGCGTAACTCACCCTAACGGATATTCGAACCAGGGACCTCTTAAACGTGAGGCAGACATCCTACCATCTAGGCTACCGAGGTGACCTTGGAGTACGTATAAGAGTATATTCTTCTTTGACTGCACTCATCCAAAACTTTGCCAGCATTATGTCATAGTTCAGAGAAGTTCAGGATTTCCTCTAAATTGAATTTTATTGAATTGAGCTTTATTTATGGCCTCCTTTAACTGTTGTATTTTTCAGTGTACCATTCTATATTGGGCTTGAAACACCGCTTAATTTGGCTCAAAGACTTCATCGGGCATGAGATTATTTTAGTGTCGTAAATCTACGACCAAGGACTACCGGCTTTACTTTCCTTTCAAAGGGATTTTGCACCCAAAAGACCCCATCGCTCTCTGTCGAGGTTGACCTCGCACGGGACCCGGGTACGGTACCGAAGCCTCCCGTGGTCAGAAAAGTAGCCCCGAAGCCTCCCGGACCCTTAAAGGTCCCCTAATTACATAGCCTCCAAGCTCCCGGTTCCAGTCCCTAATTACATAGGTCCATAGCCTCCCGGTCGAAACAGGTAACAGTACTAGTTTGGTATTTATAATATTTGATGAAGCATTGGAAGATGTTACAATTTGTTTTTTTTGCCTTTATGATTAATAACAAAGAAACACGGCTCTAATGCCAAAAGAAAATCAACCTCTAATGCTTATATTTGAATTAGTACTTGTTCCACTTCGTTTAGCGTTACCCAGGGTGCACTTCGAGTAGGCGAACTGGCTCGCACTGCAAAAGATTCCACATTCATCAGCTTCATCATTACTTCTTTATTTTATATAATTTACTCACAATGGATTCACATTTATATAATTCGTTATTTTGACATTTTAAACCTATATTATACAGTGATATGTATTTTCGTCTTTAAAATATGTGCTCTTTTTTCTTTGATTTTATTTTCATATATTACCAGGTTTGATTTTATAAGAAATTGACTTCACGTACTCCATTCTTGAAATTTTTCCAGATTTGAAATTTTCTACTTGCTGCATCATGAGTATTAAGTGCGGATAAGACCTTTCCTGTTTTTTATTTCTCGAGGAATCAATTGCATTTTATAATCCAGCTGCATTTACTTGAGTATTTCAAGAAATCTATACAGACATGGGCTGCAGGAGTAAAACTGGTTATTATATTTGTTGTGGAAACTTTCGCAAGTGTTGGTAGTTATCTGTCTATTACACCTTACTTCTGCCAACATGAAAGGAGGAAAGAGTGCATTTTCGTCTATGTAAGTTTCCATTAAATAGTCGCAAAACATCTGTAGTTTTTGCGAGACAGGTATCACTGCCATTAAGTCTTCAGCAAAACAGTCACCAACCACATCAGGATCCAGCATTGGCAAACCAAATATGTAGTTCAGAAATTTTCCAATTTAATTTCTGGAATGTTGATATAATGAAGTTTTCTTGGCCTTCATCAAATAAAATAAAATTGGAATATAATGTCCATTAACGAGCCAATGGATAGCAAATAGATGGCAAAAAAAAAAAACAACAACAAAAAAACTGTGGAATACTTGAAAGTTCCATCAGCATATATTGTATCACACTGAGTACTCTGAGATTTTCGGATTCACAAAATATTACAACGTTCTTCGTAGCATCATTGTCTAGCAACAGCTCGGCTCCATCTACAGTTTTCACATTTAATTTTCAGAACATCATGAACTTCTTCTATACTCGTGGGTAATTTTGGCAGAATTTTCCGCCTAGCTTTGTATATGGACTTGGAGGAATATGTATATGGTCAACTGTGGACAACTCCAGTGGTTACTTCTTCCGTGTCTTCTCTCTTCAGTTGCTTTTTAAAAACTTTTGGAATCCGAAAGTGTAACCATTCCGAAGTAGAATTTTCCTTCCTGTCCTACTCACCGTAATTTTAGTCTTGGAAAACATGTTAACAGTGAACTTATTTGCTGTACACGGAAATAAATCCAGGAAAAATTTAAGCATACTGATTCCACCCACCTGCTGGCTAATGACACCGGTTTCGAGGGAGGCTTGGGGGTTGTTACCTGCTAAGCTCGCAGGAGCCTTGAGGGTTGTTACCTGCTAAGCTTACCTGGGCTTCGGTCCTGTACCCCGGGAACCACAGGCTAACTCTTGGACCATGGTAGACAACAAGGGCTTCCTTGAGTAATGTTAAATATTATGGCAAAAAGAGAAGAGAATATTTGTTTGAACCGATTGATGACACAAGTGACTGGGTAAAATTGTAAATCCATTAATAGTCTGAAAATTTCAATAAGAATGAGATTACAGATATCCAGGATTATTTGTTTTACCATGGGAAAAATGTCAAATAGAAACAAGAATTATTCTTGGAGAAAACATGGTTCATGACGGTTCCAGTTATTTATTATTATTATTATTATTATTATTATTATTATTATTATTATTATTATTATTATTATTATTATTATTATTATTATTATTATTATTATTATTATTATTAAAGAGTGCTTTCTGAATTGTGTAACATGTTCTTATATTATAGAACATATTTTCATGTGGTAATAGCTGCTGATCTCTGGTCCTAAGCCTCGTTCTACTTGATTAGAATAATTAATTATTAAAGTTGATTTCCATGTCTACCCAAGGTTCAATGCAAGGCTGTTACTTTTTGCTCATTTAACGATTTTATCTAAATTTTTTCACCCGTTAATGAAATTATATATAAACTATGTACCTTAAACGGAAGTGAAGCTTAATTGCCACCGACACATTTTTTTTTTCAAGTTGTAAACTATTTTTGTTTTAGATTTTAAAAAATACCACTCATTCATTTCACCCAAAGCATTCTGAACTGTCAGTTAATAATTTAAAATGATATTGTCTCCAGTTTACAGAGAAGGCTTCTGTGTACCTTGTATGATCTCGCTTTCCCTGCACCAGTAGGCGAAATCTGTTCTGTGATCTCAATAATTATGAGCCAAGTTCTTTGAAAGGACAGCGCCGGATAAAAATAGCTAAGGAGGATGTTCTAAGTACGATACCTCCCCAACATCAATATGATAATGTTAAGTGTTTACTAGGAAGCGCGGTGACGTGGAAGCTACAGGGTGTCACACAGGTATGCTTGCTAAGATCGGTTTAACTGGAACTATTTACTTTTCTAAGAATCGATTTAATGAACTAATTTACTATTGTGCAATAATGGGAAATGCCATACATATATCATTTATCTGTCCTGTGCATTTAATACCTATATCCCAGAAGAAACTCCTTTAGCCACACTCTTCACTGTACGCTTTCTCCATTGTAGTTTCTAACATTTTATATTTTGAGGTTCCTTTTGTAATAGCTATCTTGTTTAACTGTTTTTATTTTCATCAAATTGCCATATTCTTAACCACAGTCTTATTGGCATTATATTGTTGCCTTTAAAGTACAGACCACATACTTCAAATCGTTCCAGATATGAGCTATAACATTTTTTATTTCCGCTAATGGTGTTTTACTGGTATGTAAGGAATGCGCTACTGAACCTATTTTCAGAAAATTTACTAAAGTTGCCTGAAAAATCAATAGCATTTAATTTACGCAAGTGCTGACAGATGTCAAATTTCATTTTAAGTTATGTTAAATGAATTCTATTCTGGTATCCAAATTTTCCTAGCGACAGAACCACAAATGTTCTTTCTTTTAAACTGGCAATTGTTTATCTATTCTTAGTACAGAAGCCATGAACCTATTCTGCTAGCTTTAGTTCTGAAGAAAATCACTTATAATGCAATTATATGACATTCTGACGTTAATGAGCTAGAAATATTTCACGAATAAATAGGTTATTAAACCACTAAAATATTTCAAATGATCAAAATGTCTAACGAGTTCATCTTAAATCATCGCCCCCCACAATTCTTTATTTTATGCATGTCTACATAGACAACATTAAGTAAGCGATACATACTACATATTATAAACCTCTGTAGCATTAGCGCTTGATGTTCTTGTATTATCTGTCTATTGTATTCATAATCTTATAATTACTTTATCATAACCTTTAGCTTGTAAAAACTAAACGTTTATAAAATATATGTTATTTCCAATAAATTAATATTTCACAGTTCTCACGATGAACAATGAATTTTTTCTGTATCTCTGATACACCCTTAAATAAACAGAATATCACTCTTTTCATAGATCTTAAGGCAAATGGAAAAAGTTGGATGAAATTTGTGGTGATGTTTCATTTTCCTCCTATAGTAGTAACACAAATGTATGAGGAAATCTGGGAGAGAGAGAAGAGAGAGAGAAGAGAGAGAGAGAGAGAGAGAGAGAGAGAGAGAGAGAGAGAGAGAGAGAGAGAGAGAGAGAGAGAGAGAGAGAGAGAGAGAGAGAGAGAGAGAGAGAGAGAGAGAGAGAGAGAGAGAGAGAGAGAGAGAGAGAGAGAGAGAGAGAGAGAGAGAGAGAGAGAGAGAGAGAGAGAGAATTGAACGACGCATTTGTAACGGGTTCAGATTAACTTACTTAATGCTATGAAAAAGGATTTTATTTCAAAATATAAACGTATATTCCAAGAAGTAAATAATAGTAATGGTGATGATGATGATAATAACAATAATAGTAGCAACAGTAATAGTATAGTAGAACAATAATAATAATAATAATAATAATAATAATAATAATAATAATAATAATAATAATAATAATAATAATAATAATAGTGAATGCTAATAGTAAGAAGAAGGAGAGGAAGCAGAGGAGGCAGAGGAAGAAGAAGGAGGAGGAAGGAGAGAAAGGAGAGGAAAGAGAGGAAGAAGGAGAAGAAAGAGAAGGAAGGAGAGGAATGATGATAATCATGTTTATTACATAGTAAACCAAAGTTGGAAAAGTGAAAGATTGAACAATTCAATATGACTACGGTTTAAATGCGGATAGTCGCTTTACTTTGCCGCGGATCTATCTTGCTACCATATCAAGAAGCCGGTGGTAGATTAAATTCTTTAATGAACTTCAGTTTATCCGGTTAACCAGCTTGCGCCCGCGTGTTACATTCCTATTGTGGCTACTACTCCTCAGAAGGAAGGAGTGAAAGGGTGGTGTCACAGAAGGCATCATGCAGCAAGAAGTCAAGCCACAGGGAGACGCGGAAGTCCCTAATAGGCTAGGCTCAAAGATGGATGTATGTACCTGGAGAGGGCGATGAACGACCTGTCAACCAAACACTTTTTTCTTTGAGCAAGCATCCTGTCCGACACTACTATACGCTGCAACCTAAGGGGTCATCGAGAAGTCGCTCCGCAACTCTTAACTCAAGTTCCCTAGAGACAGAAATTCTGGTTGCTGCGAACGTAAGGTTATAGCTTCCCACTAACTAACGTTTTGTTTTTATGTTCGACCATGCCAAACTTAAGTGTTTATAAGACTGGTAGCAGTACTTTAATGGACCTCATTACAGTACACTGTTCACTATAGTATTAGTATTCGACCAGTCAGAAGTGGCCACGTAACCTTGTAAAAGCGCAGCTATTGATTATTCTCGTTTCGATCGACAACGTTATTGACGCCAGTTTAGAAAAGTCAGAATGTCTTTCACCAGTAAGAGGTACATTGAACTTACAGCCCCAAAAATTATGGCAATAAGAATATCAAGAGAATATTGAAGAATATCAAAAGGTATAAATTCGTTCTCAGAAAATGAATTCCTAGCATATTTCAAAGAATTGATGTGGTAGAGCCAGAATGAAAAATTCAATGCCATAGCCGAGATTTGAACCACGGATCTTCTGGTTCCCGTCCAGCCGCTCTAACCATTTGAGCTACTATGGCCAACGTGACAACATGACATTAAATTCTCCAACTGACTCGTGTTTCTCCCGGTAAACCACTAGTAGTTCTCATAAACATGTGAGACAACTACCTTAATGGCGACTTACTATGCTGTAAGTACTTTAAGGCCCGGGCTTTATAGTTCGGACCACTATTAGGTCAATTAATGGAAATTAATTGTTCTTTCACACTAGCCGTGTGTAGGACTCACTATGAAGGGGTAGAGCCAGAATGAGTCAGTTGGAGAATTTAATGTCTTGTTGGCACGTTGGCCATAGTAGCTCAAATGGTTAGAGCGGCTGGACGGAAACCAGAAGATCCGTGGTTCAAATCCCGGCTATGGCATTGAATTTTTCATTTTGGCTCTACCCCTTCATAGTGAGTCCTACACACGGCTAGTGTGAAAGAACAATTAATTTCAAAGAATTTTCTCAAAATATGAAATCATCGACCTTGTGGACTCACTATTCTATTTTGAAATTAACACTCAACATTAGGCACCAAATTGCTTTTCTAAATACTCAAAACTGAACAGCACACTAAAATAAAAATCAGAAGGATATAAAGGGAAAAGAGCCAAAACATTTACTCCTGATGAGTTGAATACATTTATAAATGAAGCACTTGATAAAAGAAAGTTTTTTTTAATGTTACAAATGTTTTGTTTTAATCTTTTCAGGTTAAACTGTGTCACACGTTAACAGCTGTTTATAGGAAAGTAATCAATATTTCTGTGCCTACGTACTACGTCTCACTTTAGACAAAAGAATAACGCATATCACTCAAACCAGAAATGAGTACTTTGAAATGAAACCTTTAATTTAAAGCTTTAACAGTCGTATGAAACTTGACTGCAATGGTAATTAAACGCTTGCATCATAATTATTAAAATAGCTTCGCTTCACTCGCTCGGTTAATAATACTAGCGTTTTAATTACTACCATTATAGCCCCAATGCATAATATACTATTAAAGTACATGTTCATAATTAATGAAAGGTAATGTAGATGTATGATATAAAGGTCACCTGTTTAAAGGAGATGTTGAAAATGTGCACCATTTTCTTGAAGACAAAGATTCACTCGCCTTAGTTTATTTTCAAACACTGCAATTAAAGTATCTTTCGTTATAGATGTTACGCAATCTGTAATTGCCGTTTTCAGCTCATCAATTGTTTTGGGATTGTTCTTGTAAATCGAAGCTTTAGCGGCTCCCCAAAGAAAATAGCTGGCAGGGGACAAATCAGGAGATCGTGGAGGCCAGAGACCTAGAGAAATTACTCGTTCCCCAAAAATGTCTACTATCAACGCCATAGATTGACTTGATGCATGAGCAGTGGTTGTGTCTTGTTGAAAAAATGCCCCGTTCACTTCATCTTCATTTAGCTGTGCAATAAACGGGAATAGAATATCCGAGCAGTAAACCTCGCAATTAACTGGGGCGTTGAAAAAAATTGGTCCAATAATTCGCGAGCGAGAGACCGCACACCATACTCCAATTTTCTCCTGGATGGCATTAGGATTTTCAGCACAACGTATGCGTGAACTTTGTGAATTTACGCATCCGGATAAGTGAAACCAAGCTTCATCCGTAAAAAATGTCCTATCTAAAACGTCAATTCCATGGCGGCCAATAAACCTTTGAAGCCATTCACAGTATCGAACTCTTTTCCCATAATCTGTGGGTTTTAATCCATTGACGCCTGGCACTTTATATGGATGCAACCTGAGTTCATTCTTGATTGCTTTGTACGCAGAACCGTAAGATATATCACTTTGTAGGGCCAACTTGTTTATAGATATTTGTGGACTTTTAAGAAATCTATCCGATATATCTAACAGTTTTTCTTCTGTTAAGACAGTCGGTCTGCCACTCCTGGAGGCATCATGCACCGAACCTGTCTGCCTAAATTTAGTAATCAAGTCACGCACAGTATCTCGGTGAGGTAGTTTTGAGTTCGGGAACCTAGCAACGAACTTTTGTTTCACTTTCACTGTGTATTTTCCACGTTCTTTAAAGACGTTATCCACTAGAAACACACGTTCCTCTGTAGAATACATAGCTGTTAACTTACGCACACGTGAATACCGTTATCCACTAGAAACACACGTTCCTCTGTAGAATACAGAGCTGTTAACTTACGCACACGTGAATACCATCTATACTCGCACCACAATAGCAACTCGTCTACTGGCAGCCAGCGGTTACGTGCGATACAATCGATCGGTTGACCGGACTGGAATGGGTAGTACCAACGTTTACCTCGAGAGCGAGGCACCAGTAGGGTGCGGAGGAAGTTGTTGATGATTGCAGTTCCATAAAAACAGGGAACATATTGTGACAGCCATCGCCTGGCAGCAACGCACGTGCGCTACGTTGCCAGCTCCTTCCTCAGGTGAGCTGCGTGCCTCCAAATACAAAACAACTAAAAATACTCGTACCTTACAAAACGTACATTTTAAATGCCGCACAACATTAAATAGTATTTTCAAAGAGGTAAACAATAACCATACATTTTCTCGTAGTTAATAGATTTTAATAGATTAAAATCATGATACACAAATAACACGCATGTTATATATTCGGCATTTCTGTCTGCTTAAGCGCATTACATTTGAGCCACAATGCTGACACAATTTACCACTTATATGCTTCTTTATGATGTATGTAATCTACAAAACAAATTAATCTTCCACTACGACCATTAGTTCTACAAAACTGTAACTAGAGTAGAGACGGTTATTAGAATTTGGAAAGAGAAAACAGATATAAAGTTTGGAGAGAAAGAAACAGAAGTACTTGCACGTCAGTTGGGACAACCCCAGAGAAGAAACGCAGCTATGAGAAAACGATTACAAATTTGAACTCTTATTAATGCAGCGAAAGCCCTGTCTTTACATTTATGATCGATCCCTTATTTTGTCTCTCAATTTCGGAATACTCATGCAAAATACATACCACTTCACGTGCTTGACTATGAAATAAAATTCCATTTCCTTACTTTTCTTTCCTTTATAGAGGAGATGGATGCCGTTTTCTTGACTGTTTTACACAAGGCTATGACTCATTTTATATTTCACCTACTGGCGTTGAGCACAAAATAAAGACTGTCTAAAATCCACACTGGAACATTGTTGTCTCTTGTGCAACTCTCGTAAACAGGTGCAAAATGACATACCAGTGTGACGTGACAACTAAGGAAGGTTTCAAAAACAGTTCTTTTTCCTTAGGGAATGTGAAGGGTGCAGCTTAACAGCGGACTAGTGATTGTCGAAAAGGTTCATCATGGCAACCTTGTTTTAATGGAGCTGTAGTGAGCTGAATCATAGGTAAATAAATACTCTTTTTAAAACGCAAATGCCTACTAAAATGGGAAAAAGCTCTGAATAAAAGATCATGGGCATAAATATGAAACCTTATTTCACATAACTGAATATAAAGTTTTATGATGTATAAGGTAAACAGACCTCTGACACATTAGTTATTCATCATCTGCCAGACCGAGTGCTTCCCACCAAGTGCGTGAATTACGCATTCAGACCGCATTCATTCTTCAAGTCTTATAAATAAGTGTATTGTGTAAATTGCATCCTGAAAACACAACAAAGGTAAAATAAACTTTCAAATAGCATCTTCTGTAATATGTAGACGAAATAAAAACATTTTAAACGGTTGATTTCCCAACTACAAGGAAAAACAGTAAGTCTAGATCAGTGTTTACGAATCACTCAACATTTATTTGGAAATCGTCACTCGTGTGAATTTATGATAATAATTAATGATATGTTTGGCTTCTATATGTGTAGGAAAATAAAAGTATTCAATTTAGATTTATGCAGAACATTTATTGCAGCCCAGTTACTACCCGAAAAGGTAAATAAAGTTCGAATTCGGAACGTTTTGATTAAATCTACTAACATTGAGCCTCCTGCAGAACCAGTATTAAGAAAGAACTACCTTCCTAAGTGTTACAAGGAAAATAAAAAGTTCTCTAAAAGGTTCAGAATAATAAGACATTGGAACAGGAATTTGTGACCATTCGTCGTTAATTTGTCTCCAACTTTATCAGCCACACGTTCGGGCGCAATTTGGGACAGGATTTCCATGTTGGACGCACAATTCTTTCCTTCTCGTGTGAGTTTTTGCAGTTATCTATTTCCTCTGGTCACCAATTGTATCATCTTATTCTAAATAAGAGTCATGAGACATCTGTTTTTCAGGCGTGGTTCGGAATAAAGTTTCGGAGAAGTCAAATTCTGTAACTATTTAATTGTATTATTTAGATTACATTTTGCTTGAACTTCCTTTCCCAGTCACTTCCTACATGTCGATAAATTCTTACTTTGTTATATTTATACAGATTCAAACTATTACTTAAATGTTCTTGATCTTGCACCACTATTCATCCCACTCCATCATTACAACAAAAATCTCTCTCTTCCAAGATTATTGATTTTTCGTAACTATCGTTACTTCTCTCTTAATTTTGTGATTGGCCGATTTAATACCATGTCACAAAATTACGTTATATTACGTCATACAATTATTACTTCTGCTAATCACACAATTACATACATTTTTACATATTTAAATTATTAAATATATTTACATAATCATTTTTTATAAATTTATGAACTTTTCATACTTCAAACATAACCCAAAAGTACTGTTACAACATATTGTTGTAGTTCTTTAAATATCACAAAAAAGAGAGCGGCCATATTTAATGGGGCGTAAACAACTCTGTGCAGCAAATAATATAACAATTTTGAGGTTATGCAATGAAACTAGGCATAAGAAAAGCCGAATGATACAAAATACGATAACGTGTTACTCTTTCTCACAAAAGGTGCACCGTATTTGATAAATGCAGGTCAAATCCTTTCCATGGATTTTCCAAAAATGATTCAAGTCGTTCATTTTGTTTATAGAATATACGAATGTATCCGACTGCTGTACTGCAATTAGGTACTTGTATCAAGTGGGGAGGGGGAGGCACTTTCTTAAACTACCATTCAGAGATAAATTTCCCTGGGCTGGGGCAACTGTCTAAGTAACTGCCTATGGAAAGATTTGGGACGTCCTGCTCATGATGTAAATGAATTGAACTAAAATGATGTGCCATCTATTGAAACGGTTCAGGAATTATTGAAAGACGTCAATTAAAATAATTATACACTCATATATACAATCTGATTTTCTTGGTATGATTCCAAACAAATAGAAACTTCAACATTAATTTGTTAATAGAGCTAAGTGTTAAAACATAAATTTAACGTTTGAGAAATACAGTGGTTTTTAAGAATGTGGCTCAAGGGAAACGGGCATGTGATTTAGAATGTGTGATTGATAGTGATATCCCTTTGTTTAAATAGGTATGTCTGACATCCTATTATGTGAAAATATATTTTTCACAATCTGAGATGCTACTTAGAGAAAATCGACACGCATCTGATCGACAATTTGGAGCAGATTTTGTCGTCCGCTGCAATTTTAGGGAGATGAGCTAGAAGTTTCTATCTATCTACAAATAGTAAACAATAAATTAACACTTTTCTCTAATTTATATGAAATTAAATAAAATAATAAATGATTTTTACCAACTATTTTCTTCTTTATTAACACACACCATATAAATATTTGCTCCGTATTGATGATCCATTAGAACCATACTATTTTATTTCAGTTCTATTTTATTTAAGTGGTCTCAAGTGTACTTTCCGGTGATATTATATCAAGTTTCCGGAAGGAATGCACTAATATTTCCCTTAATGTGAATAAGCAGTAAAGAAAAGTAATTAGATTTGAACGGAGCGGAAAAGGAAGTGCAATTCATATATTTGTTAGTATACCTAGTTGCAGCAATATATTACATTGCTTGCCTGCCTCGGTAGCGTAGATGGTAGCATGTCTGCCTCGCGTTCAAGAGGTCCCGAGTTCGAATCTTGGTCAGGGTGAATACCTGGATAAGCTTTTCCCGGGGTTTTCCTTTATCCTGAAAGACGAATGTCGGGTAACTCTAAGCTCTATGGACCCCGAACTCATTTGATCATCATTTCACCCATTTCATTCAAACGTTGGAGGACGTAAATTACCAAAAGGAACATTACATTGCTTTAACAATGTTTCTTTTACACTAGCCATATGTGGGCACCAGCTTAATTCAACTTCCTAAATTAGATTGATTAAAAAAGTGATATTGAGTAAAATAAAGCGTACTAATATCACACGTGAAACAAAGATGAAATGAAGAAGTTTATTTCCCAAACTAATACACGCTTTATGTTATCATTACTTAGAAATCGGACATGTATGCCAATTATATTTAGTTTTATCACCTCAATAAATCAAGTACTTAACAGTATATTCGATATCTAATCAGAAGTAAGGAATGTTCATAACTGTGTTTCATTTAGTTATGTAAAATATACGTTCTTAGTGTCTGCGCAGTTAACAGGATCAAATAAAATAAGACGCAGTTACCATTGTCTTAAAAAAACTATAATTCTGTTTACTCTGGCAGGAAGATCCGTGCGTTTGAAGTATATCGTTTTGTCCTGGACATTTGAAAAGTTAGTGTCTCAGGCGATAACACCAAAGAGGATCCTTCTGCCATGTGTAAGAAAGGAAGTATAATAAAATGTAGGATACAATTCTGATATTATGATTATTGCTTGAAAGTGATCAAAGACAAAATGTTTTTAATATTTTTAATCTATAGTAAATATTCAAACGTGATTCATCGGTATCCTTTTAGTACTGAGCGAGATGGAACCGAGATAACGTGTGAGGCTCACTTTTGAGTCGGCCACTCCTACCATACACTTTTTCGGGTTTCCCGGGTCGCAGGCTAATGCTGGGATGATTTTCATTCTACTTATCCATCATTTATCTGTTTAATCATATCCCCTAGGACTCGTGGTACCTCTGAAGTTACTATAGGAACCTCGGGCCGAACATTCGAGCCCCTTCCTGATAGAGAGTTGTTCGGATTGGGTTGGACTCGAGGGGGCAGTGGTTTCCGATACCCGTGGGAGATCGCGTACGTCTCCGGACGGGGTTGGGGGAAGTCATTAATATTCCCGCGTACTAGCCAGCATAGCTAGTAGAAGGTGTGCTAGATCACCCACCAGGCGGCCCCACCGAGGTCATATCGGTAGCCTTCCCATTTTAAAGTTGGCGCGCGTAAGTGGCGTATCCACTTCCATCCCGTCTTGAGTCCACATGACCAGATGCGGGGGGGGGCGTTTGTTAGTCTCTAGGTCTTGCCCTATTGAAAGAGCCTCGGAGGTGCCGGGCACCCTTTTGGAACAGCTCGGTAACTCCCTGGTAGAAGGAGGCCCGGGTCCTTGGTCCTACGGGTCCAGGACTAATGGGAGTAGATCCTCTGGCGTGATTTTAGTCATATCTCTCCGTAGGAGAGGATCCGTCCCCTTTAGCTGCTGTGGTGTGGGTGCTGCGGAACCTTAGTACTCCTGGTACCTCTGACATTACTAGAGAAACCTCCGGCCGAATATACGAGTCCCTCCCGAATGGGAGTTGTTCGGATTGTGATGGACTTGAGGGGGCAGTGTGTTCCAGACACCCGCGGGAGATAGGGTACTTCCGGCCAGGCCTCGGCCGTCCGGAGGGTGCAGAGGGTTGCCTGCAAAGTCCCGGATACTAGCCTGCAGAGCTAATAGAAAGTGTGCTAAATCCCCAGGCGGCCCCACCGAGGTTTTTCGTTAGTCTTCCCTGCCGGGTTGACGCGCTTAAGTGGCGTATCCACTTCCATCCCACCTTACGTTGTTGTCCATGGGGGAGGGGGGCTTTTTAGACCTAGGTATTGCCCTAAGGAAAGAACCCCGGAGTCCTCCATCGTCTCCCGGGTGTAGACCTCGTATGAACGTTTAACATGTTTAATCATATCTGTTTCAGAGTTGTAGAATCAAGCGGCTGGTGTGTTGCGACAAGACGGTGGAAAATTTGTTTCTGGCGTTCTGCGACCCTCCCTGGGCATTTTCCTTCCTAGGAGTGTCTCGTCCTTATCCGGGGCCTCCAAGGTGCAAGCGGCTTGGGTATGTCTGAGTATCTGGATTGGTGAGGGATCCTGTCCTTGCTTGCGCACATCGTCATTCGGATCTGGTTTCCTTTTCAGTTCCTTTCCCTCGTTCACCGAGCGGGATGGCTCAGGCGGTTTCGTCTGAGGCCCGCATTCGGGAGGCCTAGGTTCGATTCCCGTGGCCGACATACATCACCAAAGGGTTTTCTCGGGGGTATTCTCGGGTTGCCAGGCGAATACTGGGTAGGTTAATTACATCTCCGAACTTTCCTGTCCCTTCATTTCATCTCCATTATAATTTTATATCATCTCTCATCTGGTGGTTTCTTTCAGGGTAGAAGTGTCGGCGGGTGTCTTGGCGGTGCATGGCGGAATGATATACTCTGAGGGAAACTACTTCCTCCTCCAGTAGGTCGGTTGCCAGTCTCCGTTCCTCTGCTGGGACCATTTCGGGACCGCCAGCCACTGACCTTTGGTGCCCAGATCGCCGGTCTGGAACCTTTGGGGCTTGACTGCTGGGCTTGTTGCCGTCCCGCAGTAGGGTATCGTGACCATTGTCCTGTCTTGTAAGGGGAAGTCTCTAAGTAAACTGTAGCGACCCTGCCCTCTGTACTGTCGTGGCTCCTTGGGTCGGCCGTCCTGTCTCCTTCGACTCATCCATCCTCCCGGGTGTCCCCTCCCCTTGGGGGCAAAGACACAATGAGCCCAGCATGGTGGCCTACGTACCGAATCCCCTCCGTATTGAAATCCTACTGTCCACCAACGCAAGGACGCTCCCATAAAGAATGCGCCCCCTTAAACAATGGGACAAGGACAGCGAATGTGTGTGACAGAGAACGCATGCTACACAAGGAGTAAGACCGTTAAAAGAACATGCGCGCTATTCACTCTGTACACTATAACCGAGAAGATTCATTCACAAAAGTAGAAGCCATCTGAATGTTTTTGAATGGTCTGTAACTGAACTGGCATGCGGTGTCATAAACCTGTCGGGGGAGGGTGTAGGAACTTTTCCACCCCCCTGCGTATCATCCCCCGGAGACTTTCTCTCCTGTTGTATACTATAATTCTAAGCCTCCCTCGTTTATTCCCAGTGTGGTGCTTTGCCCAGTTACTGGAGACCTTTCCAACAACTTTTAATCTTTCCTTTTAAGGTTATTTCTCTAAAACTCAAATTTGTATACTGTATTTTGAGTAGGGGTTCTGAAGGCCCATATCTGCTTTTATTGAAGAGATTATATCCTTGTAGTGAATTTCAAAAGAGTTAATCTTGTAGCGAACAATACCAAACCTTAGAAATTATTTAATTTAGATTCTAAACAGTCTCGTCAATTGTTTGTAATTTGTTTTAAGCACCTATAGCGGAATGCTTGAGTGGAGGCTAAAGTGTAAAGTTATAATATTTCGAAAGTTTACAATAGGAAAGTCTGTTTTGAATTTGCATTTTGTTATATAATTTTTATTGTAATAAGCTGTTAAATTTTACGGAACAAGATTTGAGCTCTCTTAAATACATTGAACAACGGAAAATACAATGGGAGTGATCTTGCAATAAATGGCAGAGGACCACGAGGCATATAATGCGATGTCCAACACTCTTCTATGATTCCGGTGAAATCTTCGAGTGCAATATTTCCTAACTTGGCATATGCAGATGGTAGAGAAGGTAAAAGTCACTTTTGGGGAATTAAGTATTATTTCTGGGAAAATTTTGATATCCAATTTCCTCAACTTCTGGGAATGTGTTAGAGAAATCACTAAAGGAATATCCAAGTGTCTCTTATTCTCGCGTCTCCTTTACTGTTCACCTAATAAAAATTGAGAGAAACGTGCCTTTATGTTCTCTACTTGGTCATTAATTTTTCCGAAAGTACATGTTTGATCTTGATAATAAAAGAAACAAAAAAGAAAGAAAATAAATAGAAAGAGGTCCCTGGGCCTGTAAACAGCGTACCTCAAAAAGAAAAGTCTGATAAATACCGGTCTTCCTATAGGTACAGATTAGTCCAACGTATTCCAAAGATTTGCCAATAGAATGTTCAAGATAATCGTTCGACCAAATTTCTTTTATATGATTTTTTAAAAATATTTTTATTTTTTCAAGAATTGTTCTAATAATTTCTATTATATTTGAATATTGTGACTTTGTGGGTTCGTGAAATTAAAAGTTCAATGGCACAAACTCAAAATGTTCTTTATTTCCACCGAATTACTGTTGGAACACTTGCCGATTACATAGAATTACGAAGCGCACACAATTACAATCTATCAGTTCGTCTGTCACAGGTTCACTCCACACTTACAATTACGTATAACTCCTCTGATACACGCACACAGTCTTCCAGTCCGTTCACTAGCACGGCGCTCTTCACAGCTGATCACTAAGAACTGTACTGACTCACCCACTGCAGGCCTTATATAGGAAGATCGCTGTTCCTGGAAGTCTCCCGGTTCATTGAATCATCCCGACTGTTCCAGACGTCAGGGGGAGGGGAAAGAGGTGGCTAGTGATGTTTTTCGAACCATCCCCTCGTTAGCGCTACAAGATAAATGGGTAGGCGTGGGTGAATGCTTCCCGTCTGGTCCCTACCTACCAGCTGCTGGTTCTCTCGGGAATTCCGATGTTCGGGTGACAATATATTTAATATACTTATATGAGAAATAAAGTAAATATTTTTTATAGAAATAGATTTGAAATCGTCTACATTCATAAAGAATTTTGATAACTTTGTTTAAGGAGCAAAGCATAAGGAATAGAAAAAAAGTATCATACAAAAACTGTACATTTTTAAAACTATTTAGTTTATTTTAAATAATTTTTTCTATTCTATAACTAATTTTTGTTTTAAATTATTCGATACTTTGTCATTTTCTTAAAATGCTGTCATCATTAAATGTTAAACTACTTGAATAATAAATAGTTTTTATCGATCAACTGTATGGCATTTTAAGGCATTTCATAAACCTTTCTGCAAATATTTATTACGATTAACATAAGTACATAGAGAAGTAAGCTTTCACACGAGTATAGTAGCAGCTATAGGTATATAAAGTAACAATAATGGACAGAGAAATTCATATGAATACAACAGCTACGTTTTTCTTAATTCAATCCATATTCCTAGTACTAGTTTCCCTTCACCTCTTTGGCGGTCAGTATTTGCTTACTGACTTAGCATCTCTCAATGCCTTTCACCAGAGAATCGCGGGTACCTATTTTAAGCTGATAAGCTAATTTTTTAACTCCCTATATGACGAGTTAGTCATGCTGGACAGCTGTTGGGGAAATGACCTAACAGAATACTTTCTATTTTGAGTGCCAGAAATAGCCGCCTGTTTGTTTAGCCGTAAATACAACCTAATTTGTAAAGCTCATTACAGCATAGACATGTTATCTGTCTGGGAATTTCTAAGCGTGAGCCGTAACCCCAGGCAGAATCGCGGTTTAGATTTCACGCATCATGCGACAAACCGGATTGGAAGTTAATTTTATTGACAGCAGCGGAATGTGGGCATATTCTAGGAATTATATACATAATTTTTGTCCCATATATACGCTGCCTTTAACTCCATTGGTCATATCGGCGGCCGTTCTCCTTTGGAACATATCGAAGGTGTTAACTCGTATTCGTTGGGTTTTAATCATTAGATCACGCACACATTCGCACTCTCATCCGTACCTCCAGACTCTGTGGAAGATAAGGAATTATCTTGGTCGGAGAAAAATCCCCACCTCCACTGCCGGGAATCGAACTCGGAATCCCTAGCACGGCAGGCACGTGCTCTACCAACTGACCTACGGGGCTAGTCGTAATTATATTTGTTCCTTATATTTCACTACTCCTTCATTAACATCTGAAAGCGTTTTTCGCAAAGTCAGTGCTCCTTACAATTATTTTCAAATTAAAACAAATCGACAAATCAATCACATATAATTACTTTTATTCATTTCCAATTAAGCGTGATAAACATTTGGCATTAGATGAATCAATGACTGAATTATTTATTGCGCATATTCCAAAATTTTGCAATTTACAACTTCAGGTTACGTTTATTTGTCTTTACCTTGTTGCTACCTTGGGTTACATGACAACCTGGTCTTCTGCTCTGGCAGGTAGCCCTTAGCCTCCATGCTTCCTTGTTACTTAATTAGCCCTGTTCTTCCGCGCCCCTATCTTCCTTTCTTATATTCTTTATATTGCTTGCCCGTTTTTCTTTTACTTTCTGTAGGAACTCACCACCATTCTTACCTTTTTTCCCTCCTTTCCTGTTAACATTTTTACAGCTACTATCCTTTTCTCTACGTTCTCCCATTTTTCCTCCCAAACCTTTTTTCTCCACGTTGCAAACTCCTCGCACTCTGTTACCTAGCGTTCTATACTTTCTTTCCCCCCACACAATTCACAAATTCCCTTTTCCCTACCTCTTATCCTTCTTAGAAATATTCTTCTTGTTCTCATCCAAGCTAGCCCTTCTCTCTCTTGCCTATTGCAGTAATCTACATATGTTTCCCGTCCCCAATTTCTTTTTATTTGCTTGTAAAATTGTAATTATTTCATATTTTTTAGACTTCCCCATATTTCCTGTCTTTCTATATCTTCTATTCTGCATTTTACTAATTTACCCACATCGCATGTATTCCTTTCCTCTAATTTTCATATATCTACCATTCCTATTTTTCCCATAATTCCTCCTATCTCAACCTACCATTTATTTGAGTTCTCTAATCTTTTTTGCTGTCTCATGCATAATTTCATAATTTCCCCTTCTTCTTTGGCCAAACACCTATACCAAAATTGTATTATTCTTTCCATTTCTTCTTGTCTTTCCTAATTCTACTAAAGCTACTTCCCTAGGTGCTGATTTTGGTAAGCTTAGTAGCTCTTTCCAAAACCTTCTGTAGTTTGGTCCACCGTTTTGTTTACCTCTGTGCCCTCCCCCCCAGATCTCCACTGCATACAGTATTTTGGATTCCACTAGTGCTTCATACATTCTTTCTAACCACTTGATTGTCATTTCTAGCTTATATTTGCATATTCTTATCCCATTCATTGTCGCCCTTCCGTTTGCTTCAGTTTTTTTCCTGTGCGCTCCCCACTTTCCATTTGTTTTCAAAACGCATCTTATGGACACGGGAGCATACAGGGAGCTGAGAAAACAACTACAAATTCAAGCAGCATATTCACACTGTATAAAATCCAGTGAAACAAAGGAATTTTAAGTGTTACAATATTATTTGATTTATAATATTGTACAAATACAAAGAAAGTGCAGAAAATATGAATGTTTAATTCCACGCAAAAACAATTTTACGTTGCAACAGTTCTTTTAAGCTCAAATTATTCAAGATGTTCTTAATACTTTTATATTTGTTATTTTAAAGTTATACTGAAAATTATTTACAAAATTAGTTAAAAATGACTGTCGAAATGTTAACAAGAATAAAGAAAAAATGAAAAGTATACTAATAAGAAAAGAAAATGGACAATCGCCGTAGCAACGGAAACATAATTAACAAACTGTTTAGGAAAAAGAAAGTAAGATCCTTTTGGTATTGAAACACTGAATTAGTTACTTGTGTAAAGTCCGTATAAAATCAACGTAATTTGGTCTGATATTTCCATTGTACAGATAGAAATAATTTTATAAAGTATACTGTAATTTAAAGATGTAAGGAAATATAAGAAAATCAATGTTGTTCAAAAATTGAAAATACGTTAGTGTTGAATTTATTTCGTCAGAATTATACGTGAGACTAAAAACCCGAGATAAGAACCCTTATCCTCACAGACAAATGTCAGGTAGCTCTAAGCTTCATGGACCATGGGCTCATTTGTGCATCATTTCAGCCATTTCATTCACCGGCCGATATGACTTAACGTTGGTGGACGTAAAATTACAAAAAAAAAAAAAAAAAAAAAAAAAAAAAAAAAAAAAAAAAAAAAAAAAAAGCTTCTCACGCATCGGCTGGAGCTTCGAAATAATACACGAGGAACAAGAATTTCCTCGCAAGCCATAGATTCTACTTCAACATCATTAATGTTTATATACAAATATAACAATTTTAAACTAAAACTTCACTTATCATGTAAGAAATAATGATAATTCTTATAAATTTTCAGGAGAATAAATGAATAAGTTAATTGTTAAATACATAATTTAATAAATAAATAATTTAAAAAATAAGTAAGTTAGTAAAAATAAATTAATATGTTGATTAATAAATAAATAAGTTAATTAATAAATAAGCTAATAAATAAGTTAATTAATAAACAAATGTATTCATTAATTATAAATTAATTTCTTTACCGGAGAATTTATAAGAATTATCATCATTTAATTAATTAGAGCCAACTGAAAAATTCAATGCCATGGCCGGGATTTGAACCACGGATCTACTGGTATCCGTCCAGTTACTCTACCCCTTGAGCTACCATGGTCAACGGGCTTTCCCGACATTAAGTTCTCCAATTGACTCATATTTCCCAGTAGACCACTTAGGATTCTCATATTTGAGACAACCACTTGTGGCGACTTACTCTTGTAAGTACTTAATTACCAGGATTTTTATCGAAGATTATTTTTAATGTAAATTTATATTTATATTTGTAATTATCATCATTTCTTATAAGGTAAGTGAACTTCTAAATTACAAATTGTTATATTTGTATATATTTGTTTGCTTCACTGTTAATAGCTTCATATTTTACATATTTATCAATAATATTTTCTATACTTTTTCTGCGCAAGTTTTGCGAATTTGATAATGTTTGTCACTTATACAAAATTCTTTGAGAATGAGGGTGAGTTTGGATGCTACTTTCAAAAAGTTCAAAACCTGCATTCTGTTTGTGATATTAAAGTTTTCAGCACACGAGGAAATAAAGTAAGGTAAGGTTATTGAGACTGGGGCAACTACTGGAGAATATTCACGTCTTATTTTTAATTGAATGATAGAAGGAATGAATGATAGTGATGATATGATGATGATAATCATGAAATAAATTGAGGCTCTTTACTAAGCACCGAAATTATTTTTCGGAATCAAAATACTAAAATTCATTAATCAATTACTACGAATGAAGGCTTCTAAGAATATTTAATGGTGTTATATAAGCCATTTCAAAGTAGGCTCTTCCAGTATCAAGGAGTTACTTTTTAGACAGTTGCAGAGCGTAATACTAAAAATGTGTATTTTCATGAAATAAATATCTATGCACACTTCCTCTAAAATGCTATTTCTGAATTTATAAGGATAAGAGAAATTCTACTACACAGAATCCCCTATAGATACTCACATCTTCCTCTATTTTTTGTTCTAATTTTACATCCTGCAACGTTAAGTCATACCGGACGGTGAATTAAATAGGTGAAATGATGCTCAAATGAGCCCGGGGTCCATGGAGCTTAGAGCTACTCGACATTCGTCTTTAAGGACAAGGGAAAACCCTGGAAAAAACCTTATCCAGGTAACTCAGCCTAACCGAGATTCGAACTCGGGACCTCTTGAACGTAAGGCAGACGCGCTACCAGCTACGCTACCGAGGCGGGCTCTTTCTCTATGCGTGACAACTTCGCATAGGTATAATATTAAAACAAAGTAAGAAAGGCATAAAATCCTTCAGAGCAAGGGATGGAACAAACTTTACTCATTTCGAGAACTTACAGTCTATATGAATTCAGGATATTTGCTCTTCATGTCATATTCTTGACAGATGCTGCATTTAAACGACTTTTCGCTTTTTAATTATGCTTAAATAAAATAGATATTTTGTTGGTTAACAACGGTGTCAGTTATCAGGATCGTATCAGCCGCATGCCAGAATTTGTTCTATAGGAGTTCTTTTATATGAAAGTAAATATAACAACATGGGATTGTCGCTTTTAACTACATTTAAAAACCATATCTGGTCCGGATTTGAACGTGCTACCCCGAGATCAGCAGGCCGGCGCCTAACCAACCGTACCACCAGATCGACTTAAATTACGCTATTCACACACACACACACACACACACACACACACACACACACACACACACACACACACACACACACACACACACACACACACACACACACACACACACATACACACACACTCGTTCACACATTATTTATTCAGTGAGTCTTATACGTGTGTTTCAGTCTAATTTTTATATCGAATTTTAGGTTATGTACAAAAGAAAGCAAAAGTTGCATATATGTGCCAGTGCTGGGATCGGAGCTGGTTCTTTCAGATAAAACGTGATGAGTATAATTATGCAGTTAATACATATCTATCAAAATCACACTAATGTGTTTTAACAAAAGGATTCTCCTTTATCCTTTCCTAATCACTATATTTTATTCATTAAATGAATGGTTATTTCCGCATTACAGTCATTATACTCTAAAAGCTAAAATCGATAATGCAGGGAGTTGCACGTTGGTCATTAATTTCAACTGGCAGTTCTAAACATTGCAGGGAATTTGTAGTACAGATATCGGTTATCCATTATTTTGGAGAGCGAAAAACCTCGGTACTAAATCTGCTATGGCTCAGCCCAGAGCTCGTTAACCAAACTTTATTTGAAAAATTGGATACTTTGTTACTTGTGTAATAGGTGCACGGAGATAAAGGTCGAGGTGCGTTTATAAATTGCAAGCTATTTGTCTCTGTATGTTCACTGTTCGCATTTGATGTTTGCATGGAAAGTTTTTGAGGTTAAGGATTCCAACGTTCAAGCGTATTAGCCAGAAACTATTTGCTTTAACCTTCAATACGATTTCGCTCGCGTGCTCGGCGATTTTCTATGGATAATTGAGGATGTGGTGAGTAGCTTTGCTCTCGCAAGTCATTTTACAATGCAATTTAAGTAGCAATAACTAGGGGTAGTGAATTTTAGCATTCAAATAAGATATTCAGGATTTTTATTTCTACATTTAGCACTAGCATTTTATAAGCAGGTTCTGTTATTTGATCCGAAAGTTTGGGTAAAGTTAAGAACATTTGTCAAGAATTAAAACTGAAATAAAAATTGCATTACAATTAATGCAGGTTAAAGTAACATAGATAAAAACAGAATTTGTACAACATAGCATATCATAGTTATATTTCTACATAATTTATACTGATTGGGAATAAAATTATTCATATAAAATAATATATACTGTCACCTAATTATCGGAAGGCCCGACCAGCTAGCGGCTGGGAGGGCGACAGGAGGCATTCAGGCCACGCCTACCCATTTATCTTGTAGCGCTAACGAGGGGGATGGTTGGAAAAACATCACTAGCCATCTCTTTCCCCCTCCCTGACGTCTGGAACAATCGGGAAGGTTCACTGAACCGCGAGACTTCAAGAAACGGCGATCTTCCCTATATAAGGCCTGCAGTTGGGGAGTGAACAAAAACGTCCGCTACTGCCTCCCTCCGCTGCAACGATCACTCCGAACCATCGACACGTGGAGTGAGAGGTGGAGGATGGCCATCAGCCCACAGAAGAGCTCTGCCCTTCTGCTGGGGAAGGTCCTCCGCTGGCGCCCGGAAGGAGACCTGCGGTTGAGGCAGAGAAGGATCCCTTGGGTCCGATCTGCCAAATACCTGGGTGTCCGACTGGACCGCAGCCTCACCTTCACCCCACACACCCGTGAAAAAATTAGCCTCGGCCATGCAGCGCTCAGGCAGTTGTACCCCATATTCCGATCGACCATGCCCACTCGCCTGAAACTACGGATGTATCGTGCGATCATCCCGCCCCTGATCCTGTATGGATGCGAGGTCTGGGGATCGGTGGCTCGTACCACCATCCACAGACTGCAAGCCGTGCAGAACAGGGGGCTTAGGATGATCTACGATACTGAACGTATGTTTCCTTCACACATCCTACACTCCCATTCTGGCATACCTTACGTTGAGGACGTTGTGCGTGAACGCTCGCGCACATTGTATGCCAGAATTACATCCCATCACAACCACCTAGTTAACACACTAGGGCAATATGACCACCATGTGCCCAGGAGCAGAAAGAGCTACCGCCTCCCCAAGTACGCCCTTGGGTGGTGAGACCAGCCTCTCATTCCTTCAGCACTACACTCTATCCCGGCCACACTAGGGCTGGATTTGGCCTGTCGGCTGACCCCCGGCAGTCAGGTCCACCTGTGTAACCCAAATGAGAACCACAACCTAAAGGGTCGCCAACCTCACGACCTCTAACTCCTGGCCCCGCCACACTGGACGGACTCTGCACCGCAGGCCGCTCATATCGTGGCGGTTTAGGGCACTGGCCTCCTACTTGGAAGCTCATCCCGCCGCCAGGAGCACTAGCAGAGGCCGAATCAGGTCCATCAGTTAACAAAGACATCCAAGATTTGGAGAAAAGGCCAATCCTACAAGACCGCACGGGTAAATCCGCACAGCGGATAGGTACCGTGGCGCTCTACCCACCGTCCGGGAGCACCCGGAAGACTTGTTCTCGCTCTTGTCTCTCTTGGTCAGTTCAGTTCTTGGCGAGCAGCCGGAAGAGCGCCGTGCTAGTGAACGAACTGGAAGACTGTGTACGTGTATCAGGGGAGTTGTACGTAATTGTGAGAGTAGAGTAGACCTGTGACAGACGAACTGGCGAATTGTAATTGTGTGCGCTACGTAATTCTATATAATCGGCAAGTGTTCCAACTGTAATTCGGTGGAAATAAATAACATTTTGAGTTTGTGCAACTGGGCGGGCCCAAATGACCTTGTTGTCGACGGGCCCTAAAACACTAACCACTCACTCACTCACTTGTGCAACTGGACTTTTAATTTCACGAACCCACAAAGTCACAATACTAATCACTCGAAAAAATAGGATATTAACATTTATCTTTCAAATCTACTAGAACACTCGGCCAACGATGACAAAAAATTTTATCATCTTCTTGAGAGGGAAAATATTGCAGTTCAAGCCTTTGTTGCACTTAAGCAAAATCCCATAAACTTGCTTTCATATTTATTTTTACGTTGTATTTTGAAAAAGTGTCGTGAAATCGCAGTAGATCTTACATTTGCATTGCATTTTATATCACATAGCTTCTTCAGTTTGTTCCTGTCATCATAACTAAACATCTTTAATATTTGTATTCCATTCCTTTAAGTGACATTCGCCATGGAAGATCAAATCTAAGTGAAGAATAATTTGTTTGAAAATAAATAAGCCCATGGAAATAATGGTTTCTTCCACAATAGCCGTGTGAGCATAAGGTTTGGATGAGTAGAGCCAGACTGAAAAAATACTATAGCCGGGATTTGAACCGTGGATATCCCGGTCTCTAGAGCAACCGGACGAAGACCGGGAGATCCGTGGCCCAAATCCCGGCTATGGCATTGAATTTTTCACTCTGGCTCTACTCATCCATAAATAAGCCCGCCTTTCAGATCCTCAGATTAAGGTGATTAAATATATTGAATAAAAGTTCAATTCCCTATTAATTCTGTAGTTTTCATGATAAAAATAATGTTTATACAACATTTTCTTAATTTATTTAGGACTGTCAGAAGATCTCTAATTTATACCATGGTGCTGTTTAAAATTAAGGATCAACGCCGCAACCTATTGGAGTACCACTGCTTTATGCTGTTTGGAGGGCCCATATCTCCCTGGAGAATAAAACACTTTATTCATCCACTTAAAAGTTACGACCAACGTTTACAATTTTTGTTCACATGGTATAAATAGATTAAGGTACTTAGCTGACGGGTATGGTTCCCATATGTTCTCCATGCACACCCTAGAGATTAAAACCTAAAGATCCTAAATGTTCGTATGACAGAGATCGTTTCCGAAATAGTTATTTGGCCTGAGCAAGAATTTTAATGGCATTTCAGTTTTATTTATCGCATTATAGAAATTACTATCCGTACACAAATGCTTATTATACGTCCCAGATTATGAAAACGTATATTTATTGTGTCATTTTTCCTACTTACGCCATTTTCTATTTCACGCCGTTATTTTATAAGATTCTCTCCAATTGCACCTTTATATTTCCTTACACGAATGTGAGTATATAATGAATTTTATGTTCTTGACGTTTCACACAAGTATAATAAGTAATGGGTAGACACGGAGAGAGGCACTTCACTCACTGAGACCTCCACACAGATCTATTGTGGATAACCCCCTACAGGAGAAAAGTCCGACGTGAGGGAACTGCAGGTCACAGACATGTGGGCAGATAAGCCATATAGATGCATGGAAGTCCCTTACAAGTGCTGAGAGGTCTCCATCCTGGTGTACAGCCATCATTTCTCCACATCCCGCCTCGGTAGCGTAGATGATAGCGTGTCTACCTCACGTTCAAGAGGTCCCGAGTTCGAATCTCGGTCAGGGTGAGTTACCTGGATAAGATTTTTCCGGGTTTTCCCCTTATCCTGAAAGAGGAATGTCGGGTAACTCTAAGCTCCACGGACCCCGGACTCATTGAGTATCATTTCCAGTCATCCTCCGATATGACTCAACGTTGGAGGACGTAACTTACCCCCCCCCCCAAAATTCATCTCTCCAGATCTGGTGTATATGTGAGATCAGCGATCACATAACGCCACCCAGACGCAAGCATCCGCCCCATCTTTCCGCAGCGGCATACATTATTATTGAGAGCGCACTGTGATATTAAAGTAACCACCCCAACATTCATCTAGCGATAAGGGGAAACCACGAAAAACCCAAGTCAGAGTATGGGGTCGACGAAAATCTCGAATGAATGTCTAAATTTGGTCTATTGTACCTATTCTCGAAATTGGGCACTTCTGGAGGAAGGATGTGGCCAGAGGAGAAAGAAGGTGATCATCTCAAGGAACCATGACAGTGCAAAGGGCAGGGTCCCTACACTTTCCCAGTTTAAAACTCCTCGGCAGGCTAGAACAACTAGCATCCATCCCTGTGGTCTGGAAACTGGCCCACTAGACCGGAAACCATCCTACCGGAAGAGGAAGTCTTACCAAGATCATATAATCCTGTCATGCACCGCCGAGACTCCTGCCAACACTTGTACCCTGAAAGAGACCACCAGATGAGAGATCTCTCACCAGATGAGAGATGAAATGGAGGGACAGAAAATTTGGCAGAGGTAACAAACCCACCCAGCGTTCGCCTGGTGATCCGGAAAAACTCTCGAAGAAAGCCATGAGTCTAGTAGGTCAGCCACGGGAATCGAACCCGGACCTAACCAATGTGGTCCACAGACGAATTCGCCTGAGCACCTTCCGCTCCCTTCTCGAATTGAAGTTGCACACGTTAATATGGTACCACCTAACTGGAGCTCACACAAGATTAACTTTTTAGAATTTCAGTAATGAACTGAGGAATAAGAGTAACTTTGTTTTTTCTTTACTCACATTATTAGAATAAAAAACTACTATGTTATTGTTATTCTGGGAAGAATTACTTGTGGGAGACTACTGTCTGGAGAGTAGGTATGATTAAAGTTATGAAGTAACTAACCAAGTGGAGGATGAAAGAGATTAGTTTTCCTTTTTTGTTTTTAGTGTGTACAGTGAGGTTGCTATTGTCCTTGTTTGTTATTACTTTCATTTACAAAGTATTTTTCTATAATATAACTTAAACCAGTGTATCAAGTTTTGAGAGTCCTGCTTCAAAGATTTTCCTCAATTTTCTCTCCAGATTTTCCAAACAGTAACATGTTAAATAAACTAAGTTTATTTAATTTATTTAAGTTAAATTATTAAAACAATTAGATGGTCCGCTAGATTTAATAGTTTGGGAAAAGATATTTATTTTAAAAAATAAACACCATTTAATGAATTCTGAAATACCAGCAGTTGATTCTGTTTTTAGGTTTGGTTCGTTTTCAGATTTTGGTAATACGGAAAAAAACAGTATCCTTGACGACGAAGTGTGTTGACTGACGATATGAGCAAATGTTCGTGAAATCGACCTCCATTAGAAAGAATCATTAACACCAATTTCTTAAGATAAGTGAAGCCATTGTAACAAATAGTTATATTTGTGTAATGTTTTGAATTTAATAAATTACCTCATTATTTTTAAACTTGATTCTGTACTTCTAAGTCAGATATATCGAGTATGCATGAGCTCATGATTTCTGTTCCTAACTGATTCTTATTAATTAAATAAATATCAGTTTTGGGCTGTTTATATATTTATTGTATATTTTTTATATATTTATATAAAATTTATAGTCAATTTTCATCAACAGCTCTTTAAAACATAGGTTGTAGTATAGATTATTATATTTTAGTGAAACAACCTTGTTAAATCCCAGTCCAGTTATGTTTATTCTAAATTAAATTGAAATTTTGTTATTTATATATATATTTCAATCAAATAACAATATCTAATTAGGCAACCGCAGTTTATCTTTGAAATTTATGAGAATGCAGGACTGATTCTTTTTGGACAATTTCAGGTTTGATAAACCTTTGTTATAATGGCAGTAGAATTAATTTATGTGGAAACCTTATCCTGACTTGTTGGAAACATGAAGTATAGCGAAGTATGAAAATCAAATTCTGAATTACTTACCTTTGTCATCAAAACCGTGTGTGATTTCATGACCAATGACGACGCCAATTCCGCCATAGTTGAGAGATTTTGGGAAGTGTTGGCTGTAGAAGAGAGGCTGTAGTATTCCTGCTGGAAACACTGTAACATAATTGTATGGCTTTTATTTCGTGTTTACATGTTCTGAGGTACTTCATATTTCCTTGCATAAATAGAGTACTAGAAGTGTTGCATGCCACCAAACAGTTCATAACAGAAAATACTCATTTTGAGGTATCCTCTTTTGAAAACCTTGAGAGAGAGGTGTCAGGGTATCAGATGAGGGTGTACTTTATCACCTACACTTTTTAGTATTTATATTGACGAGCTAGTGTGCAAATGGAAGCAGCTAATGAATATAGGTTTTAAAATTTCAAATAAAAAATTTTTAAAATATTTTATTGTTTGCGGACGACTTAGTTATTATACAAAATAGCAAATCTGCCCTGCAAAAATCTATTTTTAAACTTGGTGAACTTTGTAAGCAATATAATATGAAAATTTCTTTTATAAAATCAAAGGTAATGGCATTCATTGGGAAAGAGCCAATTAGAACAAAAATAGTTATAAATAATCGTTGCGTTGAACAGGTAAGCCATTTTAACTACTTGGGAACTGATGTTAGTTATGACAATGAATATGTCTACAATAAAATATGCAAATTTCAGAGAGTGTGTGGAACAATAAATAGAACATTTAGAAACAAAATACGTAAAGAAACAAAATTAAAGTTCTACAAAGTTATGGCTGTACCTATACTGACATACGGAAGTGAGACTTGGATGTTAACTAAAAAGCAACAGAGTAAAATACAGGCTTCAGAAATGAAATTATTGAGAAGTGTGAAAGGATGCACGAAGAGGGACTTAATAAGAAATGAAAATATAAGTGAAGAGATGTACATTTTTATTATGAATGATAGGTTAAAGGATCTCAAACAAAAATGGAAGGAACATGTTGAAAGAATGTCAGATAATGGACTTACAAAACAAATATTACAGTATCATCCTAAAGGTAGGAGATCGGTGGGCAGACCCAGGAAACGATGGCTGGAGGACTTCGAAGGTGGAACAGGCACTTGATTGCCTATGCCATGAAGTGAAGAAGAAGAAGAAGAAGAAGAAGAAGAAGGAGAGAGAGAGAGGGGGGAGGGGGGAGATAGAAATTATTTGTGTTAAAAGGCGAATACCAAAAATGCTATATAACAATACGGTAATATTTTCAAGCAAATACTGCATCTTAAACTATCTTTTCAATGGAAAACTAATCGTTGGTTTTATTTTTTTTCCGAACATGACATTTGATTTAAATACCATCTGGCGTATACAGTCTGATTTTTAAAATAAGATACGCGAAGGTCATCTGATTCTCCACGTAGGGTGCTGAAATTTTGCCTAGAACCAAGTTACGCATACTACCCTCTTTACCCTCTCAACACACGGAATATAATCAAGCGTTCGAGGTTATCACATCTCAACAAAAACATACACATTTAATCTGTATTAGCCTACTTTAACAAAAGGAGAAGTTGTTCACACATTCAATGCGTTGCAGTTGTTCACATGTGTGAACTCTTTTAAATGCTTTTTGCACTATGTAACTAATATTCCATACTTGACGTTATTGTTGCTATGCATCGAAAATTCCCGCACTACTGCGGCAAATAATTTCTCCACAGCAACACATAGGTGATGCATATTTTAAATCTAACATTTATCTTCAACTATATTTATTAATATTTTTTAAGACAAATTTATTTAATGTCGCCTAACAACAATGGTATTATAGCGACAACTATAAGATGGTATAGCAAATTTTGTATACAGTTGGTCAGTAAAATTAACATTTTAGGAACTATTGGGTTACGTACAGTATAAACATATAAGTTCACATATACATTCAACTAAAGAATCGATGTTGCACAGCACTATGTTCATACTTTTTATGTATTACTTATTAATTATAGTCATTCTCACTTCACAGAATACACTGAAACTAGGTGACACTGAATAGATTTTCATATTGAAGTTAATTTACAGTCTTTTAGAAATAAATATAATGATTGTAGATTCTTCTGTTCATCTAGTAGGGTATGAGGATCTGTAGGAATTTTATGAAGAGTCCTATAGGTTGAGTAGCGAGAACATTAATTTATAATATGATTTACTGATAATGGTTGGTTGTATGGTTCACAGTGAGGATGCCTCTCTCTGGAAAATAGATAATCATGTGTAAGCTTTGTATGTCCAATTCTAAGTCTGGAGAGTAATATTTGCTGTTTTCGACTTGTATGTTTATAAAGACACTGAGTAGATGTGTTTAGTTTACTATGTAAATTGGTTTCTAGCCAATGATGTTTCCATTCCTGAATTATGCCCTTTTTGATATGGCTTATAACATCTTCATGTGGATTAGGTATTGGAGGGTATATTGGCGGTTGTTTTGCTGCTTCCTTAGCAGCTTCATCAGTCTTTTCATTTCCGGCTATTCCTTGGTGGGATGGTATCCACGTCAACAGTATTTCTTTGCCTTCTAGAATAAGTTTATTGAATAAATTTTAGACATCCTTGATTATCAATTTAGTGGACGACAAATCTTGGAGGGACAATAAAGCACTCAAGGAATCTGAGTAAATCACATATTTTGGTTACATTGCAGATTTTATCACTTCTAGGGACTTTTTAATTGCATATAACTGCGTAGAATTCTAGTAGTTTATGTAGCATTGTAACATCTTCGGATACAACAGCACAGCCATTTCCAAACTGAGAATGGGAACCGTCAGTATAACTTTCCATATACCCAGGATAGTGTGCATTTATATCTTTAAATAGTTTCTGGTACACTGTTCTGTCCACTTGACCATTAATATATTCAGACATTTTTAAATTTATCTTTGGAGCTGAAAGTCTCCATGGGGGAATTTCATTCTTACTAGTTCTGAATATTAACAAGGGAAGTCCTAGTCTAAGTTGTTATTAATATTTTATTTAATATCTTATATACTAAAATTCAGATTAACATAATTACACAGTGCAAAAATGGTGTGCGATACTCTTATGTAGTAAGCACATAACGCATTCTCGGAAAATGAAAAAGAAAAAAAAATCAGGGCGCAAGCGTCTCGTTTTTTCAGACCTTTCCTCGTTCCGTATAAAGTCTTACCACATTAGTATCGCAATATACTATTATTAACGAATTTGTTAATCGCCATGTTCATATCAACGCCGCCAGTATGCCGGGATTTTGACCCATAGAAATTCTTTTACATTCCAGCATATCTACATGGGGCTGTCGCTTTTGGTTGAAAGGAACAAGCTGTTCATTGATAAAGAGCAAGTTCTCATCTTCCTGTACAAAGAATTCCCTAAGAGAACAGACAAATTCTCTAGCTTGATATGCAATGTAAGCTGATCTTTGCCTCGGGAAAAATCCTAAAATCCTTCGTCTACCTCTAAACCTACCGCCACTACGTCTTGCTTCCATAACAATATACTTTAATTTTGCATTCACAAAGTAAGCTATCAATACACAACACAACTGAACACTCAAGCAAACTCTTGTTTCCCGCACAAAACTAGCGATAACTGACTTGAGGAGCATGTGATTTACCAGTGTAACAATCTGGCAGCCTTTGTATACGTTTTCATAACAACTACCTTTCCCGCTTACCCTTAGCGTCCCTTGCTTGATGACCTTCACGTACCTTCTTTTAAAAATCAGACTATAGCCTGTGAAATCCTGATATTTTGATTGCATTTTATATGAATTTTGAACCAAACAATAGATAAACATTTACAACAGAAAAAAAATACAGATTCCTTCACACACACACACAATTTTTCAACATTTGGTTCATCTTTACAATTTAAGAGTCATTCTTTTTTATTGATTTAAATTTTCAAGTACTTAATTATTTGGCATGTTTAGTGACTAATGGACTTTTTGCGATCTGACAAAGCAGGAATAGAGAACAGAAAAAAAATCTTCAAAATTTTACAGATAAATAAAAAAGGAGTACAGAGAAGTGAAAAGCAGTGTAATAAGAAATAAAAAGAAGAGTATATGAGAACGGGATCGATGTTCTTAGGTAACCTAAGTGGAAGTGATAAAGGAACATGTGAATGTTTTAAAGCTGGAGGAAGTGTAATACATTAACATAGCGTAAAATTTAAAATAAACTGAAGAGAGAAAATCTGGGAAAGGAGATGAAATTTATTTCACTGTAAATGTTAACGATTAAGCAAGAAGAGATAAATAGGAAA
>CM060949.1:55671174-55756174 GCA_030765055.1 Mantis religiosa
TCACCGATTCTAATTTATTTCTAATAGGTCTGCAAAATTGAACACATTTGTTATGTGTAAGGTTAACAATTTTGAGATTCATATGTATCTCCCAGACTGCACATTCTGAATGAAGTAGTTATTACATTAAATTCTAAAGTAAAAGACGTGCTCAGAGGTCTTAGCCTATGGTTCTAAGGTCGCTGGTTCAAGCCCGGCGAAGGGATAGATAGTTTGTGGCCGTAAAATTCCTTAGCATAACTTCTTTGGAAGTAAAGCAAAGTTGGTGGTCCCATGTTGTAAATTTTACAACAAACAACCTCAAACCAGATAAAGAAGTCTCCGAGAAAAATTATGCAGTCTTTCACGCTGAATATAGATAGAATGGGACGCTGAGAGCCACAGCAGTTAAGCAAAATCCATAAATAAAAATTAAATTTCATTCTGTAGAAGAAATATCATTATTATTACATCATATCTTCATACATCAAAAAGCACCTTCTTCCAGGTTTTCATATACCTATAAAATGTTCTCTTGGTAAATTTATTTCTGTTTTCGTATTTCTTGAGAACTTTCTCTCTCATTATCACTTCTTTATGTATATTTTGTACTTTACACTCATCTATATTCTGCAATATTAAAGTCAAGCTTGTACATTTTCTTCAAAAAGTTGATTTCTCTTGCGCATTTCTTGAGAAATGCAATGCTGATTTGGTACCTTCTTTCTTCGTCTTTATTCGAAAATGTTTATATTTTATAGTGTAGAGTAAGTGTCATACAAATATTTAAGTGATTTTTTCCTGTGCTTCTAAAATTAAACGGACAATCTCCATTAATGCTATTAAAAAGATAGTTTGAACGTGCTAATATCAGGCTAATAACAGCTGAATAACCACTTGCATAGTTTGTGTAGCAAACAATGGACGTGAGTATAACTTGCTTGTTCGGTATCTTCTATTTCCAGAAGGACGAAGAACAAACATGTAACACTCTCTCATTTATCATCATGATGGTTAAATTAATAAATTATGTAGTATTAAATTCCATTACTCATTAAGTCTTTTTTGTGGAAATAAATGCCTTTCGTGTCTTTTCGCTAAAAGAAGTAACAAAGGTAAATGTTACCTGCAGCGAAAATTTACCACGGTAAATTGTGAGGTGGTATTTTGGAAGATTCCACGTTCGGTTCTCATCAACCACACACTCTCATCTTAAAGATTTTGTGATTTTCCTTCCTAGGAAGGTAAATGCTGGGGTGATTTCTCACCTATAGATTTTTTTTGATTATTTCTCTTTTGTTCGAGTTTGTCATATCTCAGATGTGCCTCTAAATTTCTAGCGCATGGTAATGACGTAAAGATGCTTGTTCAGAGCTGTTTGTTCGACTGGTCCTCTCTCTCCACTCTAGGTAGCTGCAGCAGTGGTGGGTCTAAGATCCTGGAGCTGTTAGGAAATCTCCAAGCGATCTGTGATCTCCTATACCTATATTACAACCTCAAAGTTTAAGTGAGGTTTTATTTTATACACATTGCTTTCAAATATGTTTCTATAAAATGGTATAATCTTTCTAAAGTTTAATTTGTCATTATCTCACTTACCTATACTTAATCTTATTAAATACCACTTAGAAAGGAAATTGATAGACACACTGAACCCGGAAATACACAATTTTCTTTGGAACAGCAAATTTATAGAGCTCCCTTAATATTTAAATAAGCCAAAAAGGTCCCACTAATCATCGTGTACATAGAAGTGGTAGAAAACAAAATGTCATAAACTAATTTTATTAATAATGCAGCACAATGAGCCTAGAAGCCTACCAAGATATACTCGACCAAATCGAATTTGCAGAGAGAATGTTTACTTGGGTAAGAATACTTCTCACATGGAACTGTCACTATGCTCATACTTGAGAGTTTGAGGGTATCTATCATCTCTGCTCTATGTAGGGCCTGCGCATCTAAAATCTGCTGCGGAGTAGAAGCGCAATGTCCAATACTGAAGCCTAAAATGTGTCGCATGTGACCACTTGCAAGTAGCTGCTGGACATTCCTCGTGAGCTCTATGCTGGCGTTCCTTACATATAGACCGCTGCCCGTAGGGGTAACAATGCTGTGTTATTATGACTATGTTTGAAGCATTCTGGATCATTTTCGGATACTTCCAGCAATACTCCACACTCAATTTCTGGCACACAGGCCGTACATAGGGCTGATATGATAACATCAAACTATCAAGGGAATACAGGTATGAGCACAGTGATAGTTCCCTTGTCAGACACACAAGGAAATTCACATTTGAAATGAGTATGGTTAAAAGCAGACTCGCTTCTAAATGTTTATTTGGATTGTTTTGGCCCAAATCAAAGCAGGTCTGCTAAAACTGATGCGAGTTTGTGATATACGCTAGTTATTGAAGAATATATAAACATGAAAATAAACATATAAGATTAGATGGACAAGAATCAGAACCATTTCTGATGAATAGAGGAGTTAAACAAGGAGATAATCGCAGTCCACAATAATACTACCAATTCTATTATATGGAGCAGAAAGCTGGACTCTTCTACAGAAACAAGAAAGCAAAATAACAGCTATGGAAATGAGATATTTAAGACGAGCTGTGGGGGAGACAAGAAGAGATATGATTAGAAATGTAACAATAAGGGAAGAGTTGGGTACACACTCCGTTAAAGAAATATTGGAAAAAAGACAACTTAAATGGTATGGACATGTACTCCGCATGTCAGAAGAAAGAAACCCCAAACAATATTTAGAAAGCAAGACCAGAAGGTAAAAGAATTAGGGGAAGGCCACGCATATTGTATCAGGAATACATTGAGAAGTTGGGGAAGGATAGAGGGAAAACCATGACAGAAATGAAGAAAATGATAATGGACCGAGAAAAGTGGAGGAAATGGGTAGAAGAGGCTTGTACTCCACGCTTAACAGCACAAAGGAGTTAGAGAAAGAAGAAGAAGAAGAAGAAGAAGAAGAAGAAAGAAGAAGAAGAAAAATAAACATAAATACCAGGAGTAAGTTAACCTTCTTACTGCAATTTTATTTTCAAAAACTGGTGATTTTTACGTTAAATAGTATGACCTGAATTTCGTCTCCTTTCATCCTGAGTATAATATAGCTCAATGTTCAAGCTTGTTTCTAGTCATTCTTGGAGGCAGGATAAGGCCTGCATGAAAACAGAGTTTAACTGGCCATCTCTGAAATAAGACAGCACAGAATATCAAATGTGGATGGCTATGTCTGTAATATTTTAACATATTATTCTTATTTCTTATTTTTTAACCATGCCTAGTTATACCACTATCGTGGTGTTAGGGAATTCTTGTTCCTCTATCCCATTAAGGTGGGCTTGAAGAACCGAAGCTTTGGATCCGATTACATTATCTTGTGATTAGGCAGCATAGGTGTGCGAACCTCAGAAGCTGTTATTTGGGACGCACCGGCCATTACCTCTTGCCCTGTATCAGCGACCCTAGCGTACGTACCTTTCAGGTAATGGGGCAAAGGGCAGTTATTTGTGAAAAAAGTCATCTAATAACTAATAACTCGGACTCCGACTAATAATCCGGACAGTTGCAAGGCTACTCTTCATGTAAAACTACACCTTCCGTCCTAACAGGAAGGACGGACGTTACTTAGATGCGCGTACTTAGTAAATCCAAGCAATATGGAGCGCTATACGAACGCCGAAATGACGGATATAGTTTTGATGGATGGAGGAACTGAAGGGAGTTCAACGAACGCACGATTAATTTAGTTTCATTAAAAATATGAATTGTACATATAATTACAGCAATGATAATAGCTCGCCTGGGTAGTGTAGATGGCAGCGTGTATGCCTCACGTTCAAGAGGTTCCGAGTTCGAATGTCGGTCAGGGTGAGTTACATGGATAGGGTTTCTTCCAAGGTTTCCCTTATCCTTAAAGACGAATGTCGGGTAACTCTAAGCTCCATGGACCCTGTACACATTTGAGCATCATTTCACCCATTTATTCGCCGTCCGATATGACTTAACGTTGGAGGACGTAAAATTAAAAAAAAAAAAAAAAAAAAAATCAATGATAATATTTATTTGTTTAACTTCAGAGCATTTTGTTATGATTTTAATTGTATAATATTTTCAACCACTTACTGTAAATATCAACAGCTTCCTTTTGAAATACAAATGCTTTATTATTATTATTAAACACGTAAAGTAAAATTCTCGTCTCATTGCATAAGGCATTTAGTTATCTACAATTCTTTGATGTTTTCTGTTCTGTTTATCATTTAATGCTTCCATCCTCAACCTCACTAAATTAACTTCCTTTAAAAAGTATAAGTTGCCTATGTTCACCAGCTTGTTTGCCATCATGGACTGCTATAATGGAATTTTGGAACACGTTTAACAGTGATAAGCAATAATTAAGCGGTAACGTCTTTATTGTGGTTTCAAAAGCCAAAGCAATTCGTTAGTAGCAAGCTACTGCGGAGTATGTCGGTATGTTTACAGTTACAGCAGGCGACACGGCATGTGACCTATACCTGTGTACTCTGACAGCGTGAGGCACGCGTCGTTGTTCCTGTCACTGCCTAATCCACAGTCATTATGAAGCCTTTTTATGCTGCTCTATTGGCGGTAAATACTATCTATATGTGTCACACAGAAGCTCAGCAACTACTTCCATATGTTCGTTCGTGTATATTAGGGCGAGATGAATAATAGGAAAGATGATGATGGAGCGGTTGGTAGAATGCTGACGCGGTAAACCGGAGAACTCACAGAAAACCCGTCCCAGCTCCATGTTGTCCACCAGAAATCTCACATTGTGGTTGCCTGACATTTAAGAAATTATTTAAAATGTAATTATTTTTTAAGAATAAGATAATTCGTTTATATCTGTCAAACATACAAGAGAGTTCTCGAAGGAGAAAGAAGGAGAAAAATGCATATCTCATTTCGATGCTAAACATCGAACTCAGTTGTTTATATTGCAAGTGATATGGTTATATCAGATTGACCGTCTTCTATTGCTCTTTCTTGTTCTCTACAAGTTAAATTCCAGGTTTACAGGCATTTCAGTCTAAAGACAAGCAGCTTCTCCAAAGTTTTTTCGTCTTCAAGGTGACGTTCTTCCATATTGATATGCAAACCATTCTATTTAGTACCATTCCAGATATCTGCGTTCGTATCTTCACTTATTTATTGCTTGAATGTTCTGTTTCCTAATTTTGAATTTTCTCTAGGATTCTATGTATGATGATTTTCTTTTTAGGATTCATTTGTGTGTTTCTGAGATCTGTTTCTTTTGTAACTTAAACTCTAACCTGTAGCTTTAATTTGCTTATTTAAGCGTTTATTTTTCCAAATTTTATTATTCATGCAGGTGGTTCTTGCCACATAACTTTATTTTGTAGTGATCTATAACTCATTATCTTAATTCCTAGATACTTCAAGGTAATCTTGTGCTCAGTCCGATTTCTTGGATTTCCAACTTTCATCTCCACGGGAATTTATTACCATGGACTTAGTTTTTGTAGCTAAAGCCTTTCATATTAAATCCTTTGGCAACTGGAACTGAATTTATTGTGTAACCTTCGCTAGTAATCTTTATCTGCTAGCAGGTCACATCTTAGCAGAAGCACAATTTTATATTCGCTGTTACTTACACTTATAGTCACAATTCAATAACCGTAAATAAAATAAATTACTGCCTACAAACAAGGTTGATCCAATACATGGTTGATGTTGCTTCATAATATTTAATAATTGTAGAGCAGCAAAATGAACTCTAAAAGGACAGCAAAGATCAATTATTATATAAGTTTAATAATCTTTCTAATAATCCACGATGTCTTCATATGATAGTAATTCCTGTATTATTGTCCTGGCTATCCGGTAAGGTTTGAGGTTCACACTCGGTGTAAACCTCGCTGGCCTTTCTCCTGGACTTAGGGTTTTGTTTTCCAGGTTTTCCTCAGTCCACATAATTAGTAAATGCCGAGATTGTGGCGTAGACATTTTCTTCCCAAAATTTATTTCGTCCTTCTGTCTTCTTCTTCTTCTTCTTCTTCTTCCTTCTTCTTCTTCTTCTTTCTTCTTCTTCTTCTCTTCTTCTTCCTTCTTCTTTCTTCTTCTTCTTCTTCTTCTTATCTTTCTTTCTTCTTCTTCTTTCTTCTTCTTCTTCTTCTTCTTTCTTCTTCTTCTTCTTCTTTCTTCTTCTTCTTCTTCTTCTTTCTTCTCTCTTCTTCTTCTTCTTCTTCTTCTTCTTCTTCTTTCTTCTTCTTCTTCTTTCTTCTTCTTCTTCTTCTTCTTTTCTCTTCTTCTTCTTCTTCTTCTTCTTCTTCTTTCTTCTTCTTCTTCTTCTTCTTCTTCTTCTTCTTCTTCTTCTTCTCTTCTTCTTCTTCTTCTTCTTCTTCTTCTTCTTCTTCTTCTTCTTCTTCTTTCTTCTTCTTCTTCTTCTTCTTCTTCTTCTTCTTCTTCTTCTTCTTCTTCTTTCTTCTTCTTCTTTCTTCTTCTTCTTCTTTCTTCTTCTTCTTCTTCTTCTTCTTCTTCTTCTTCTTCTTCTTCTTTCTTCTTCTTCTTCTTCTTCTTTCTTCTTCTTCTTCTTCTTCTTCTTCTTCTTCTTCTTCTTCTTCTTCTTCTTCTTCTTCTTCTTCTTCTTCTTCTTCTTCTTCTTCTTCTTCTTCTTCTTTTTCTCTTCTTCTTCTTCTTCTTCTTCTTCTTCTTTCTTTTCTTCTTCTTCTTCTTCTTCTTCTTCTCTTCTTCTTCTTCTTCTTCTTCTTTCTTCTTCTTCTTCTTCTTCTTCTTCTTCTTCTTCTTCCTTCTTCTTCTTCTTCTTCTTCTTATTCTTCTTCTTCTTCTTCTTCTTCTTTCTTCTTCTTCTTCTTCTTCTTCTTCTTCTTCTTCTTCTTCTTCTCTTTCTTCTTCTTCTTCTTCTTCTTCTTCTTCTTCTTCTTCTTCTTCTTCTTCTTCTTTCTTCTTCTTCTTCTTCTTCTTCTTCTTTCTCTTCTTCTTCTTCTTCTTCTTCTTCTTCTTCTTCTTCTTCTTCTTCTTCTTCTTCTTCTTCTTCTTCTTCTTCTTCTTCTTTCTTCTTCTTCTTCTTCTTCTTCTTCTTCTTCTTCTTTCTTCTTCTTCTTCTTCTTCTTCTTCTTCTTCTTCTTCTTCTTCTTCTTCTTCTTCTTCTTCTTCTTCTTCTTCTTCTCACTTCATGGCATAGGCAATCAAGTGCGTGTTCCACCTTCGAAGTCCTCCAGCATCGTTTCCTGGGTCTGCCCACCGATCTCCTACCTTAGGATGATACTGTAATATTTGTCTTGTAAGTCTATTATCTGGCATTCTTTCAACATGTTCCTTCCATTTTTGTTTGAGATATTTTAACCTATCATTCATACTAAAAATGTCCAGCTCTTCTCTTATATTTCATTTCTTATTAAGTCCTCTTCGTGCATCCTTTCACACTCTCAAAAATTTCATTTCCAAGCCTGTATTTTACTCGGTTGCTTTTTAGTTAACGTCCAAGTCTCACTTCCGTATGTCAGTATAGGTACAGCATAACTTTGTAGAACTTTAATTTTATTCTTTACATATTTTGTTTTCTAAATGTTCTATTTATTGTTCCACACACTCTTTGAAATTTGCATATTTTATTGTAGACATCATATTCCTTGTCATAACTAACATCAGTTCCCAAGTAGTTAAAATGGCTTACCTCGTTCAACGCAACGATTATTTATAACTATTTTGTTCTAATTGGCTCTTTCCAATGAATGCCATTACCTTTGATTTTATAAAAGAAATTTTAGTGTTATATTGCTTACAAAGTTCACTAAGTTTAAAAATAGATTTTTGCAGGGCAGACTCAGAAGCTACCTTTATCTCAGAAGCTGCCTTTCTTAAACAGACGATGGACACTGTAGTGAAATGAAACTTTATTTCGTTTCATTTCATTTCGCTACAGTGTCCATCGTCTGTTTTAAGAAAGGTAGCTTCTGAGATAAAGGTAGCTTCTGAGATAAAGATAGCTTCTGAGATAAAGGTAGCTTCGAATAAAATTATTACTACGTTTTCTCTTTGTATATTGGTATGAATTATAGGGTACAGCGTACAATAAACAATTTATCAATCTACCTTTTGACACATTACTGCTACACTATTTTTCTTGTTCGTTTTAATTAGTAGCAGACATTTTACCACACTAAAATCGGAGTATTAGAAGTACTGTTCTTCTTTTTCATGTTTTATTTGATATATTTATTTGCTGTGTGTTTCAGTTGCTTTGCTTTCTTTCTCAAAATCGAAACTTTCAGGAGTTGTCTTCATTCCTGTAATATCCAAAATTATTTCGCTAAAGGATGCAAAGCTCCTCCATGCTCAAAATATTATCTGAATATTTATCATAAATATGTTTTTAATTGTTGAAGAGCTGAATGATCAGCAAAGAATTAGGATCAAATGCTAGAACTGGGTATCTGTACCGTATGAAGGCCATCAAGGCTCAGAGTTTCTGTACAATTATAGCACGTTCTTCAGGGCAGCGAGAGAGGGAATGGATAAGGAAATGACCGCAAGTTCATTGCACCAACAGAAGAGCGGGGCTCCCAACGGGCGTCGCTTGTTGATATCTTCTCGAGTTATCAAGGTGCGCCACCGTCACTTCAACAAACAACCACACTGTGTTTACTTCCGGCTCGAGGCGGAAGTAAGACCTCAAAAAAATTGATAATAGAGTCTTTAATATATGAAAAAAAGGTTTTCAACTTCTTGCTATGCCAGCTAAAAGAACTACAAATGAAATGAAACATAAGCACTTACAACAAATTCGAAAAAAATGCATAATTTCAACTCCCAAAATTTAATATTAACGCATAGGTATTTTAAAGGAATGTCTCGATTTTGAATGAAAATCCTCAACAGAGATACTTAAACTGTCTCCGTGGTTGATGGTAAACATGCTGAACCCAATGCGATGGCTGAGGTGGTGTAGTCTGTGACCCAATTCGGGAGATAATAGGTTCAATTCCCATGGCCGAAATTCTGACCCCTAGACCTTTTGCGGGGATTTTACGGGTTGCTAGGCAAATACTGGGAAGTATAGTTACATCCTCCGAATTTGATCTCTCTTCTCATTTGATTTCACCAGAGTCCGGGCATTGCTCTCCGCAATTCCTCGTTCTCCGAGTCAGGATTCTCCGAGACTCAGGTTCCCCAAGGAATGTGTAAGTGGGAAGTGGGAGTGATCGTGCCCTCTGCTGTCCTCACTCCTCAGTCCAGCCATAACAAAATTACAAGCATTGTTTCATACTTTTTACTCGCTCCCTTATTCTATGGTATGTAATATGCATATATTTTTATAATAATAGATTCCATCCTATAGGAATAGATTCTTGGTTACCTAACTTTAGCCAGACATCAGATATCATGACAATGGAAGGTGGTTTCACTTTACTCCTGTGAATAACTGAATTCAATTTCAATTTTATGTAATTACTGGAATGTAATTTAATGTAATTCAATATAATTACTTGGCAGTTCTCTTATGAACACGGCACGTACAGGACCGTGTGCTTTTACTTGTGTTTTATTTTGTCAGAGATTGAATTGATGAAGCCCTGGGTTATAAGATTTCTCTGATTGCATACTCATTGGCAGTTTTAGCACATAAAAATGTCTAATCGTTGAAGAATAGTGTGCTATCCTTGCAGACAGATTTGTTGTCATTCCAGCACTGCTTGGAATGCAACAGAGGGTGCTGGAAGCGTGCTGAGGAAGTCGATCCGATAATATCCGATCAAGAGCGTCATCGAAGCGAGGAAGCAATCATACGCTACATTTCTTTTTCAAGTTCCATCGTACAGAATTTCATCGCCATACCAACTCGCCATATCTTATCTCGAACTAATTTATTGTGTCTAACCGAAGGCTGCTAGTAAAATATACACTTTTGCCAAGTTTCTTCTAATAGTATAGCAACTGAAAATTGACTGCTGATCGACAGAAAACGAATCCAAAATTATAGCTTTTAAAACAAACATGACTTCTTCTGCCAAGTAGTTTATTTTATATTAGCTTCTATAAATTGTTTTAAAGATAGAATCACGCCTCATCCGCGATTTGAACCAATCAATAGCATTCTTATTTTTCCTTTCTTTATATCAATAGTAAGTAGAGAAAATATTATATCCAGCGAAAAAAAAAATCAATATCGAAATTTTAGAGAAATATATGTTCTGAACTCCAAAAATGTACTTTTCGAAAACGTCATTGTGGTATATATGTGTGTATAGCTACCAAATTTGGCATTAAAACAGAATTTATCTAGAAAATCTCCCCACATCTAACTATCCTTTGCATTAAATATATTTAAAAATGTTTATTTTCTCAGAAATGGTTAAATATTTTGGTTAAAAGATCATAAAAGTCTTTGAAGATATTTCCATGACAAATGAAGTGTGAAATCTTGAATTTTCTGGGAACAGCCTCTGATGTCCTCTGAAGTCTGAATAACTTTTGCATAGCTGGTGAATCGCAAGACAGAAGAAATATTACTACCAGGAAATTTACATATCCTTAAAGCACATAGCTAATGCAAAATATTATATTTGTATGGAATTAATCATTTCTCGTCTTGGTTTGCATTTTAAACCAATTTTTGGAAATATGGAAAGGTAGAGTCAGACTGACTCATGTTTTTCCCAGTAAACCACTAGGAGTTCTCATAAACACGCAAGACCTTAATGGCGACTTACTATGATGTAAGTACTTTAAGGCCCGGGCTTTATATCTTGGATCACTATAAGGACAATTAAGAGCAGCCGGGCGGAGACCGGAAGAACCGTTGTTCAAATCCCGGCTATGACATTGAATTTTTCTGTCTGACTCTACCTTTCCATATTTCGTCCTACGCACGGCTGGTGTGTGAAAGAATAATTAATTTCCAATTTCTGAAAATGTTTATCTCATCGACGTAGATGAAGGAAGTAGAATAAGAATAAGTGTGTAAGAAAAATTTGTACAAGGGTACAATATCATGTCGGGGCAATGTACAAGATCTTTCAGTCTAGTCATACCTGTCAAACATAGTTTTATACAAGGCTTATGTGAAAAAAAGGATTATTTATCATTCTTAAGAAAACTTATATTTTGTGTACTTAATCTTACCTTCAGAAAATATTTACATTACACATTTCGTTGAAATACAAGAGATTTAAGGAAACCGATTCGAGCAGTTAGACATTTAAAACCTAGCCACTCTATTTCTGGTTTTGTATTCTTTCCGTATTATGGTGGGAAACACGTTAAAAGTGACAGAAATTTAAAAAGGATCACACAGTAAAAAAAAAAAAAAAAATAATAAAAAAAATACAAAATAAAAACAATAATATTTGAAATAGGTGATGATATGGAAAAGCTATTTTAAATAAATTACTTGTTTTAACGTCTACATTTTGTATCGCTTATGATTCTTTTCGCAGCCTATTCCCTAGTTTTTTTTTTCTGTAATTTATGTCTTCCAACGTTAAGTCATATCGGACAATGAATGGAATGGGTGAAATGATGCTCAAATGAGCCCAGGGTCCGTAGAGCTTGGAGTTACCCGATATTCGTCTTTCAGGATAAGGGAAGACCCCGGGAAAACCTTATCCAGGTAACTCTCCTTCACCGAGATTCGAACTCGGGCCTCTTGAACATGAGGCAGACACGCTACCACCACGCTACCAAGGCTGGCGCTATTCCCTAGGAATTAAAGGTGTACATGTTATTTATCACGGAAAAGTCTTTAACGTGGGCGAAATAACACGATTGTGGATAAATAGGCCTATAGGGGGAATTATACCTATTAGAGAACACAAATATAAAAACGATCAGAGCTTGTTGGCCAAAATGAAGATTAACCGCAAAATATGGCATATATATTGGAAAATATTGTACAGAATTTTAGAATGAATATCAACGAGAAAACAAGTATAATGGCATTTAAAATTGTATATCCAGTTCGCTCAAGATAGTGCTGGAAAATGAAATTCCGGAACAAATATCAACATTTAATTTTCTTAGATGCAAAATATCATATGTCATATATATGGAAAACTAAAAATATTAGCTATATAACTGGAACATTAAGACAGACATTAAAAAGTAAGGCAAGAAGAGAATCGATAATTAAACTATATAAGTGCATGACAATACCTACAGTCACATATGGATCTGAAACATGGACTAATACAAACCAACACCTGCAAAACATACAAGCAGTAGAAATGAAATTTTTGATATCTATAGCAGAATATACAAAATTAGACAGAAAGAAAAGTGTAAGTTTTCGTGAAGAATTAAAAGTAGAGGAACTAAATAAGGTAATTAAGAAATATAAAAAATTGGAAGTTGCACTAAGACAGAATGCTAAACAATAGGAAAGCTAAACCAGCTATAAATTACAAACCACAAGGTAGAAGGAAATTAGGAAGACCTAGGAAAAGATGGTACCAACTATATAGAGGTGAAACGGGCTGAAATTCAAACTCTTAAGAAGAAGGCTAAAATCGTTGAAATTTTTCGGAAACAAAAGCGTTCAAACATGTTCCGTGCACAAAGCAGTTTATGTTGGGGGATCTCGTGTAAGATATTGAACTAAATGCCGCAATATTATTGGACCTTTCGTTTATTTTATATTTTGTTTACACACGCTCACATACACACATGCAAAAGTAAACACATAACCTTATTCCAAACTGCCTGTTTTTGATTCAGAGAACCTAAAATTATTCATTATTTCAGTGAAATCTTAGAATATTTTCTCTATTTATTAAGGCATAGAGTGTACAAATACAAGTCGGAATGATGTATTGCCTTGCTCTCATGGTTAAAGTTGTCCCTGATGAAGAGTGCGCCAACGGCCATTCCCAGTTTCTTGTTGGTCCACTCGACACACTGGCTCCAGCGATTCCTCTCACTCAGGATTCCTAGCAAGATCTTCCGGAACTCGACTCGTTTCTGCTGGTAGTCGTCAATCATATGAGGCATAATGTTCATCACCAGCCGCCAGAGCACGTAGTTGTGGATTACCCTGTACAAAAAATATGCATAATTTTGGTGTTTATCATAATTGAGTACTTATTCTCACTTTATTTGATAAAGCTATTCTCTAGAAGATAAAACTGGTCGAAATCATAGATCGTATAGTAATAATGCAAGTTAAGCGTTTTTATATCATACATTTTTCATTAAAACTGCAAATTTATTTTCAAATTCAGGTTTTATATAACGCAAAGTTAATAAAACATACATAATCTTTGAGACATTGATGTGTAATATATTTATTGTTGCAGACGTGTAATGTAATCTTATTTGATACTTGACTTTTACCATTTGAATCTTAATGTCTAATTGAAGACATGCCCGGAAAAACGGGCTAACCCTAAAAATAAAATAGTTTGCGATAAGTGCTGCCCTCTGTTGTTGCGGCAGAGAGCTATCCTTTCTTGTGCTGGTCTATCATCCGGCAATCATATTACGCTAAATAAAGAGAGTTGAAGTTCTTACGTTTCGTGATATGTTATGCATGTTATGTCAAAAATGGGCTAACCTATTCATACTTTGTGCCTGCCATCTAGTGGCCGGTCATACATTTGGGCCTTGTGACCGTGATTTCGTCCTTATAGAAAAAAACGGCAAGCAGCTTACATTTATGTTCCAGATCAAAGGATGGAGTTGGTGAAAAAACCAGGGTAAAGAATCCTTTTCATGTTGTTAAAATGAAAACTCACACGTTCATCTCTGCAAAGCCTTTTCACGATAAAGAACAGTTTCAGGATCTGGAAAGTGCAGGGTGAGCAAGGTGACATGCATGAAAGTATTTAAAGACCATCCGTTTAAGTTATATTTTAAATGCACTTACGGTGGTATTGAGGATTATGACACTTTGGACATCAGAAGGAAAATATCTGCAAACTATGGTTTAGTTATAAGACATTTCCTCCAAAATACAATGGTCCAGAACCTATAAATCCTACAAAATTAAAAGACTAATTGGATCTATGAATTATATCCCACCAATTTATCATGAGTACTATAAAACTCTTAAATCTGAGACTACAGATTCTCCGAATATTACTGATGATGCATCTTTGATCAGCCGGACTACAGCTGAAAAGTTTGTAACTACTTCCCAAAAAGATATACCTACTTTCTGAAAAGTGGAATAATCCAAAGCATACCTTGTTTAAAAACCAAAAGACATCATACTTCATTATTAGTTTTACCTAAAAGGTATTTAAAATGTATTTAGAATAAAACTTGAATAAATGGCGACAAAGGTTTTCATTTTATTTTTCATATTTTACTTTTATTAATGTTATTACATTAGTCATGCATTGGGTTCTATTAAGGACAACATTGATAGCTATACTGTATTCTTGAGTCTCATATTCTCAGAAATGAAATAAAATAATCTTAACAATTCCTTTCAACCTCATTCATAAAACACCGTTTTTCTCCATTTTTAAAAATGTGGGTTACCCCGTTTTTCTGGGCATGTCTTCAATTCCCTTTGTTAACGCTTATGATTTAATTCATGCAGCATTTAAACAATCTTTCGGCGCAAGCAGCCGTCTCAGCTGATTGACTTTGTTAACATTATCAGATATGACTAACTAATCATCTGTTTACAGAGGCTATACCGCGGTCGACCTCACTGCTTTTGAATGGGAGACAGTAATAACTTTTATTTTCACGAAAACATTTCTATTATTCGGTATCATTAAACAAAATAATTCAATTCACATGTATCAGAGCCACTCGACCTACCTACCTCAATCTTCCTCCGAGTTCTGCAAAGACAGCTTACTTCACGTTTATCGCAGTACACTATTAAACAACCCCAGCAAATGGAGTTGTGCATTTAATGTCTTTGCGCTCTATATGAATCTTGGATTATGTACCATATATTTCCTCCTCCAAATGTAGGCAACAATTTTTGACAATGGTTTCAGAAATGGGGTAGAGTGCCTAATCCAAGGAGGGCTTAAGTGGTTAAAAGTGGTATAGACAACATTTTTTTTAAATTAATTGTTCTTTCACACTAGCCGTGTGTATGACGCATATGAAAGAGTAGAGCCAGACTGAAAAATCAAATGCCATAGCCGGGATTTGAACCACGGATTTTCGTGTCTCCGTCCAGCCGCTCTAAACCATTGAGCTACTATGGCCAACGTGCCAACATGAAATTAAATTCTCCAACTGACTCGTGTTTTCCACGGTAAACCACTAGGAGTTCTCATAAACACATGGGACAACTACCTTAATGGCGACTTACTATGCTGTAAGTACTTTAAGGCCCGGGCTTTATAGTTCGGACCACTATTAGGTACAATTAATGGAAATTAATTGTTCTTTCACACTAGTCGTGTGTAGGACGCACTATGAAAGGGTAAAGCGAGACTGAAAAATTCAATGCCATGGCTGGGATTTAAACCACGGATCTTCTGTTTTCCGTTCAGCCGCTCTTACCATTTGAGCTCCTTTGGCCAACATGCTGACATGACATTAAATTCTCCAACTGAACCGTGTTTCTCCCGGTAAACCACTTAGGAGTTCTCATAGGTTAGTTCTCATAGTTGGAGAATTTAATGTCATGTGGGCATGTTGGCCATAATAGCTCAAATGCTTAGAGCGGTTGGACGGAAACCAGAAGATCCGTGGTTGAAATTCCGGTTATGGTATTGAGTTTTTCAGTCTGGCTCTATCCTTTCATAGTGCGTCATACACATGGCTAGTGTGAAAGAACAATTAATTTCCATTAATTGTATCTAATAGTGGTCCGAACTATAAAGCCCGGGCCTTAAAGTACTTACAGCATAGCAAGTCGCCAATAAGGTAGTTGTCTCATGTGTTTATGAGAACTCCTAGTGGTTTACCGGAAAAAACACGTGTCAGTTGGAGAATTTAATGTCATGTCGGCATGTTGGTCATAGTATCTCAAATGTTTAGAGCGGCTGAACGGAAACCAGAAGATATCCCGGCTATGGCATTAAATTTTTCAGTCTGGCTCTATCTTTTTTTTAATTTAAATGTTTTTCCAAATACACACAATCTCATAACTATGACTACATAATGAACAAGTTTAATACAAATTATTATGCCCACTAAAACTTAAAAATATAAAACGCACTAATCTGTTCTCAATATTATATTTATAACGCTGCTGGCCTTAATATACAAGGGGCGTTCAGAAGATAAGTTCTGTTTCAATTTATCTCCGCTGCAGCGAAGCGATCGCAGTTCCGCACATTCGCCGTAGACGCTTTGTATCTAGGAGAAGAAACGTGCGCCATTGTAAGATCACTGTCAGCCACGTACGCTTTGTTGTGCTTGTTTACGATGTAGGTGTTGATTGAAAATCCCTCTGCTTGTGAAATCAGATCTGTGATTCGTTTTCTGAATGCTAGGGAAGTGAAGCCAATTGAAATTGGAATGCTGTCAAAAGGCGTTGTTTTTATTCACGACAACGCATGATCACACACACTGCAAATGCGACGAGAAACACCCTACAGGGATTTGGCTGGGACGTGTTTGACCACCCCCGTACAGCCCTGATCTCGCTCCTAGCGACTTTCATCTGTTTTTGCATCTCAAATCTTTCCTTGGTGGTCAACACTTCAACAATGACGAAGAGCTGAAAGAAAATGTTTCCAACTGGTTGAAGACACAGGCGGCAATCTTATATGAAAAAGGTATACAGAAACTTGTGCCTTGCTATGACAAATGCCTGTAAAATTTCGGCAGTTATATGGAAAAGTAGTTTAAGAGTTGTAGAATTTTGTGTAATAAATAATTTTTCTGTGTCTGTACACAATTTAATTTTATTACCAAACAGAACTTACTTTGTGGACGTACCTTGTATTTAGACCCCATATATACAACTCTAGGTTATTTGGCGACAATCACAATTATATTACATTTCCATACCTACTTATATTTGTATACTCATTATTCTTGTACATTTCTCTTTAACTTTACCTGTATAGGTTTCTACATATTCTTTTCTTTTTTTACAGAGAAAAAGTTTACTATTATTATTATTATTATTATTATTATTATTATTATTATTATTATTATTATTATTATTATTATTATTATTATTATTATTATTATTATTATTATTATTATTATTATTATTATTATTATTATTATTATTATTATTATTATTATTATTATTATTATTATTATTATTATTATTATTATTATTATTATTATTATTATTATTATTATTATATTGGTGTCACGTTTTCCTCCGCATTGCTTTGTTTGATTGCAATAGAAGACAATATAGAAAACTGCATTTATCTCTCCACACCTAGGCATGTCAATGAGTACTTTTCTTTTGTAATTTACGTCCTCCAACGTTAAGTCATATCGGACGATGAATGGAATGAGTGAAATGATGCTCAAATGAGCCCGGAGTCCATGGAACTTAGTTACCCGACATTCGCCTTTCAGGATAAGGGAAAAACCCGGAAAAGACCTTAATCAGGTAACCCACCCTGACCGAGATTCGAACTCGGGACCTCTGGAACGTGAGGCAGACATGCTACCACCACGCTACCGAGGCGGGTAATGAGTACTTATAATGTCTTGGAGTCTTTAAACTCATAACTCCATGCAAACCCTTCAGTACGTGCTTTATCTTAAACGTTATATGGTTTTCCTTGTCTCACACTGTTTTTTTTTTCTCAATAGAGCCTCAAACAGACATCCTCTCTCATACCATCAAATATTTATTCCTCAATATCATTTAGTCTCTGAGCTACTTTTCCAGAACTTAAGATTTCATTATCTTCATTCATTAATAAGTGACCCTGCTATTTTAAATGGTTTATAATTTTCTAAATTATGAGCAACAATTATAATTTTAACTTAAATGTTTTCAGATACAAATGCATTCCTCAAGGAAAATTTATATCGGTATTTCATAGTTATTTTGATAATTTTCAGACAACTTATTGAAAAGGGAAAGAAAAAAAACATGTGTAGTGAAAAATATGTGATTCAAATCCCGGCCATCGCATTGAATTTTTCATGTTGACTCTATCCATACAAAACCTTAGCCTATGTGCGGCAAGTTTGAAGAAATGAATAATTTCTACCAATTAGCTTAAATAATAAGAGTTAAATGATGAAGCCTGGGACTCAAGTACTTACGACAGTAAGTCGCCACAAACGGTGTATCTCGGATACGAGAGCTCTTAGTGGTTTACCGGGAATATGCAAGTCAAATGGAGAGTTTAATGTCAGGACGGCAAATTGGCCATGGTAGCTCAATGGGTTAGAGCGACTGGACGGAAACCAGGAGATCCGTGGTTCAAATCCCGGCCATGGCATTGAATTTTTCATGTTGACTCTATGTAGGTAACAATTGCATGTTATATACTTCGACATTAACTGACGTAGTTTGCAATAAATTACTTTCAATTACATTGCAAATGGATGTTAATTCTAATGAATTTGCTATTATGAAAGTTGAGATGAACTGATTTATTTTCAAATGCTTTTGAAGGCGAGAACTCAGGTAGGAAAGTAGGAACACCATTGCATCTTTGTTTTCTCTCATGGAGGTGGTTATATATTCAATTACCAAGATGATGACTTGCAAAACGAATTGCATGGAGCTGGAAATCAAGTTGCAAAGTAAAACCAAGAAAAATATAAAATGGCACTTTCATAATTATATTTCGAATATGAGAATTATACGCTTAGCAGAACAATAAACGGGATAGCAAACAGATAGTTTCCCAGAAAAGCAACCGGATATGCATTACACGATGAGACGTATAACCACAAAGAACAGAAATAATAGATGACGCATAATTATTAAACATGATCTCTCTCGCAAAGACCACACTCTACCTCGGTGTTCTGGAGGTAGTGAATCTGCCTCCTAGTCAACAGGTTCCATATTCGAATCTTGGGGAAGATAAATCACAGCTCTATGTACTCCGGGTTCATGTGAACATTAATTAAATCAATGTTAATTTATCTATGCAACGTGAGGTCGTTCTCACTCAAAATAAGGAACACAAAAGAAAGAAGAAAAGAAAGAAAGAGAGAGAAAGAGAGAAAGAAAGTGTAACAAGGAAAGCAATTTGACTTTGAAAGCTCCATACGTAAAGGAGCAGAGGAAAACAATTTCTACTTTGGATTTAAATATTTAATGTTGTTTAATACTTGAAGATTTGGTGACGAAATGTTACTAAAACAAGTTAAAAATCAATGAAAAGAAAACGCTCTAAGAAGTGAATGAAAACCAGCTGTAGATAGGTAAAATATATGGCTTTAGTTATTAGAAAACCAAAGATGATATACTTGCAATTATCATCATCATCATGATCATCATCATGATCCTCCTCCTCCTCATCCTCCTCCTCATCCTCCTCTTCATCCTCCTCTTCATCCTCCTCCTCATCCTCCTCCTCCTCATCATCATCCACCTCCTCATCCTCCTCCTCATCATCATCCTCATCCTCACCCTCCTCATCCTCCTCCTCCTCCTTCTCTTCATCATCATCATCCTCCTCCTCATGCTCACCCTCCTCATCCTCCTCCTCATCAGCATCCTCCTCCTCCTCATCATCATCCTCATCATCCTCACCCTCCTCATCCTCCTCCTCATCATCCTCATCCTCCTTCTCATCATCATCCTCATCCTCCTCCTCATCATCATCCTCATCCTCCTCATCATCATCATCCTTATCCTCCTCATCACCATCCCCATCCCCATCCTCTTCATCCTCCTCATCCTCATCTTCATCACCATCCCCATCCCCATCATCATCCTCATCCTCATCCCCATCTTCCTCATCCTCATCCTCATGATCCTCTTCATCCTCATCATCATCCTCATATTTTATTCACCAAACGAGAAGTAGATCTCAAAATGCACTTTGGAGAAGTTTGTAAACGCATTTCATCTTTCATAAATTTGCAGAATATTGCTTTGCATCAGAGACATTTCTCTCTCAGATGAGTGAGAAAATTACACTTGACGGGTAAGGTCACGCCTGCCAGAGAAGAGTTATGGGTTCTCTCCGATAACAGTGCGAACCCACTAGTATATGTTAACATTATACATTTTGTTAGTTTCATTTTCGTGGACTTTTCTCTTTATATTTCCAACTTATTGCTTAATCGAACAACTAACACTGAAACACGCTTGCTCAAATGTGAGTGGAATATGTAAAAAGCAAGTATATACATGCGTTAGTATATTTACTATCGGATACAAAGAGTTAATTGAAATATATATTCATTGAAACAAAGTGAAGTAAATTAGTCAATTTGATTTAACAATTTTTTTAAACACTTTATAAACCTAAGTGCTAAATAAAGTAATTTATTTTTATTTAAGAATCAACAGAACAGAATAAAATTGGAATATGTTATGTATATCGAAGACAAGTAAACAAATTGGCGATTTACCACATCCGTGCAAGACTTGTGTGTACGGTCATTATTACAAAGTTTTGAATTACGGCCCAACTGCTGAAGTTTGGCCGTAACTGGGCATTAAAGGAAACAAATGAAAACAGAAACCATAGATTTCTTACCGTTCTGTCCGAGTTACGATAAAAACGTATTTCGTTTCATTTTCTAGCTTTTATTCTCTATCTCCTCACTTTAAACTTCAATTTAGTTAATTGATGGAAATTAATAATTTCTTCACACTGGCCGTATATAGGCTAAGGCTTTGATAGATAGAGTCAACATAAAAAATTCAATGCCATGGCCGGATTTGAACCACAGATACCCTGTCTAAAATCCCACTAGGGGCTCTCGCATTCGAGATACACCGTTTGTGGCGACTTATTATTGTAAGTACCATAGTCCCTAGTGGTCTACCGGGGCAATATACGAGTCAAATGGAGCATTTAATGCCGTGACGGCAAGTTGGCCATGGTAGCTCAATGGGTTAGAGTGACTGGACGGAAACCAGGAGATCCGTGGTTCAAATCGACCATGGCACTGAATTTTTCATGTTGACTATCTATAAACATTTTATATTTATAGAGAGCGTGTGTCCTGCATTAGTATGATTATCCTCTACAAGGCCACTTCAAATTTGCAGCTAATATCGCTGCTCTCATTAAGTTAAATCTGGCAGAACTTGGTCATATTTTAATGCGCATGCCCGTTATTATGACACATGGTTCAAGGTATGGGGAATGAAACAGCTCATTTGTTTTATGAGGGCGAGTTAGTCATGGAAAGCGTTGTCTATTTAACTCACCGTAATCGAGATTTGAACTCGGACATTTAGTTTCTAGAAATGTTCCCCCACTTAATGAAATTACTGCTTTATCCAGTTGCTGCTCACGTTTATAGATAATAGTTCCTTATTAACTTTTCCTTGGAATAAGAGTGTACATTGCTAATATTTTCCTCTTGTATTTCTTAACAGCCAGGTTCGTTTAAAATCACTCAGAACAGAAAGTGGTAGTCACGTGACATACTTAGACCTGCAGTTATCTTTATCGTTTGAGAATTAATTTAATGAACACTTCGGTTATGTGTTAGCTGCCTTAAACTTTCACTTGCAGTGTATGTCTTCTTCTGGAATTACAATTCGCCATCCCAGAGCGAAGTGACAGTTCATGTAACACGTTTGAACATCTGAGGGCACTCTTTACCTTGAGGGGACTCTCGATAGTTGCGGGTAGTACAAAGTAGGGAGACATCTCGCACATAGAAGCTAAAGGTTCCAGGATGTGCTATTAAAACTATGTAAATACATTGTTCTTTTTATCTTCTCCTCCTGTCTCCCTGCAATAAAAGAAAATCAACGTTACAGCGAACCTGAAGGTATCACAAAGAAGGGCATGTCCTTCTATACTTAGGATAGCTGGTGAGCCATTCTGTGTTGGGTTTGTGTCAGTTTTTGTCTTTTATTTTTTCCTTGTTCCTATTTGCACTTATTCACCTGCACCTGCATGCCTACTCCTACCCTTGCACTTGATTTTGTCGCCCATAGTTATGCATTTCCTTCTGTCTCGAGCTGTTGTGGATCATTGCTGTCCTACTTGTGCTGTATAGAATTTCGCCCGTCTCTCTCTCTCTCTCTCTCTCTCTCTCTCTCTCTCTCTCTCTCTCTCTCTCTCTCTCTCTCTCTCTCTCTCTGCCCTCGGTAAAATCCCATATGGCCATCGAAGGGAAAAATAAGAAACATAATGAAAGGAAAATTAAGAGGATGGGGGGAGACTAGATCTGTAGATCACTTTCTTTAAGAAATTGTAGAAGAGCTTGGTATATAGGTTTGTGGCATAACTGTAACATGGTGTTGACGCTAGCTGGAAAAGGAACAGACTGTTGAAGTAGACGGCGGAGGAAGGAAGAACGTGGGCTTGGTAGTGAGACAACTAAACATGAGATGATTGAGGTCAGCGGTTTCGCCTGGGTCACCAGGACATACAGGGGAATCGATGAAACGTAATCGGTGTAGATGCGTAGGGTAACATCCATGTCCAAGTCGCATTCTAATGATGGAGGTGAGATGTCGACGTGCAATCCTGAAGCAGGAGAACCAAGGAGTCGTGGATAGATGCATCTGAACGGCGGCGTAGTGTTTGCTTTGATGGACTGCGAACGAATCCATACATCATTCCAGCGGCAATAGGCGTCACGCTGAAGGACCGGGAAGAAATCCGTGTAGGGCAGTTGGATGCCTTGAAAGGTGCCTTGGGTGAGTCACTCTTTTGCCAGGTGATCGGCGACTTCATTGGATCGAATTCCAAGATGCCCTCTGATCCAAAGGAAGTGAATTTGATGTCCGGCTATGGTAGCGTTGTTCACCAACGTCAATATCTCGTAAAGATAACAGTGCATATCTCTCGTCCAGAGGGGAGATGAGAGTCTCTGCAGCACCCTCTGTGCATCGGTTAAGACCAGTAGTTTGGGGAAGCCCCGAGAAATCCCATATTGCAAAGCGTCACGAATGGCCAGAACCTCCGCAGTGTAGTTGGAAGCCTCCATAGGTAGGCGGTATTGAGCCAGTGCATTGTTAGAATGACAGACGTATGCATAACCTGCTCCATCAGCAGATATAGAACCGCCGGTGTAGATCGTGGTGAAATCTGGCCATGTGACCTGCAAGAAATGAGAGAGAATTCCGCCCGTCTCTGTCATGCTCTTCCTCTTTGGCGTTTTCATGTGCGCGGGTCCCAAACCGCGATCTTGTAGGTCCATATGTCAGCCTTCAACCTCGCGATGTAATCTGCCCATTTTCACTTCTGTTTCTTAACTCTTAGCACTAGTCTCTTGTTAATGTAATTTGCGACACTGCAGCGTGGTGTTTCTATCTGTCCATTTTATTCCCAGTAGCTTTCGCTCCATTTTCTTCTTTCATATCTGTAGTGTTTTCATCTGCCTGCTTGTACAAATTGGAGCGACAGAGTGATCTCCATGTCGGGCCATTCTCTTCTTTAATTCTCTTGCTGTCGTGTCCTTTATGGAGATTAGCTGTCCTATGTGTTGTTCCATCCACTGAAATAGCTACCTCTTGTCTGTGGTTCATAAGTTGTGTTTTGGTTTTATTCTTTACAAGCCTGCCTCTTTGCTCCGTGTACAGAGTTCTTGGAGCTTAGTCTAGTACTTTTGTAGTCTTAGTATAGGTAAATATGCAAATACATAAACTATTTTACAAATATGTATTATATCGATGTAACTTTCTTCTACAAACCATTGTGTAAAAAGTATTCTTCTGTCTACTTCATACCACTGTAAGTAACCTTTTACATAATGTATGTATTACAATTATATGAGATATTTGGAGGGGGAGAGAATGGGGGAGAGAGATAGCACTAGCTGAAGCAGGTCGCTATTCATTGACTTCAAATTTTGTTGTTGTTGAATTTTTATTTCAATTGCTCAACACAGTTAATGCTATACAAATTGTGGAGCTATATGCATAATATACATAATACAATTAAAGTATGCAGGGAAAGAGGATATTCATATTAGAGCCCTCAAGCAAACTGGTCTGATTAGTGTGAGTATAAATTAAATAACTTCTTCATTACATAATAAATAAACATTATAGAAAAAAATTTCCTGTGGCAAGCGTGCCTTCAGTCTTGGTGCAGCAGCAAGGCAACGTCCCAGTTGGAAGAATAAAGCACGTGACACATAAGGAAGGTGAGCAAAGAATCTGCTTGTCATTGTAGAGGTGTACTCATTAATGCTGACTATGTCTAATTCTCTATGCAGCTGTGCATACGGGGCGTTCACAGACAATCATAATATCCTGTTTTGAAACACCTGGAGCTGATGAATATGAGTAGGTGAAGCACATCCCCAAACAGGACTGGCATATAGAAGAAGCGGTCATAGAATACTCTTGTATAGTAGCAGCGTACATTCGACTCGTAAAGAACATTGCGGTTGAGGATGGGATAAAACTTGTGAAGACGAGCATAGGCTTGATTTAGTTTGCTTTTGATATGTGTACTCCATGTCAGACGACGATCAAGATGGACGCCAAGATATTTGACTGTACAATCAGAAGGTAACCAAGGGACTTATAGAGTCGTATATTTGCCGGAGCAGCAGCCCTCCGCAAGGTGGAATGCTTAAGAAACATTTGCTTGGATTAAGTGCGATACGTCAGCGAGATAACTAGTGCAGGAAAATGTCCACTGTAGAGTGTAGGGTTGCAACGGCAGAGTCAATAGAGAAGTGGGAAGTAAAGATGACTGTATCGTCAGCAAACAGTGCGGTACTTGTTGCAGGATGTTCAAGCATGTCAGCAGTATATAGACTGTAAAGAAGAGGGGCAAGGACGCCACCCTGGGGCACGCCGGCTAAAATAGTACGGGGTGAGGAATGCGTTGACCAAGACGCACAGAAAATTGGCGTCCTGGAGATAGATAGTAATCAAGCTAAGTAAGTAGAGCGGAAGACCTGGTCATGTAGTTTATTAGGGAGGCCATCGTGCCACACTCTATCAAATGCCTGAGTGAAATTTAGGAATGCTGCCACAGTATGCTCTTTGGCGTCAAAGCTACGGGTAATATGTGCCGTGGCTCAGTGGTTAGATCTCTTGGCTCTCACCAAGGCGGCCCGGGTTCGATCCCAGGCGACCGCAAAGTGAGATTTGTTGTGGACAACACGGCGCTGGGGCGGGTTTTCTCCGGGATTTCCGGTTTCCCCCGCCATTTCATTCTACCGGTGCTCTATCTTCATCTCATGTATCATCAGTGTCATCGCCTGCGGTGCCGTATGTAGTAAAAGCGGGCGTTAAACACTACACATTTCATTTTACGGGTAATATGTTTAGTAAGTCTCAGGAGCTGGTGAGTACTAGAATGATGCTGTCTAAATCCAAACTGTTGGGGAGGTATAACTGAGGTTTCAGAAACAAACCGAAGATCACTTCAAATTACATACCCTTTGCATGTCCGCGACAGGGAGAGAAAAAACGGAATGTGTGTGAGCACTTGAAAAAAGTATAAAGTATCCAAAAATTCAAATAAAATACAAAATATATCGAAAAAGGGCGAAAGTGCCCAAAAATTGCCACATATTTTGGGTTTTAGCGAAATAAACATCTGGTGGTATTTATTTATATACACCGTTTACAACTACTGCAAAATCATACAAAATTTATTTCAAATAAAAGGGTCATATTATTGCCACTTTATTTGTCTGTCTTAAGATTTATGACATTTTAATCAGAATGTTTTGAGCAATGTTTGAGAAAATAAAAATAACAAAATAAGCTATCACGCAAAGTATACTTTTAGCTTGGGTGAATTTGAAAGTTGAACTTTTTTGTTTTGTTTTATACGTTTCTGGGATTCAGGAAACCAAGACGCGTAATTCCGGTTGAAATCTATATATATTATATAAATAAACACTATTTTATACTTGACAGACATACCTGCGATCTGTCTTCTGTATTATTCGCCCCATCTCCACGAAATAAGGCATGGCATAGCTGACAACAGGTTCACTGTGATCGATCTCTGCATCCAAAAAGGCGGTGAGATATTCCAACCAATTCACCTGGGGCACCTCTTCCTGTAGCTGCGCCAGACTTAACTTCCGGTAAATGGCACTGGTGTCGTGACGATCGGCTTCCGGCAATGAGGCCTGTATTATAAACCATTAAATTGGAGTTATTATTTACTTGCCCAAGGCGAATGCCATTTTTAGACTCATTATTATGAGAGGTTGTTACATTATTTTGAAGCTTAGAGCATAAAGCCTTCCAGGTTTGCAGCCATAAGGAGCTGCTTTGTAATGCTAATTATGTGTAAGAGAAAGGATACTTTCGTAGAATTACATAAAGTAAAATAAAAATAGCTTCTTAAAATATCTTTTCCTTGTACATTGTATAATTAAAGCAAATATGTCTTGAAAATTCGATGTTTTTAAGTCTTTCCCTTCCATAAATCAGCATTGCTCTCATGAATTTGTTTTGAAAACAGTGAGATATAGTATAACGCATTAAAGTTTATTTGAACTTGAAATTTGTTAAATATTTGATGGGCAGAATTTAGTTCTTAAAACGTGAAGAAAATATTGAGTGTAAATAACACCATATTAATTTTACTCATGGTTCAACGCAGTCGTTTTGGGGCTGGAAACCTATGGTCTAGAGTACAAATTACGGAGTTACGTCTTAAAATTGCTAGGCCAGCCAGTAATCATGTCCACTTCGACTGTAGGCTATGATGTGCCCTAGTAATTTTAAGACACAACATTGATATTTGCATTCGTAGACCATAGGCTTACCGTCTCAAATTTTTTGCCTATTATTATCTTCCTGTAAGCTTCATGTGGTATTATTAATTTAAAACCTGAAAGTTTCCTCTTACAATGAGAAACTAAAGTGATGCTGCCATGCATTTAATAGCACGAAATGAAATATTAGCAAGCAAAGTTATTTATTCCTTAGTATTGTTATTTACCTTAATATACAGAAGGTCGCATTTGCACCTTTAAGTTTAAAGAAGTTCTTCGTCTCTTTGTTTTTTTTTTTTTTTTTTTTTTTTTTTTTTTTAATTTTCATCCTTAATTCGGGGAAGAATTAGACCACAGGTCGAAAATATTAAGTATAAAAAGGTAAATGATGAGTAGATTGCCTTCAGAAATCTTGCTTTTAATTTCCTTGGAAGTATAACGGACCCAAGTACATAGTGAAAGTGGAGTTATACAATATTAAGTAGGTGTTTACGCGATATCAGACTCAAAGGGCATTTTCCTCTTTTCCGGTCTAATTTAGGATATTTTTATGAGGTACGTAGTACCTTAAGCATCCATGGAAGTGGAGCTTTAATTAGAATTTATTTTAACAAAATTCTCGGAGGTCAAAAATGGAGACATTTAAAATTATGAGATACGACTAAGAAGTAGTTTCTTATATTAGACAAACACAGCAAGTTATTACTGGCAAAAACTTTGAAATTAGTTTTAAGACCTACATCCATTTGTAACTTATTTTCTAGGCGTAATTCATTTATTTATGTTTACACGAAAACCCGAAGTGATAAAAACGAAATTGGTTATTTTTAATCCATATTAGACGCAAAACCACATAATGAATCTAATGTGTTGCACTCACTTGATTTTCTCTACTCCTTTTATAAAAATCTATTATTTTAACATATAATAATCGAGATAGTTATTTGTATACATATTACAGTGGAAATGGGGTAGTACAGTAGTTCCAAGCGATAGTCCAATCCTTTAAGAACTGATCAAAAATATAATTTCTTTGAAATTACATTCTCTTTGCATGACCAGGAGGGAGGGTCAGAAGGAGAGTTAGAGAAAGAGAGAGGAATAAATTAACAATGACTTCTACCAGAGAAAAGCATAAATAAATAACACTCGAACCAATAAAGATAAATATCTAGAAAATGGTTAGTTTTAAAAACAAAATATTTTGACTAAATTGTGTGTGATAAAAAGATTTACATATGTTGTGTAGTACGATCTCTTATGATTTTATAATTATGGAAAGTCATTCCTAAGAAACGGGACAAAAAGAACTAGCTAAAACAAATAAGGATTCGGAAGCCATTCCCTTAAAATTAAAGATATGCATTTCAACGCAATGGTGTTAAATATGGGCATGAAATATTTATAAAAATCGTTAAGGGCTTTTTTTTTAAAAAGGTCAAAATTTTGAAAAAGAATCGTGTAAAATATAACTTGCCGTAAGGAATTTTAATGAAAATATATATGCTTCATCTTTGGAGGATGAATACATCTTTGGAAGATGTATTTAAGAGACGGTTATTTCATATTTTTCAAATATTTAAGAATATTTGTTTCGAATTGTTCTGGAAAAACTAATTTGTACAAAATAGTAAGTGTGAAACTGGGTAGGCCACGAAATGATACAACGCAAGTTGAATACTGCATAATATTGTTCTTAATGGTAATTACAATAATGCATTTACGTAAAGTGGTGACGTAGACCAATAAGAGAAAAGTAATTTAGTTGTTCTAGAAACATCGTGTGCAGAGAACACAGAATAATCAGATAGATTAGCGTTACTTTGCAAACAACGTCCTGAGCAGAAGACGTGATTTTGGTGTCGCTCTGCAAGTTTTAGTTGTGAATGCATTTAGGTTGCACTAGTAGCGTGTCCCAAAAACTTAAAATTCATCGATGCAACAACAATAATTTGTGAAAGACAGAATCTACATCATTTAAATTGTAGCAGAGTTTACTAATTTTTTTGCGGAATAAATCCCACAATATTTAAAAGAGAAGAATTGTTATTATTTCCCAATAATTGCATCATAAAATACCTTCACTCCGATACTGTGACCAGAGGTAAGGCTCATTGCTCCGGAGCGCTGAGACATCTACAAGAATTCTACCAGATCGTCACCACAGGTGAGAATAATTAATCATCCATCATCACGCATTTTGAAAATTTACTGTTGCAAAATGTACGTCACAACGCGGGGCTTCTAGAACGTCGATTTCTACCATCAAGCATTTTGCAACCCACAATAATTTTCTGTTGCAAAATGCAGACAATGTGTGTATTTTGGAGAAGTTTTGAATATTGAAGCGGTAGACAACACTTTCCCTACATACGTATGAGAAAAAATAAAACATGCAGAACAGTGTAATTTGTCTCTGTGGGTTTACTATTTTATTTAGAACATCTATAGCCCAGCGTTGTTATCTCGTATTAGTGTTTCATGTTCCTTTTTAATGCTTGAGCAGAATAGTGGACATGGCTGGTAAGTTATACATACAGATTTAAAACAAAGGAAAGCCCAGTTTTAACAAGACTCGGACTGATCTTTCTTTCTTTCTTTCCTTCTTTCTTCCGGTGTTTGCGACGTAATTGTTCTTGAGCCCTGAGATTTTAGAGCGGTTTGCTCCATTGCTCCATGCTATAAACGAAGTGGAAACGGAAGCAGATATCTACATATGGAGTGGGTGCTTGAGCCGGTGAGTAAGCACTCATGATCACGCAGTTATTTCTTATGCACATAAATCGTGAGTGAAACATTTCCCGCTTTCGCTTGCAAGCAGGAACTAGGGGAAATACTGTACTATTACGATTGCCATTTACAGTTGATTTGTCTAATATAACAATAACGGGCCGAATAGTTTGTAATGTATCTCCAAATGTATCGCAACTTTTCTTGAAATTTAAACCCTTTCTCAAAAAACAAGATTGAAAGCGTGCTTTAGAACCCTCTAATAGTAAAGTATCTCTGCACATCAGACCGGTCATTATGCTGGATGTTCGTTTCAAACAGTGCCACGAGTTGCTGTAACATTTGTCCAGCCGCTAAATATAGAATTCATCAATCCAGTCTACCTAGAGCTTCCGCAGAGGCATATCGGTATTGTGTCGAAAAACTGCCTAGCGAGTGAGGCGTCCAGTCTAACAACACATGGCGGCGAATATCTTATGTTTAATATATCAAAAATATATAAAGCATTGCGTTAAATTTGGTCAATATCGAAGACAGTGGACGTTGTAAGACAACTTAATTTGTCAGCATTGTATACTATGACCCCCTTCTGCAAATGGAAATGAAAGCATATATATGCCATGCCATGCCAATGAGGTGCTGACTGGCTGTATACAACCAGGTTTTTGCTGCGTGCCCACCCGTTAAGGGTTTTACCGCAGGTAAGGTATTCGAAACGGGATTTTGTAGGATGTATATGGTGTAGGTTTTGAGGTTGATGAATTTTGTGAGGTTACAATTATTGTACCTTCGGGATGAAAGGACAAGATGCAATACCCAGCACCCTGGCGTTTTTAATTTAGTTAAGGTTGGGAGAATTTTGTTGCCAAACAACTTAGGAGATTATGTGGAGCTCAGCTTTAGCTGCTGCTAGGATTAGCTCCTGAGTTATCTTGGGTGCCCGCATGCCATGCGGCGGACCCGATGTTGTCTAGAACGGCGCCTAGTGGGGTCATAATCTCCCAGTGATCTAACAAGGGCGCTTCTATGAGTTGGTAAAGTTGCGTAGAATTTTAATGCCCGGCGCCTAACTTTGTCCTCCACACATGGAAGTCCCGAGGCTTCGTGAAGCAACCTGGTAGGAAAATAGCGACCCACAAAATAGATAGACCGTAGCCCTCCCTTCTGTGCACGTTGAAGCTATGCCAACCAGCTATCTACGGCCATGTCCCAGATCTCGCAGGCATATTGCATCACGGGGATCACCAGCGCTCGGAAGAGGTATAACCTCAGGCCAAGCAGCATCGAGCTCGACCCCAGCATAGGATACAGAGAAGCGATTGCTCCCTGTACCCTTGCCGCTAGGTCTCTGATGTGTTGATGAAAGATTAGGCCTCTATCCAATGTTACTCCAAGGTATCGGACAGAGTTAGTCCACTCTATCCTTCGACCTCGGAAGCTGAAGTTGGGGCAGTCTGCGAGGGTGTGGCGCTTTGTGAAAAGTATGGCGTGGCTTTTGTCCGAAAGCATATGTATGGAATAAATAGACTTTGATATGGTTATGCTGTATCAACTTTATTTTATTTTACATTTTGCGTGAGATATTGAAAGGAAGGTTATTATTTGACTGTCATTACTAAAAGCCGAAGAGATGTGTGCTTGCATGCGATTCAAGTTAGTTGGACACAGAGTATGAATGACGTCAGATGTACAGCACGATCATCAATTGTGCATACGTCGAAAGCAACGTAACGTAATACTCTGCGAACTAGTAAAGCATTGCCTTTCAAGCGGATTCGGATGCAAGGTCAAGGCGTAGTATAAGGCAACTATTTAGTTTCTTCTCGCTATGAGGCGATTGTCATACTCAGGCTGTACCTACCTGCAGTTCTTAACATGTGCGAGCAAAAACAATGCAGTCTATGTGCATTATACCTATGAAAATACGCACATGCCTCCGGCCTTTAGTCATTATATTAGTAGTTCTTGAACTGTAAATATTTTAAGTTGTTTTATAAACTATATCATTGAGGCCTTATTTTACATATACAGTAAAACGGACCCCGTATATACCGGAAAACTAGTAAAACGGAGAATAAATTTCGGAGCGGAGCTATTTCCCATGTAAAATTATACTCTACAGCGGAAAACTGCCTAACCTGGAAAGGGAAGTATTTTTCGGCAACCATTTGCGTAAATAACCTGATTAAAATTGATTATTTTTGTATTGTGGGTTACAACGTATGTATTTTAAAAGGTGCAATAATTTTGGGGTGGCTGCACTTGTACCTAAGTTCCATGAACCGTAAAGTCATAAACTGTAATCCTTCGAGTAAAAGGAAAAACAAACCATTAACTCTCAACTCTCTTCAAACACAAGTGGTAAGGGTACAAATGTTTTGTTATGAATTCAGTCTGTTTCGTTGTTACAAGGGATCAAGTACGAGTGGTAAAAAGCTGTTAAATTCGGTGATTTTTAAAACAGTCTGTGTATAATGATTTATTGTCGTTAAGCTTATTACAGCAATAGACAAAGTCAAAAATAGAGTAAAAATTAATACAGTTATAATACATTGAAGATAAAAAAATCAATAAAATACATTAGATATACAAATATAGAGACTTAAAATAAAATGAGGAAATAAGAATACTTCATGACATAAGCCAAAGTTTAACTACACCTGTTAAAGTATTCCTGTATTGAATAATAAGGTTTGGAAACTCACCATTCATATAATTTGCATTTAAATGTATTACCTGATAATTCAGTTAATTCTAAAGGTAATTGATTGTATAGTTTAATGCCCAATACTTCAAAGCTGCTAGAGGTTTTAGTTAATCTATGATATGGTATATTGAGTTTATAATTAAACCTAGTATTATAATTATGAATATCCTGCCTGAATAGCTGGTCGGTTAAGTTACTTTTTACATAGATGAGAGTATTATAAATATATACATTTATCACAGTCATAATTCTTAATTTTATAAATAGAGGTTTACAATGTGCAAATTTATCTGAATTTGAGATGGTACGTTTTTTTTTTTTTTTTTTTTTTTTTTTTTTTTTTTTTTTTTTGTAATATTAGGATAGTAGAAATATGACTGCTGCTTCCCCAGAGTAAAATGCCATATGAGATTATACTGTGGGAGAATGCAAAATAGGCTGTTCTTAAATATGAATCAGGTACATGACTTTTCAAATTTCTGATTAAATATATAACTCTGGACAGCTTCGCTGTAATATAGTTGATATGGGGTTGCCATGTCAGCCTATTGTCCACAACCACACCTAAAAATTTTACATTCCTTGAACAATTTTCATAAGAAGTCTCACGCAAACTGAATGTAAGTTGTTCAGTTTTGTTCTAATTTAGCAGGATACCATTGGCTCTAAACCAAGTATTTGCATGCCTTAGAGTATCTTCTGTTAGCAAGTTAAGGCTTTGATAATCGGTACTGGTATTCAAAAACGTGGTATCATCAGCATACAGTACAGTATGGGACTTTAAGAAAGAAGGTAAATCGTTAACCATTACTAAAAATAATAGTGGCCCAAGTATTGAGCCCTGTGGAACACCACATTTTAGCTCCACCATATTAGATTTCTCACCTCCTATACATACAACTTGCTTACGATTTGATAAGTATGATTCAAAAACTTTTATTGCAATGCCATTTACACCATAAAAATTTAATTTGGATAATAAATCAGCATGTTTTACACAATCAAAAGCTTTGCTCAGATCACAAAAGGTGACCTGGGCAAGGCTTTTGGTTTCAAAAGCAGTTAATACTTTTTTAACAAGAGAGACAATGGCATTAGTTGTTGACCTACCTCTTCTAAACCCAAATTGTGCATCACTAATTATTCCATTTTCATCAAAATAACTGCATAGCTGCTTGAACATGATCATTTCTAGCACTTTGGAAAATACTGGAATTAGAGATATTGGACGATAACTAGAAGGACAATTTTTATCCCCTTTTTATAAATTGGAACCACTCTAGAAAATTTCATTGAATCAGGAAAAATTCCATCAATGAGGCATTTGTTTAGACAAAATGTGAGTGTATATAAAATATATTTGATTACCTTTTTAAGGAGCCTACTAGATAAATCATAAATGTCCACACTATCTGATGTCCTAAGGTGATTAACAATGTATAATACATGCTCAGGGGTGACTTCATGAAAAACAAATCTACTCTGACAGTACCTAATATTACAGTGTTCAAGAATTTGTGCCATTGATTCCTTTGGCTTTACAACGTTTTGACTAATTACATCAACTGAGTTTATAAAGAAATCATTTAGGTCATTAGGGGTTAACTCAATGGAGTTTCTATTATTAGTTTCAGCAACTGAATTAATCACCTTCCAAGTCGTCTTGCATTTGTTAGAGGCAGATTCAATACTGTTCATATTATGCAGTTTTTTTAGCTTCATTTATCATTTGTTTATATTCTTTCCTAATTTCAGTATACAAAAGTTTGGCCCTAGCTGATTTTTCACTTCTGTATAAATCCAAATACATCAAGACTTTATGTTTCATATTTGCTAATTGTGGAGAATACCATACATTATTATGCTTTGCACGGGCATAGTTTCTTTGAGCCAATGTATTGATAGTGTAAGCCTGTTGGGGAACACAATTATCGAATGTATTTTTGAATATAGTAAAGAATCTTTCAAAAAGTTCATTTGCAGTTAATGAATTTTTCACGTGAGAATAGTACAGTAGATCATTCCACTTTATGTTCGATAGCATGTTTATAAAGTATGATATTTTCTCAGTGGTTACTGGCCTAGAAAATACAGTGATTGGCCTCTTTGGCAAATAAAATTTTGATTTTAAATTATTTATATTTAACCAAACTGCATCATGATCAGAGAATGGGAAATCTGTAGTATCACAGTTTAGAAAAGTCTCGTTAATGTTTGTGAAAATATTATCTAAACATGCTGTTGCTCTTGTAGGTTTTTGATTAGTACATTTAAAATTCAATTGTCTAAGTATATTTAAAAATTCAATAACAGATTGCTTGTCTTCAGTAACATCAAAATGGGAATTTAGATACCCACCTATAATTATATTAAAGTGTTTCCATGTAGGACCTGTATATTGAGTCAATAGGTCCTCAAGCTTTTCTAAAAAAAATAGCAGGATTTCCCATTGGTGACCTGTATAAGACAATTATTAGCACTTTAATTTCCTGTAAAATTATCCCTGTGGCTTCAAAGTCAATTTCTTGACTTTTACAGTAGCTTGCAAGGTTTTCTTTTATATAAATTGCAACCCCCTCCCATGAATATGCTTTTCTCTACAATAATCATTAGCTAGATGGTAATCTTCTAATACCTTAAATGAAACTTCATTGTTTTGACACCAATGTTCACATAGACAGATAACATCATACACGTTTTCCTTAGCAAATTCATTAATAATTAACTCTTTTTTACCCATACACTGAACATTGATATAACCAATTTTGAATCCATCAGCATTACATATTTTGCCCTCAATTAATTTTACTTTACTCATTTGTTTGTTTCCCTCAAACACTGTGTGCATGCTTAACCTAAAAAACTAGCTTTAGTTAAAGTTTCAGCAGAATCATCTGGTTGTGTGTTTGTCACATAAATTCTGTAAAATAAGTTCTAAAAATAATACATTATCCAATCAGATGTAGTGGTTTCCGGGCTTAGTGGCCGTGGTCTAGTAGGTAAAGTTAAATTACCAGATGTTTCGCCTCTCCGAGCGTCGGGCATCTTCAGAAGTCTCATGGCTACGAAGCTAGAGCGGCTTAGGCATAGTGCACCTCATATATAGGCGGGAGAGATACAAGCCTAAGTTGTTATATAATACATTATCACTGGAGGAAACAATTAAGGATACTGAAGAACAGGGTAAAAAAGGAAGCAAACGTACAGCTGAAGAATTGACTTTGTTGTTTCAAATGAAAAAAAAAAAAAAAAAAAAAAAAAAACTTACATTTATGGGGTTTTGAAAACACAAAAGTTAAAGATGAGTACCTAAACTGAACAGCAGCGCATGTGAAGTCCATCACAAAATCTATGGAGTATGAAGAGCTAAATCGTGCCGTTTTCAAGTGTTTTTTTAGGGCGCAGGCATTGTTTCAGACTCAAACTTTAGAGACAGCAACAAAATTAGGCAACGGCAATTTCAGAGCTTCCAATGGATGGCTTAAAAGGAACAGAAGGGCATATGAAACGCATCAGAAAACCTAGGGAGTATGAAGATCTAAATCGCGCTGGACTAATGCTTCAGACTCAAGCTTTACAGACGGTAACAGTACTAGGCAAAGACAATTTCAGAACTTCCAATGGATGTGAAATGAAATGTGTAGTGTTTAACGCCCGCTTTTACTACATATGGCACCGCAGGCGATGACACTGATGATATAAGATGAAGATGGAGCACCGGTGGAGTGAGATGGCGGGGGAAACCGGAGGTTCCGGAGAAAACCCGCCCCAGCGCCGTGTTGTCCACCACAAATCTCACTTTGCGGTCACCTGGGATCGAACACGGGCCGCCTTGGTGAGAGCCAAGCGGTCTAACCACTGAGCCACGGCGTGGCCCCAATGAATGTCTCGAGAGTTTTGAATGCTGTGTATGGGGAAGCAAATGATGTTGATATGCAGGTCAGTTGCAGATTGGAAAGGGAGCATTTAAAACGGACAGAGAAACTAGGCGATAAACTACAATTATTTTATTTAAGTTGAAAATATTACAAAATACGACGGCTGTTCAACAAAGAATGATCACTTTTTTGACAACGTACCTTTACTCAACCTCATTATTTTGATGGTTCTTCTCAAAATGGTAGCCCTGAATGCGATGCACTTGTCCCACGTTTCTGCCGGTCACATACTGGAAACCACTGTTTGAGGGATCCTACAAAATCGCCTCCGCAGCCTTCAACACTGCTTCTGATGATGGATAATGCCTCCCACAAAGGCGTTTCTTCAAGTTAGGGAATAGAAAAAAGTCACATGGGGCTAAATCCGAACTTTAGGAAGGGTGTGGGATGCACCTCGCGTTGATTTTTACAAGTTATTAAGGAACATCATGGGCAATTGGCGGCGGCGCATTATCGTATTGCAGCATCCAGCCTGCTTTACGGAAATGTGGTCTTTTGCGCCTGATATGGACTTGCAATGTTTTCAGGACATCCCTGTAGTATTATCAAGTTACTGATGTGTGTGCAGGTACAACATACTCATAAACCAATCCATGAATATCAAAGAATGAGATGGCCATAACTATCCCAGCAGAAGCAACCACTTTTGCTTTTTTGGAGTTTGGTGATGGATTTCCACACTGAGCTTTGCTATTTGCTCTCAGGATCAAAATGATGTAGCCAAGTTTCATCAGCATTGATTACGTTTGAAAGAAACTCCTGATCTTCCTCTAACATCAACTTTAACTGCATGCACACCTACATGCGAATGCCCCTTTGTTCAGATATCAAGTCTTGGAACTCGTCGCGCACAAACACGTCCCATGTGTAATGTTTCTGTCACCAACGTGTGGGTGGCACCCAATGAAATGTTCAGTATTTCAGAAAGTGGTCTTTAGGTAATTCGTCGATCCTCTCTCAATGGCAGCAGCAGCAGTATTGAGGTTTTCTTCTGTAAGTGTAGTAACTGGAGCACCGGGTCCACCTTCCTTTGAAACTGATTGTCTCCCCTCTTTAAACATTTTAAACCACCTTCGAGCTGTGCTGTAGGGAAGAACAGATTCTCCATACTCCTCGTGTAACATTGTATAGGCTTCAACTGAAGATCTGTTGAGACGAAAACAGAATTTCGAAGCCGCATACTCTTCCTCGAGTGTTACCTCTATTGCAGTGGTAGGTGATACTGAATATATCTGAACTTGCCTGGTTCACACAGGCGCGAACCGGGAGTACCACCAATGAAACTACTACGGTTTGTTTGTTTCACATTAAGCTAACAGAATATAACAAGACTGAATTTTAGTGCAAAAAGTTATGACCGTAAAAAATTATGATAATTCTTTATTGAACAGCCCTCGTACATACCAGACAATTACTATTTACACTTCGTTCTATATTATTTCTTCAGTGAAAACTTGTTGGACTATTTCGTAGTTTCTTTGCATTTAAACATAACCTTCTCTAAGATGGGAACTTGTGTAAACGTAAAATAACCAATGATAACAAATTACCAAATATAACAGTGGTCAAGGGCTCTGAAGAAGTAAATAGTTAACGGCACTTACAAGTCTTCCACCTCCGTTTTGTATAAAGAAATTCGAGGAACGAAGAAATTCTGCCACAAGCGAATAAAGATCTAAGGAAAGTTCTAACATCAATCAAAGCATTTACTCCTTGGGTGTTCGAACACCTTCAATGCCTTTAAGAGCAATAGTACGTAAAGTATGGGACAAGAAGTAAAAAGATCGATCGAATCTCATTATCGCAAAATGCAGCACCCACTCTGTATCTCAAGCGAGGTTGTGCCAGTGCTAATGGAATAAAAGCTTGTTTGATTAAATTGGCACAAGTTACAGGAAGGTAAAGAGCCAGCTCTCCATTAACAGAGCGGCTAATGGCATCACAGGATGTACCGTGTGTATGGCCAACACATGCTTAGCTGCTAGAATTTAACTTCGTTCATAACACTCAGTGCAGCGTAGATTTAGTACAGATAATTAATGTAGATTTTCGCTTGTTAGATCTTAGGAACTTTTCAGAAAGTTATCAGTGTTCCCGAATCATTGTTAAACCTGAATTCGGCGTTGTACAGCTCTACTGGCTTTAGTCTCAGCTTGCACAAATCTATCGTGCGAACGCAAACAAATTTTAGTTAATTGATGGAAATTAATCATTTCAGTCCAGGACCTGATGGTTTGAATATGGAACTATTTAAATATGCCTCGGTTAAATTCCAGACTAGACTTTTGAATTTCATCAATATATGTTGGAAAAATGGGCATTTACCAGAGGAATGGAATATTGCATTGATATGTCCGATTTTTAAAAAGAGAGACCGAACTGAATGTGACAGTTGTAGAGGAATTAATCTTTCGAACTCAGGTTTCAAGATCTATGCAAAAATCATAACATAAAGAATTGCTCCAACCTCAGAAACTTAATTGCATGATTCGCAAAATGTATTTAGAAAAGGACGTTCCTGCAATGATTGTATTTTCACAATAACAGAGTATAGAGAAATGACGAGAATATAATCCACCAACTCTAATAGCTTTTATAGACTATGTAAAAGCTTTTGATAAAGTATAAAGAAATCTGCTATTGGAAATAATGATTAAAAATGGAATTCCTCAAAATTTAGTAGGAACAGTACAAAGTATGTATATAAATACAAAATTTAAATTGGAGAAATCCATAGAAAAAGATAACCTAGTAGAGATTTAATTTAGGACTAAGACAGGGTTGTCCATTGTCACCTACCCTATGTTAATGACGCAGTTGTACGATGGCAAACTATGCTCAGAACACATTTTAAAATAAAGGGGAGAAATGTTGACACATTTCCGTTCGCTGATGACCAGATTTTAACTGCGGAGATGAAAGATAACTTACAAAGAGCCATACGTAAATTAAATAATATTACAAGAGAATATAATCTTCAAATTTCATATGAAAAAACAAAAATAATGGCTTATATAGGAACGAACCATTTGAGAGCATAAATTTACGTAAATGATAAACCCATCCAACAAAGCTATTTTAATTATCTTGGTTATATTGTGTCATATACCAGTAATAGAGATATACAAATCAAAATAAACAAATTCCAAACAATATGTGGCACAATAAAATGAACTTTTAAAAATTGAAATCGTCAAACTTTGTTAAAACTGTATAAAATAATGGCGATCCCAACCCTGCTTTATGGATGTGAAAACTGGGTCTTGACTATCTCACAACAGAAGAAAGTGGAGGCTGCTGAGATGAAATTTCTGAGACAGGTGGCAGGTTATAGAATCATAGACAAGAAAAGAAACGAGGATATTAGAAGAGAATTGGAAATTCACAGTCTAAATGAAACAATCATTGCATACAGGCAAAAATGGCAAGAACACGTGCAGAGAATGACCGAAGACCTTACACCACAAATAGTATACAAGTATAAACCTGTAGGTAGAAGAAATGTTGGCAGGCCACGAATGAGATGGTCTGATCAATTTCCTTGAAGTCGGAACGGGCCACAAGGCTTATACCGTGATGATGATGATGATGATGATGATGATGATAATAATAATTTCTTCACACTCATTGGACATCCAATACCTTTGTCTGTATACGGCTAGTGTGACAAAATGATTAATTTCCATAAATTAACTAAAATAATAAGAGTTAAATGATGAAGGCTTGAACTCAAGTACTTACAATAATAGGTCGCCACAAACGGTTTATCTCGAATGCGAGAGCCCCTAGTTGTCTACCGGGGAAATATGAGTCAAATGGATAATTTAATATCGTGACGGCACGTTGGCCATAGTAGCTCAATGGGTAAGAGCGACTGGACGGAAACCAGTAGATCCGTGGTTGAAATCCCGGCTGTGGCATTACATTTTTCATGTCGACTCTATCTAAGCAAACAAATTATTTTGCTGCAATTCTCCTTTTTAGTTCTTTATTGGTGTGAATCTGCATTGGAAAATACCATGAGAATTGCAAGAAAATGCAAAATAAAATGAACAAATAACTTGTTATGAGGTCAGCCATATGACGTTCCTCTGTCACTAAACAATTACACATGTTTCAATATGGGAATTACTTCCGGAACAAAGTATAAACTTCTAGGAGACTCTTTATCCTAGAAACCGCAGATATTGGTTCCAAGGAGAGCTACACTACCCCAGATTATGAGGGAAGATACTAAAAATCTGTTAGCCTGAGAGCGAATGTTTGCAAAGGTAGTAGATACTGAATCCACATTGATGATGTATTTGGATGTATCTGACGTAACAAGGTGCATTCAGTACGAGGTGCGTTCAAGTTAAAGTATATTCTATTTTTCTCAGTACTGGGAATAGATATGAAATTTTTGTTTTATTAGAATACACGTGGATCCTTTGTGAATGCGTGGCAGAGATGACAGCACTGTACAGTGCACAGAATTCTAATGACAGCGACGAGAGTTAGGACTGTTTTTGGTACTTAAAATGGCGACGTTTTCATTGCAAGAACAGCGTGTAAATTATTCGTTTTATCCATTTTCGTGATTTGACACCTATTGAAATTCATCGCCAGTTGAGTGAGGCATGTGGTGATGGTACCACGGATATGTATAATGTGCGTTCCTGGGTGCGACAGTTCAATGAAGGCTGAACATTGTGTGACAACAAACCAAGACAGTCACGGTCTCGCACCAGCCGGTCTGATGACATGATATAGCGAGTGGAGAGTGTTGTTTTGGAAGATCGCAGATTGAGCGTTGCAGACATTGCCTCCAAAATTGGCATTTCCGTGGGATCTGTGCACACAGTCCTACATAAAGGCCAAGACAACGCACTACGCATCGGGCGAACGCGACGCAGGAGTTTATTCGTGACAACTTTGAAGTGACTGCTCATGTTCTCTGCTCACCTGACCTGGCTCCTGGCGACTTTCGGCTGTTTCCCATGGTGAAAGACACTCTCCCTGGTCGCAGATTCACTCAGCGATTTTCCAGTGGTCAAAACACACTCCTAAAAAGGCATTCCTAGCGGCCGTGGAGTCATGACGTCGACGTTGTGAAAAATGTGTAAGGCTTGGGGGGAGATTACGTTGAAAAGTGACACTAATTTCACATTATTCTTATGATTACTTTGTGAGAAAAAAATAGGAGGTGTTATAAATGGAAAGCACAACGTATAAACCTTAGAACTTTATTTTGAAAGATCTATAGATTAATTTTAATAGTAACAGCACTTCTCCAAATTGGATAAGCATATATTAGTAAATAATGAACTACAGACGTGCATAAAACGGAACTATATGGTATTTTCTATATGGTTGCACTCAGTTGCGAGACTTGGATGATTCATAAGTGTTACCGGTTGCCTCAGACTTAATCTGGCGATTGACAGTCGCTAATTCCGAGGGTTTCCAGGTTAATATTATATAGGTTGCATGCAAAGTATAACATGAAACAAACAAAAACAAATATATAGCTAAAACTATAGTGACATACCTTATTTAAAAGGTATTACAATCTTTTCAATCTACAATATCCATTTCTGGACTCGTCACTACACTCGAATGGGAGTTCCTCCTCAGCTAATGAGCAAACAACATTTATCAATAGCTGCATTATACATCTATTTATTTTCACTTCTTCATTATACTTTTTAACTGAATTCCTAAACGCGCCAGTGCTTGTTTATCCAAAATTTACTAACGTTACAGTGGAAGCAATATGAGTTTTGAATTTCCATGACGAACCCGCAAGGTGCGAAAACTATCCATAATACTGATGCCATCTGGTGTTTACGAATTCTTTTCATAAGAGGAAAGCAGACATGGCCAACAAAATAATTTCAATAATTTGTCACAACTATACAGCCAAGGAAGCTCTTTATACCACGAGATACTAACATGCCTTTCGAAACCCTCGTGTGATTTAGTTTTTAAAGGGTTAAAGATCCGGAGCTGGCCATCCTGTTGAAATTATGTCACATTTTTCACCAAAACAACGCAAAATCAAGGACCGATTTAAAAAGGTTTTTATTACACAATCACAATAGCTTTTAATGGTCCATTCTGATGTCATTCCTCTTACTGCACTTTTAATCTTAAGTCATTCACCATATTACGTTATACTTGAAATGAAATGAAATGTGTAGTGCTTAACGACCGCAGGCGCTGACACTGATGATACATGAGATGAAGATATTTTTTTTTTGTAATTTACGTCCGTCCCAACGTTAAATTATATCGGACGGTGAATGAATTGGGTGAAATGGAGCTCAAATGAGTCCGGGGTCCATGGAGCTTAGAGTTACCCGACATTCGTCTTGAAGGATAAGGGAAAACCCCGGAAAACCTTATTCAGGTAACTCACCCTGACCGAGATTCGAACTCGGGACCTCTTGAACGCGGGGCAGTCATGCTACCATGCTACCGAGGCGGGCATGAGATGAAGATGGAGCACCGGTGGAATCAGTTGGCGGGGGAAACCGCAGGTGCCGGAGAAAACCCACCCCAGCGCCGTGTTGTCCACTACAAATCTCACTTTGCGGTCGCCTAGGATCGAACCCGGGCCACCTTGGTGAGAGCCAAACGGTCTAACCACTGAGACACGGCGCGGCCTTATACTTGAAGAATTAACATTAAAACTCATGGTTTGCCTTTTCACTTCACTGGAAATAATCGTGCTATAAACGGAAACTAAAACCCACACAATCAACAAAATCCCACACAATCTACAAGCTCCCAGTTTGCCGGTGAGCGCCACTGGCAAAATCAAGCTATTTAGAACTGGAGGATGCTATAGTGCGATCCACATAACTCTGAACCACTTGTGAACTAATAATAGGACATATGTCAACTTTGAGAGAATAAAATACACAATTGGGAGATTAAATTACACTATTTACATCTCAGAGAAAATGTTGGAAGTGTCCTCTACCAGCAACTATACATTTGCACTCGTCTCACCATATTCTCTGAAGTTTTATGGAGATGATATCGAATTTAGAGAAGGTTATTTCCAGCAAGATGGAGCAACGTGCCATACATGTAATGACACCATGGAACTTGTAAACAGTTTCTTTGATAATCGAATAATCTCAAAAGGTCTGTAGCCCCTCAGATCCCCTGACCTAACCTCACCGGATTTTTTTCTTGTGTGGGTATCTAAAAATAGAGTGTACAGGAATAGACCACGGACAATTGATGTTCTCAAGAAATCTATTCGAACCGAAATAAGTAACATTGATGAGGATACTCTCCGTAAAACTTCAGAGAATATGGTGAGACGAGTGCAAACATGTATAGATGCAGGTGGAGGATACTTCCAACATTTTCTCTGAGATGTAAATAGTGTAATGTAATCTCCCAATTATGTATTATATTCTCCCAAAGTTACACGTGTGTCCTATTATTGGTTAAAATGGTCCAGGTTTATATGGATAGCACTATAGATGTCCGGCCTCGGGGGATTTATCAGCGACTGGTCCCGGCGGATAGGTCACAAATTAACACAATCGAAGCGTGAAAGTGAAATCGCTTGTACTTTCCATTATTATTTGAACAAAAATTAATGTTACATGTGGATACACTTTCTTCAGTTTATTGGCTATTGACAGCGACAACAGAAGCAATATTGACGCTACGCCAATTGTTCCACTCTTTATGGTATTTTGGCAAAAGATGGCAGTTCCTACTCGCGTACCCATATTGCAGATTTTCTGTGGTATACTGCTGTTTTAAGATATTCTCAGAACATTAAGATTCGGTTTCACGATTTAGGATTAATCTTATTTTGGTATAAGCAAAGATTTAAGCTACAGTGAATCCACAGTACGCAGTTCAAGTGATAAACCAAACTTATAAGTAGTTTGGTTGTACTGAATTATATTTTAAGATGAGGAATGACCACGCTATCCGAAGAAAATAATATTAATGACGAAGGAATGCTAATTACAGGGTGTCTCTAAAGTGACTATCCATTTCAATGAAAACACAATATTTTGTTTCTTTTCAGATACTGGTATCTTAGTGCAAGATGTTTAGCACAATGTGTTATGACCTCCTGGAATGCGCAGAGAATGAGAATTTAATGGACAACATTTTATTCTCCGATGAAGCCACTTTCCATGTTTGTGGGAAAGTGCACAGATACAACAGCCGAATATGGGCATATGAAGAACCACATGAGGTATCGGAGTGGGAACGTGATACATCGAAAATCAATGTTTGTTTGGGTATGACAAACGCAAAACTGTATGGCCCATTTTTCTTTGCCGAAAGGCCAATAACAGGTAACATCTACCTCAACATGTTAAAACTGTTCCCTGAACCGCAGCTTCAAGAGGATGGCTCACTTGATACAGTTGTTTTTCAGCAAGATGATGCGCCTCCACATTTTGAAAACTTCGTCCGTGATTACCCGAACAGAACCTTTCCAGGGAGATGGATAGGCAGAGGTTCACCTCGTCTGTGGGCTTCCCGTTCATCGGACCTTACTCCTTTTGACTTTTTTTGCATGGGGTTACATCAAATCTAGGGTGTAGGTCGAATTACGGTTGACATGTCACAGTCTACATTTCGTACCACTACTGAAAGATGGCGTATGCAGAAGGGCACTAGAACATATGTAACACTTCAAAATATTATTAAATCACTGTCTTCCTTCATTGAAATGGATAGTGACTTTAGAGACAACCTGTATTTCAATCCATATATAGAACAGATGTCTATCCAGACTTTCAGAATGCGTTCAATCCATTCTCAATTCTGAGAATTCTGCAAGAAATTTATATTAAGTAAATAGTAATTTAATTTATGGTATCGTTATTACTAATGATGCATAAAACATAAAACAAACGCCAACAAAACTAATTTTAAATGTGTGCTTGATGCATTTGTCGTATATTTTGAGGCATTTCTTGTCGTATCATCAAAGTTAAATTTATAATTCAGTAACAGAACATTCTTGTAACAAACAATGCTTCTCGATATTGATTCTATGTGCAAGGAAGCATGCTAATAGCAACTGGACATTTTTTGGGTATTCACTAAAGTACAGTACGTAGAGTTGCGAAAATTGTTTCACACCAATTATACGAGTATTACAATTTTCTTCCAAGTTTTAGTTGTTATACTGCATAGTAATATTCCCTAACTGTTTACATCCCGATATATGTTTGGTTTACAATTAAAATTGTGAAATAACTATTTTCCTTCCTGATGCCGTTTAGAAAGTATTAAGTGCATACATAGACCTTCTATCTTGAATTTTTTTTCCCTTTAATGTTGATAAAACTTATCGTTCTACTGAGTGAGTGAAAAGTATGGAGACATGCCTGTAGCCCCACTGTTGCAACTCTATGAAGTGATCTTTATTTTTAGAAAAGTTGTAAGATATCAACATGTTCTCACATTGCTATGATTACAAATAAATGGTGTGAAATGTTGTTGTTGAGTGGCAACGATACTTTTTGTGCACTCCTCCAGTCCTCAAGTCTCAGAAAGTATAAAAGCCCTTTCAAACAGCAATTTAAATTTATTAGAACCTTACTGCATGTGTACTGAACAAAGCAAAGCGTATCTTTACTTAATTAATGGTAGATTTAAATGGTCATTTTGCAATGACGGCAACTTAAATTCTGAAGTCTATTTATGCATCCATCAAAATGAATTATATCCTGTTTGTCTTTATTCCCTGGAGAAGGAGGATGAGTTCAAAATGATATTTATTGCAGCAAGATGGTGGACCTGCTCATTATGGAAGGCAAGAAGATGGATTCACAGAAGAGGACGTATTGAATGGCCACCAAGATCTCCTGATCTGAACTCCTTAGACATTTTCTTGTGGGGATATTTGAAGTGGTATGTTTACAAGGGCCAACCAAGTGATCTTGAAGAGTTAAAGCGAAGAATTAGGTAAGAAATGCAGCTGATAAGCCGAACAGTGTTGCTGGCAATATTAAATAATTAATTGGCAGTAAATGGAGGCCATTTTGAGTACCTTTTGAAGTGAATTAATCATGTATTACAACACAGTAACACCAATTTTGATATGAATTTGTTTTCTTGGTTTAATGTGCAATAACACGTCATAATAAATTTAAATTACAGTTCCAAAGAGCATCTACCTGAATGTTCCGAGACCTGAAGACCAAAAATAAAAATGGACAAAAATGTTTCTATTAAAAGTAACTCACGCCCTATTCATAATCATAGTATAATGAAAACACATTGATATCTTACAGATTTTCTAGAAGCATTGTTTCATACTTTCACTCACCTCGTATACTAAAATTATATTGGAAGTTAAGGTTATAGGTGGGTATGTAAATTGTTATAATTATAACGTTCGTACAAATATAAAACCATATTGAACTAAAGGATAACGTTTTTAGTGCTTAATAACATTGGAGTCCATATTTATGAATCGCAGTAATTGTTGGCCTTTTCCATTGGATATCCTTAACCAAATTAGTGGAATAGAGGTCCGTTTATTATTTAGTGTAATGCCAGGTTGATGACTCTAGTTTACACAGTGGTCTTCTTCCACAAAGAGAAATAATTTTCGATTTATCAGCATCAAATATGGTCATCATATCGAATTATATTTTCTAATGACTGAGCTAACCTGCGAAAGACTTTGAGATATATTGCGTGAGACAAGGTATTTGAATATGAGTCCTCTTTCATGTATATCCCATAATTATTACTGTCTGGGAGATCTCCCTTATTGCAAAAATGTTTTTCTTCAATTGCGTTATGAATAATATAATTACACAGTACTTGCATAACATGCGTTTTAGTAATTCGCTAAATTAACTTTTCAAGGTTAGGCTGTATAACTCGCATAATAGGTTTTTTCTCTGCCTTCGTAATATATGATTACACAGAGTATGTTGTGCTTTCCGTGTATTTTCTGCAGTGATTTTCAAATAGGTACAAAATACACCCATCTGTCTAGATTTATTATAAATATATATGTGTAGAACACATGGGATGGCGAGATTAATAATTTATATTTTCTAGACAAAAACGTTCCACAAAAATAAACCTTTCTTTTGTTATAAAAGTTTTGTACTATTAGTCTATTAGTAGTAGTGGTAGTGTGTTATTGGTACCGGAGTAGCTAAAATTGAATAAATTTTTCATAAGTATTATGCAGTACATTTTCAGGACCATCTAAAACTTAAAGTTTACTTAAATATATACTGATAAGCCACTACTGAAAAATAATATGGAAATAAGATTAAAGAAGTTAGATCAGACAGGTGCCGTTTAAGACAAAGTCAACCCAGTATTCATCCAAGTTGGATGACATTGGTAGACATTGGTTAAGCTTTGAACTTCTGAATGCTAGCTTCTCACCTGAATTTGTGATTTAGCTCTCGTCTTCTTTAATTATTTTAAATATATGGTTAGGGGTGTATAATAATCTCTGAGAAATGGGTGTAATCAATAATTTTAATTTTAATATAATTATTTCAGCAGGAAATTCTCTCCAAGATGTGTAGTTATTGAAGAGCTATCAACATAAAGGACTCATTTTATTTACCTTTCTTAAACAGCTTTTGGGATAGGAAATTGCCGGTGGTGCATTTTTATTAATGCATGCAATCGAATCCCTATAATAATGCATGATTATATTTCTAATTTATATACTAATTTGTGATGAATGCTCGGAACTTGGGACCTGGTATGTTCTGTGGTCGACTCGGATTACACAGGTCGCGTAAATAATGCAAATGCATTATTTCTTTACATTGAATACCGCAGCTTAGGTACTCCAGGTCCCAACTTCCGAGTCTTTGCTGATGACTGTAAATACAAGCGACACGTTGAGATATATCTTACGTTGGCAAGCTCTCGTTCGAAGCGAATGACTTCTTGAAGTTCCTCGGCGGCCTGACTGGAGTTGGCACCCAGCAGCTTTGCCACTTCTGTCATGTATCTGTGATAGGCCTTCATGTCTCCTTCAGAGTCAGCCTTGAGATAATAATCACGACTGGGCAACGCCAACTGCATCTGGTCTAGCTGCAAATAAACAGTCTCTTTTATTGTATACCCTCCTTCAAAATTATTCCAAATGTTTACCTAAATTGGCAAATAAAAATGTGTGTCACACAAGAACTATTGAGGATGTGTAAATATATGTGCACTTCATTTTGATGTGAGCATGTAAGCTAGTGATACCAAAAGCATTTGTCTGCTGTCAAAAAGCCTTTTTGAACATTTTGAAATATTTGGGTTAGGAAAGAAACAAAAGCAAGTCTATTCGTAAAACAGAGTATTTTGGTTCGCAGAAAGATTCATCAGGGAACTACGAGTATGACTTTATGCATAATAGCTATTTCTTTTTACAATTTTTTGTTTGATTATTTGAGGTTGTTAGGATCAATCATCATTACTAATGTAATCCAGAAATTAAAGCAATTAGATTAATTTTTATAAATACCATATTAGATATAAGGTGTTTAGAATATATCTCTGGTGATAGAAAACGTAGATTACTGATTTGTAAGACAAAATGGTTTTACACATACTAACAAGATCAGTCTGTGATGTCCACTTCACTTGTTCGTACACTAGCAGATTTTAAAGTTTGTGAATGCTTATGCTTTTTATTGCTTTTCAAGTGTAAAAAAATTTCGGTAAATACTAAAAAGAACTCCAGGCAGGCCTTGGCTCGCATGTGGCCGCTTACGCAATGGTTTAGTTATCAGAATATTATTATTCCACAAGAAAAAATGTAAGTAGATAATTTATTATTATTATTATTATTATTATTATTATTATTATTATTATTATTATTATTATTATTATTATTATTATTATTATTATTATTATTATTATTATTATTATTATTATTATTATTATTATTATTATTATTATTATTATTATTATTATTATTATTATTATTATTATTATTATTATTATTATTATTATTATTATTATTATTATTATTATTATTATTATTATTATTATTATTATTATTATTATTATTATTATTATTATTATTATTATTATTATTATTATTATTATTATTATTATTATTATTATTATTATTATTATTATTATTATTAAAATAATGATTTTAAGATATGTAGATCACGAGTTCGAATCTTGGTCAGGGTGAGTTACCTGTATAAGGTTTTTCCGGGGTTTTCCCTTATCCTGGTAGACGAATGTCGGGTAACTCTAAGCTCCTGAACCCCGGACTCATTTGAGCATCATTTCACCCATTTTTCTTTCATCCTCCGATATGACTTAACGTTGGAGGACGTAAATTGCACAAAACATACAAACACTAGGGTATGTGACCTTCTAAATGTATCGATTGACAACCTTGTACTACCAGAATGTCATGATTTCAGTGATGTGCTTAGATATAAGCGTGTAATTTTCTCGGCTGTTACCTCTGCTATACCGAGTGGCCCTTAATTTTCATTATGGTTATTCTGGCATGAGATCCGTCGCAATCGTGTTAAAATATTTTGAATGTTGAATGTTAATGAGCAGGCAGTGAAACTTGGACATTGATGAAATAGATTATCTTGATGTATCACAGCTATGGATTTTTTTATTTGTTCATTCAGTTGTCATGATCAGTGATGTCAGTAGAAAGATCGGCAAATCAAAACTAACTGGTGTGAATGAAGTGCAATACTCGAGTACTACCCCATTTTTTGCGTATCTAAGTGGATAATGAAGTCCATAATTTTCTGGGTGCATTTATCTCGTTTGGATATTTTTTATCCAGAGTATAATTAATTGATGATTAATGAATACACACGTTTTACACCTAAAGTTATACAATATCAGGTCTCATCTAGTATTATAAACAACATTACGGTGCAGAACTCAGTGGATCTGCATTCATCTTCCCTCTCTTATTGATGTCCAAGTTTTACTGCCTATTTAGAACTTTTAAAAACTAATAATTAAGTTTACAAGCGAATTATAAACCTTATTTTAAATCTTTATATGCTATACATTTTCTCACAAGACTCTGGTCTTTAAGTTACAGTGGATAATATAAGGATCGACTGATAAAGACCGGGCCTCACAAAATAAATAAATAAATAAATAAATAAATAAATAAATAAATAAATAAATAAATAAATAAATAAATAAATAAATAAATAAATAAATAAATAAATAAATAAATAAATAAATAAATAAATAAATAAATAAATAAATAAATAAATAAATAAATAAATAAATAAATAAATAAATAAATAAATAAATAAATAAATAAATAAATAAATAAATAAATAAATAAATAAATAAATAAATAAATAAATAAATAAATAAATAAATAAATAAATAAATAAATAAATAAATAAATAAATAAATAAATAAATAAATAAATAAATAAATAAATAAATAAATAAATAAATAAATAAATAAATAAATAAATAAATAAATAAATAAATAAATAAATAAATAAATAAATAAATAAATAAATAAATAAATAAATAAATAAATAAATAAATAAATAAATAAATAAATAAATAAATAAATAAATAAATAAATAAATAAATAAATAAATAAATAAATAAATAAATAAATAAATAAATAAATAAATAAATAAATAAATAAATAAATAAATAAATAAATAAATAAATAAATAAATAAATAAATAAATAAATAAATAAATAAATAAATAAATAAATAAATAAATAAATAAATAAATAAATAAATAAATAAATAAATAAATAAATAAATAAATAAATAAATAAATAAATAAATAAATAAATAAATAAATAAATAAATAAATAAATAAATAAATAAATAAATAAATAAATCTTTATTTATTTCTCAATATAATCTCCAGAAAGGCTAATACATTTGTCATATTGGTGTTCTAATTTAATTAAACCATCTTTGTAGTGTGATTTATGATCGTCCTCAAAATAGCTGTTTACCGCATAAATGACGTCCTGGTTGCTGTGAAATCTTCGTCCTCCAAGAAATGTTTTGAGGTTAGGGAACAGATGGTAGTCACTGGGTGCTAGATCTAACAAATAGACTAAATATTCAAGCAATGAGAACTTTAATTCACAATTTTTTCCCATTGCAATGACTGAACGCTGGGCCGGAGAATTGTCGTGAAGAAACAAAATCTTTTTCTTTGCCAAATCAGGTCTTCTTTTTTTCACCTCATCTTTCAGACGTTCCAGTAAGCTTGCTCAGTAGTCAGCAGTGATACTTTTATCCTTTCCCAAGTAATAAATACAAACAATACCCTGTGCACCCCAGAAAACACTTGCCATAACCTTATCAGGTGACAAACTTGACTTTTTGGTGTAGGTTCACCTGGCTCAATCCACTTTTTTGACTGTGAGTGTGGTGATATACTGAAGTTTCATCCATGGTAATAAGTCCTCTCAAAAATCTACTGGGAGGTGTACGGTAGAGGTCCAAATTCTTAAAGAAAACAGTTTTTCTTTGCAAATATTGATCAGGTGTCAACAAACGCGGTATCCATCTTACACTGACTTTTGAAAGCCCAAAAAATATTTAAAATATTTGCTGTACGTTCTTTTCATATGCTTACAGCCTATGCTTTCTCAAACAAATTTAATCTGCGGAATTCTAGTACTAAATTATGCATGTTTTCAATGATCTGTGGAGTTGTGACTTCCACAGAACGCCCAAAGCAAGACTCATCACCAGTGCTCGTACGTCCCATTTTAAACTCTACAACGCGCCGTTTAATTATTGAATATGAAGGGCAGAATCTTTCAATGTACTGTCCATTTCCTCCTTGATTTCTTTAGGCGTTAAGCCCTTCAAATGGAAATATTTAATCATTGCTTGTTTCTCTAAATCCCCCATTTTCATGAAACCCCTAAAGTTGTATTGTGGCCCACCTCGGTAGCGTAGATGGCAGCGTGTCTGCCTCACGTTCAAGAGGTCCCGAGTTCGAATCTCGGTTAGGGGAACGTTACCTAGATAAGGTTTTTTCGAGGGTTTTCCCTTATGAAAGAACAATTAATTTCCACAAACCTTGTCTTGTTTAAAATGCTGTCATTCTGAAACTAAAAGTGTTACTGACCTGTAACTATTGATACAAGCTAGTCTAGAGTTAAACTATATGATGCTATCCGTCAAACTGACCCTGTGGCTCCATTTCTAATTGAGATCCAGGATTTGTCAGCAGATCCTCGTACATATGCTAACATTTTATTCTTTTATGATCTGCAGCATAAAAATTACTGTTGCGATGCTCAGTTTTATTTTAATCAATGATAAACATAGTGTGTATCAAATCCAAATGTTTTTATGTTTGGTTTAAAGACTAAAGTTGAGTTTGAAACAGCATATAAAGTTAAAATGATAATCAGTTTAAAATACCAAATACGTTCAGTACATTGATGTCTTTGGCAAACGAAAGCATAAAAAGTGAAAGTAATATAGGCTGCTGAACAGATTAATAACTCGAACACAAAGGAACACGTCATAGCTTTGGATATGCTCAGTCAATGTATTTCTTATCTGTCAACTGTAGATCTCATAAAAAGAGAAATATCAGCCAATAAATAGGATACTAGAATGTTATCATTGTTATAAAGCCGATGATACACCTCGTTTTTTATGACTTGCGAAATAAAAGACTTCAGTGACACATCCTCTATCACTGATTCGCTCCATTACATTTGTTTATTGTATCCGCTATAAAATGCAATGGCAGTTTTATTTTCATGATTCACACGCTGTTTCGAAACTGCATACAGATAATTCAGGTAGCAATTAACCGTTGTGATTAGCCAATCAGATAGTTATCTTACTTTTATATAGCTCTCTCAGGTAAAACCTCACATTAGCTCAACGTTTTGGGAATTAATACCTTTGCAGATTGGCAAGTTTGAAAAATTAAAACAAAGTTTTATGCTTACTCCAATATGTGCAATAATAACTTGTATCAAATTTTAGTGTCATAATTAACATTTTCTCGTGGAATTATAGAAAGAAGTCTATAGAGAAAATGAAACATTTTGTTATGAATATTTCGCTGAGAAGAGCTAAATTATAATTTATGACGAGTTTTGAAACTAAAGGAAATTTAAATTAGCTTCAATTCATTTAGACATTCTACAAATTCTTGTTTACAATTTGCCAACAGAATAATAAAATTAAAGATGTGAAAGCATTCTGAGTAAAAGTGATTCTCTTCATTTTCTCCAATAGCAAAGTTCTTAATTCTTCTGGCAGAATTATAGGAGAGGTAATTGAGATTGTATTGTAGTTAAAATTTCGATCTTTAGCCTTTGTTGGTTTTGTATCTAGCTGAGTAGATAAGCATGGGAGATCTATGGTGAGCAGAGGAGACGAATTAAAGTGGTTTTTGGAAGGAAGTGAGAACTAGACTACAAGACATAGATAGGCATGAGATATGGGAAAGTATAGAAGCAAAGAAATCTTTAAAATTGTATGAGCAATTAAATACAGAATGGGGCAAGGAAAAATATATAGATCAATGTGGCAAAACTGGAAGAGAAGGCATAGCATGGATGAGTTTAGGAATATTATACTTAAAAGGGTTGAGAAGTAATGAGGTAGGAATATGTGAATTTTGTGGAGATGAAGAAAGCATTGTTCATTACCTGATAGAATGTAAGGAGTTAACAAGTTACAGGAGAAACATATGGGATAGGAAATGGGACAGTGTAAGTAAATAGATATTGGTGGTACGCATGTTAACGGGGATGAGAGAAAAGAAAATAGATGTATAGGAGATTTCTTTTAAAGGATAAGAGAAAAGTGGATAAGGATAAAAGAAGAAAAGGTCAAGAAGAAATGACACCAAGCTGCTCAGGATAAACAAAGGCTTATAGCCAGGGTACCTGAGTCAGCGAGTAAATCTTGGGTCAGCAAGTTCATGTATTTGTACAGGGGGCATAATTCTATGTTGAATTTTATTGTACTGAATTTGTAACGGATACTGTACAAATAAATATCAAATAAATATCAAATATGTAGCTGAGTACTATGTAAAGGTGGAGCCACTTGACTTACTCTTATCAGGGCAGAAAATTGAGTATACTGGGCTTGCAGCAAGACGAGGGATGGAGGATTATTCCTCATAGTTCAAGAATCAAACCTCAGTGTGAAGTGCATTCGCTTCAGAATGTTCTTAATTCCCAACAAATAATCTGTAATTTCTAAAACTTCGTTTCTGTAGCCAAGTCAGTACATACAACTAAATACTAGCTGCAGGTAACACTTTCATTTTGGTAGCCAAATTCCATAACAGCTCAAATATAAGTTGAGAATCTACTTATTCTTCTTCACTTTATGGCATAGGCAATCAAGTGCCTGTTCCGCCTTCAAAGTCCTCCTGCCATCGTTTCCTGGGTCTGCCCACCGATCTCCTACCTTTAGGATGATACTGTAATATTTGTTTTGTAAGGCTATTATCTGGCATTCTTTCAACATGTTCCTTCCATTTTTGTTTGAGATCTTTTAACATATTCATACTAAAAATATCCAGCTCTTCTCTTATATTTTCATTTCTTATTAAGTGCCTCTTCGTGCATCCTTTCATACTTCTCAAGAATTTCATTTCTGAAGCCTGTATTTTAGTCTGTTGCTTTTTAGTTAACGTCCAAGTCTCACTTCCGTATGTCAGTATAGGTACAGCCATAACTTTGTAGAACTTAATTTTGTTTCTTTACGTATTTTGTTTCTAAATGTTCTATTTATTGTTCCACACACTCTTTGAAATTTGCATATTTTATTGTAGTCATCATATTCCTTGTCATAACTAACATCAGTTCCCAAGTAGTTAAAATGGCTTACCTGTTCAATGCAACGATTATTTATAACTATTTTTTTCTAATTGGCTCTTTCCCAATGAATGCCATTACCTTTGATTTTATAAAGGAAATTTTCATATTATATTGCTTACAAAGTTCACTAAGTTTAAAAATAGATTTTTGCAGGGCAGACTCGCTATTTTGTATAATAACTAAGTCGTCAGCAAACAATAAAATATTTAAAAAGTTTTCATTTGAAATTTTAAAACCTATATTGACTAGATGCTTCAATTTGCACACTAGGTCGTCAATATAAATACTAAAAAGTGTAGGTGATAAAGTACACCCTTGTCTGACGCCCTGAGTAGTAAGAATTTTCTTTTAGAAATTTTACCACTGTTCCTCACATTTATTTTTGTTTGGAAGTAGAAGCATTGCATCATTTTTACTAATTGTTGTGGGTATCCTCGTTCTTCCAATATTTGCCACATTTTGCATCGGTTTACCCTATCGAAGGCTTTTTCAAAGTCAACAAACGCCATATGCGTTTCTTTGTTAAACTCCCTATGTTTTTCAATTAGTTGTTTAACAATAAAAATGTTATCTACACAGGATCTGCCTCTTTTAAATCCACTTTGTTTTTCCGAGAGAAGATATTCAGCTATGTTCTGCAACCTTTTGTTTATTATTTTAGCAAATATTTTATAGGCCGTATCCAGTAAACACATTCCTCTGTAATTGCTACAGTCATTTCGTTTCCCTCTCTTAAAGATAGAGATGGTTTGGGCTATAAGTCAATCTTCTGGGTTACATTACTTCTTCCAGCACATATTATAGAAATGTAGCAGTCGGAGCTTTAGCGATAATTCTCCAAACAAATATATCATCCATGGAATTACGAATAATTTGACGGCAGATATCCACCCTACGTTCAGGCTGTTGAGGAGTCAGTTCATGATGTACAGATCTACAGCCTCTGTACGATTTTCTAAGTGTCTTAATCTGGCGATGTGTGGTATTTTTTTATGCATCAAGTTCTTCTGAAAGCCTATGGATACTTTCTCTGCAGATTTTCTCGCAAACTTAGCGTGTATCCTCGATATTCCACACTTTAGGTCTTCCAGAACGTGGTAAATCTTTAGGGTGTTCGTCTCCATTGCTGAAACGTTGGAACTATTGCTGTGTCACACGCTCACTAACGACACCTTCTCCTTCCACTTCACATACACTTCAAGTTATATTCTTATTTCAAGCAGTATTATAGAAGGACTCTTAAGTTCAAACTTTGTTATCCCCATTATGTAATTGTTTATTAACATCTGAAGACTGATACATGTTCTCAGTGCGCAACGCTAGTCATAGCATCCTGTAAATAGCATTGGCAAAACAAATAAATCCAATAAATTTTCCAAAATGAAAAACCGATATCACCTATGAAACTACTAATACGAGGGCTGTTTAATAAAGAATGATCACAATTTGTTTTGACAACGTACCTTTAATCATCCTCATAATTTTGACAGTCCTTTTCAAAATAGTCTCCCCTGAATGCGATGCAATTGTCCCAGCGTTTCCGCCAGTCTTCAAAGACATGCTGCAAACCATTTTTTGAGAGATCCTTCAAAATCGCCTCCGCAGCTTTCAGCACTGCTTCTGATGATGGATAATGCCTCCCACGAAGGCGTTTCTTCAAGTTAGGGAATAGAAAAGAGTCACATGGAGCTAAATCCGGATATAGGAAGAGTGAGGGATGCACTTCACGTTGATTTCTGCAAGATATTCAGCAACAACATTGGCAATATGCGGCCGCACATTATCGTGTTGCAGCATCCAGCCTGTTTCACGTAAATGTGATCTTTTGCGCCTGATATGGATTTGCAGTGTTTTCAGGACATCCCTGTAGTATTGTCCAGTTACTGATGTGTGTGCAAGTACAACATGCTGATAAACCATTTCATGAATATCAAAGAATGAGATGACCATAACTTTCCCAGGAGAAGCAACCACTTTTGCTTTTTGGGGGGTGGTGATGAAGGAGATTTCCACACTGAGCTTTGCTGCTTGCTCTCAGGATCAAAATGACGTAGCCAGGTTTCATCAGCAGTAATTACGTTTGAAAGAAACTTTGGATCTTCCTCTAACATCAACTTTAACAGAATGCAGACCTGCATGCGAATGTCCTTTTGTTCAGGAATCAGCAATCTTGGAACCCATCGCGAACAAACACGTCTCATGTGTAATGTTTTTGTCACCAACGTGTGGGTGGCACCCAATGAAATGTTCAATATTTCAGAAAGTGATCTTAAGGTAATTCTTCGGTCCTCTCTCACAATGGCAGTAGCAGTGTTGATGTTTTGTTTCCTAAGAGCAGTAACTGAAGCACCAGGTCCACCTTCCTTTGAAATTGATTGTCTCCTCTCTTTAAACATTTTAAACCATCTTCGAGCTGTGCTGTAGGGAAGAATAGACTCTCCATGGGCCTCCTGTTACATTGTATAGGCCTTAAACTGAAGATTTGTTAAGACGAAAGCAGAATTTCAAAGCTGCATATTGTTCCTCGCGTGTTACCTCCATTGCAGCTGTAGGCGATACTGAACATGTCTGAACTTGTCTGGTTCTCACAGGCGGGAACCAGGAGTACCAACAATGAAACTAATACGGCGCGTTAGTTTCACATTAAGCTAACAGGATATAATAAGGTTGAATTTTAGTGCGAAAAATTATGAGTGTAAAAAATTATGATCATTCTTTATTGAGCAGCCCTCGTATATTAAATGACAGGTGTACGTTCATCGTTTGTAATTTAGCATTATACAATGAAATCCTTATTTTCCGAAAATAGTCATTCAAACTATAAAATCTCAGAACTGTAAAATATTATCCTGGTTTTCAAGAGGAATGTAAGTAGTTTAATTTTTGACATAAGACACAATTGTGTTGAAGTGTTGGACGTTCGATTAAACTATACCTGCAGACATGTAACTCGTAAATAATGTAGGAACTGTAACAATACACAAATAGATACTATTTTCTAACAGTTGATTCTACATCGTACCCTTGAACTTATAAATGCTCTTGGCTGCAGGAGAATGTGGAAAGAAAACCACTTAATTCCTTTCTGTCACATATTTTTAAATTCCATATCTCTTGCATTACTTGGAAACTTTAAACAGCACTTTAGAAAATCCCAGTACATTAAAGTTACGCAAAAAAGAAGAAAGGAAAATATTCTCATTGCTACATTTGAAATGAAATTAACTCAGGTTTTACAAACCTTATAAGAAAACAAAAAGAATGAACCGGATTCTTTAAAGATAAATAAAGTTGCATTCAGCAATTAATTCAGAAGACATTTGACCACCCAACGGGCCGAGTAAGCGCGATTGGAGTATCTAATATTCTAAACGAGGGCCCAACTTCTGTTCTTCTTCTTACTTTGTCCGCACCTGAAGGATGTTCACGGAAGAGTTCTTGTCATCTGGGCCAACCCACTGCTCGATGAGTACGCCCTCGTTATACTCGCCCCTTAATCTACCCAGGAGCGTCTCTATGGAGAAGTCTGGAGGCTTCCAGTCGGGCTGTGTGACAGGCCATCCACCCAGAGAAGTGAGTACATCACGAAGAGGAACGTCGCCTAACTTCCTGATCTGGGCTGCAACATAAACACAACAATTTTAAGTAACAAACATAGTCAATAAACATATATCAGTGAATGGGAATCTGCCCCTCCCCAAATGTATCTCTCTATAGAATAGTGCTTACGAATCAAGGCCGCAGCCACGGTTTAATTAGATCCTCCTACGCCAGAAGTTCTGAACATCAGCTGCCGCTGTCGAAGGAGAGCAGAACGACACATATATTGGTCTCCACAATTTCGAAGTCGGAAACCAGATCCTCCAACATCCACCAAGCACCTCAGCTGCACCTACTAAAAGTGAGTTTTCACTGACAACACACCTCTCCGAACCTGGAGGAGCACCTAGGGCATACTTCATGTACTTCATGTGATCTAGACGGCGCCGCTTTTCATGAAGTTAACGGACCTGGCACCGAGCGAGATAGTTCGGTGTCTCCAGAAATTGCCAGGGCGGTACCCTGAAGTTAACACTCGGACGTTTAAATCCGGTATGTTATATTTTCATTACTTTCTCCGCACTTACAAGTATTCCAAAAAGTTGTTTTTCTACCTATTATTTGAGTACCATCACTATTATTATATGAATGTCAAACTTGGTTCTTAAAATAACAAACAGAGTACCATGCTACAAATCTGTCAGCGCAAACTGGAGTGGAAGATTTCACACGTGACGAGGAAGGACAGGATGAAAAACGAGTAAGTCAGGCACGGCTTCACGGGCGCAACAGCTGAAAAGAAGACGGGGGATCGTGTCACCAGAATGCACGTTCTCCGATGGACGCAATAATTGACAATGTGGGACCCCAGAATAGGACGTCGAACGGCAGGGAGACCAAAAATGAGATGGACGATAACTTCGTAAAGATATCATGGACACAGTGGTCAACACCAACTAAGAACAGAGCTACATGGAGGATACTGGAAGAAGTAGCTACCCAGGAGCTATAAACTTAAAGTGTGTGTCATAGCTAAATATGTACAAGAATGGTGTGCGTGTGTGTGTTAAGTATGCCGTTACTGGAACGCAGCAACTGCACAAGGTTCTTAGAAGTTACAACCCTAATGAGCTTCCCAATTGCTACTCCCTGCGCAGCAGGAGGCCTTTGCCCTCAAGAGATTTATAGACTTTTCATTTCATTACATTTCAGATAAACATTAATTAAATAGACATTTCAAAAAATGTTTTTGTTACATATTTCCTCATAGATACAATGTGAAGAGGAGAATAAAATATTCTTAAGAAACAATCTCTGTGTCGTAACAGTCCGCAAGCAAGCCAGAGACTGCCAACCCGAATGCCGCCCTCACGCCCACATACGCAGGGTAGAGATGAGCGATCATCCAACCGTTACAGCGAGGAATTGCAGTCAGCATCACGGCAACCTTAAGAAATAATAAAATATTTTAGTAACTGGTCGCTACTTAAAGGCTATGAAATCCCGCTCTTGTATTTGGAGCAATTATCTTATTATTAATTTTATTGTAGGTACAAGGGGAATATGGAATACAGTAGAATATATGCGCTAATCATTTCTTTAAGACCTGGTCGCTGTATAAAGTCTTTGAAACTCCCGTCTATTTGCATTACCAAGATGTAAAATACGATCAACGACTTCCATTTTGGAATATGTAAGTTTTGGAAAATTCGAACAAATAACAAGTAATATCTTCGAAATAATTCACTCCATTAAAAAAAACATATTTGACATTTGTGTATCTTAAACAGATGATATTCGAATCAAAATCCTTCAAGTTATGTTGGAGAAAATCGATATTCTATATAACCTGGGGTGATAGATTTTATTTAAAATCTTCATGTAGTATCCTTGAAAGGAACTGAACTTAAATATGACATTTAGTATTTAACTGCATTTTAATTTTTGAGTTGTGCTGGACTAAGACGCAACATACGCGGACCTTTTTCTAAAAATGACATTTTTGATACAACTAATTTCACCAAAACGTTCTTTCAGGTAAAACCTTGATATCGAAATTTTTATTTGAATGCAATGTGATTTCCCTAAATTAATATACTTCTGTCTTGAAAATATTTATTGAAAAAATTTAAGTCTACAAGAATATATATTTCATATAAATTGTGTGCTTTAGCGAGATCTATATTTTTGTGTGGTAAGAGTTGGTCTATCTTTAATTCTTTAGTAGATACGCGAACCTCTTCCAGAATTAAGAGTACTTTAGAGGCTAATACCGGAAAATTCAGAGTCAACATTTCATATGTAATAAAATTATCTTAAAAATGTGGGATTTATGCAAAATTATTACAGTAATTTTTTAAAAAAAAAATTAAAATATTTCATATAAGGCTAGCTTGGATGACAGTATTTGCTTGAGGTATTTAGCTGACTATTACTTTGGAGTTGTTTACAACTTCAGGAAATTGTAGTGCTAAAATCGTGTGTACATCACAACTTAGTATTTTCAAATAACTTATTTATATTGATGCAGCATTTAAATTAATATCACGTCGGAGGAACGTGACACTAAAATATTATGTTTTCAAGCACTTTTTACAATATCAAAAATATTTATTTTAAAATTATTGGTGTCTGTTTTCTAGCTGTTATTTATTCGATTTTTCCCAACTGTGTTTCAGTAATGTAAATGCTATTTTTAATATTACACAGAAAAACATATATAAGATTTTCCAAGTATAGCACTGTGACCATATTTCTGCCTCATTTAATGCTCCATTTGGCCCCTGATCTGAGGGTTTTCCCCCAGTATCACTTCCGCTTTCCTGAGCACCCCTCTTGTTTGGGGATTTCTGGAAGCAAACGTAATTTCTAGTTAATTGGCAATATTCCCATAGGAAATGGGACATATGTCAGCCCAGAAGCGATAAGGTTTAATTGGATTGAATCACGACATATTCATATTTTCACATACTTGATTTGTTGTGGAAAAGCACCGTAGAATAGAAACAAATGTACCACAATAACAGGTGCTATCAATAACTGCAACCACTATCATGTCATCATTAATCTTTTCACCTGTTACTTAAGACATTTAAAATACTGACATATCTCCATCATAGTGCGAATTCAATCAATATGATTAATAATGGTACAGCTATACTTATTTTTTATTTTCAACTTTTCATGTTATGCTCTTCTGTGTGTTTTCATCTTCTTCTTCTTCTTCTTCATCATCATCTTCACTCCATGGTTTGGGCATATCGCCCGTTCCGGCTTCATAGATCTCTCCAGCGTTTCCTGGGTCGTCTTCTGTCTCTTCTTCCATTTGGATTATAGTTTAATACTGCATTTGGATATCTTCCATCCTCCATTCTTAATACATCTTCATGTCAATGTTGCCTTCGTTCTGATATTTTGTCATGAATTGGTTCGATTTCTAATTACTTTCTAATATCCTCATTTCTTATTTTGTCCAATATTGTACAACCTTTAACACTTCTTAAAAAATATATTTCTGCAGTCTGTATTTTATTTAAATCCTTTTGTGTTGCACCCAGGTTTCGCTTCCATATAATAAAGTTGGAATAGCCATACCTCATACATTTTCATTTTTGTATCCTTTCTCACTGTTTTTAAAAGTTCTGTGGATTGTCCCACATATTGCTCGGAATTTGTTTACTTTTTCCTCTATATCAGCATTGTTTCCAAAACTTATGTTACATCCTAAATATTTGAAACTCGATATTTGTTCTAAAATCTTATTTCCTAACACAATTTTTGATCTTACATTATACTTTCCTTTAAAATCCATAATTTTTGTTGTTTCTTCTGATACTTTAAAATTATACTCTTGTACTATATTAGTACAATTCTACTATTAGAATATACATTGATTTTTGCAGTTGATTTTCATTCCGATGAATCAATATTTGGTCATCCGCAAACAGCACGGTATTGATATAAATATTTTCTTTTATTTTGATTCCTGGGTCTACTAAAATCTTCCATTCATTCAGAATATCGTCCATATATACCAAAAAGAGTAGGTGATAAGCTACACCCTTGTCTTAGTTTTGTGTGTGTTTTATCATCTCAATGTCAAGAGGGTTAGTCATTCCGTTTCTTCCTCTAGAAAATGCACAATGCCTTATTAAGTCACGGATACGATGAATGTACCTACATCTGATTTCATGTTATACATTCTCATAAGTACATTTTATAAAGTTCTGTGATCGAACCTTAAAGATTCTCTGTTAGTAACTTTATTATTATTATTATTATTATTATTATTATTATTATTATTATTATTATTATTATTATTATTATTATTATTATTATTATTATTATTATTATTATTATTATTATTATTATTATTATTATTATTATTATTATTATTATTATTATTATTATTATTATTATTATTATTATTATTATTATTATTATTATTATTATTATTATTATTATTATTATTATTATTATTATTATTATTATTATTATTATTATTATTATTATTATTATTATTATTATTATTATTATTATTATTATTATTATTATTATTATTATTATTATTATTATTATTATTATTATTATTATTATTATTATTATTATTATTATTATTATTATTATTATTATTATTATTATTATTATTATTATTATTATTATTATTATTATTATTATTATTATTATTATTATTATTATTATTATTATTATTATTATTATTATTATTATTATTATTATTATTATTATTATTATTATTATTATTATTATTATTATTATTATTATTATTATTATTATTATTATTATTATTATTATTATTATTATTATTATTATTATTATTATTATTATTATTATTATTATTATTATTATTATTATTATTATTATTATTATTATTATTATTATTATTATTATTATTATTATTATTATTATTATTATTATTATTATTATTATTATTATTATTATTATTATTATTATTATTATTATTATTATTATTATTATTATTATTATTATTATTATTATTATTATGATCATCACTATTATTAATTATATAATATCCAAAAGAAATAGTCCTATTTTACCAGTAAGGTACGTTAAGGTTCTAGTTACAAAAACACATAAATAGAAAGATCAAAATAACATAACATGATAACACGTATAACGTTTTAAAATTTTGGCCAATAAAATGCTCAAAGGCTGAAGTGCGACATTTTTTAAGGAATGCATTAAACAACGGTGTTTGAAGATCTGTATTACAATATGAAAAATGTTGAATAAGATTATATCTCTTTTTAGAATGAAGATCACATCTAATGTTAGTAACTTTCACAACCGATGTATATTAGTGGATATATGAATTATTATTTTTCTCTCCACTGAATTCTATTTGATATAGTTTCTTACACAAATAAATATTGTGACTTTGTGGGTTCGTGAAATGAAAAGTCTAATTTCACCACTCAGAACTGTTCTTTATTTCCACCGACTTACAGTTTAACACTTGCCAATTACGCAGAATTGCGTACTGCACACAATTACAATTCACCAGTTCGTCCGTTACAACTTCACTTGTACTCGCGATTACGTCAACCCCGATGCTCATACACAGTTACGTACAGTCTTCCGTTGCACAATCTTTTCGTTCATTAACACGTCACTGACTAACACTGCCTTCTTACACCAAGAACTGTCCTCACTCACACACTAAACTTCTGACTAGCTGCAGCCCTTTTTATAGGCATCTCGCCGTCTTCTCGGCTTTTCTTCTTCCCAAGCGAAGATTCCAGAAGTTTGAAAGATCCCGTAATTTCCAGAACAGGTGAAAGAGAAATAGACCGCACAATTATGTTTCTTTCCCCAGCCATCCCTGTCACCACTATAAGACGGACGAGGGGGGAGGTGTGGCTAACACGGACCTCCCCTGTCTTCCGCTCTCAGCTGCTTCCACAGGGTGTTCCAACGCCCGGGTGACACTGCTCCCTCCTCAAAGCTGTTCGCCCAGAACAGAGCCCCATCGTAGCATGCCAGGCGGTCCAGGTGTACCACCAGCATCTGCCCGGAGTCTGAGCCAGAAGTAGCGCTGCCGTAGTTTGTGAATCATACGGTTCGCTCCCAGGTGTCCTCCTGAAGTACCGGCGTGCACTTCCTCCAAGACTTCCGGGACCTTACTCCGGGGGAGTACCAGCTGTTCTCTCTGCGCCTTCCCATTGGGTGACTCCCATACCCGGAACAGCACGCCCTCTCTGGTCTTCAACGAGTCCCATTGGGCCCAGTACGAGTTGTAGATGGCGCTCCTCGGTGCGATGTCCTCCCAGGTTGGTCTTGTCCCTGCCTCCACTTCCCTCAAGAGTAGCCCCAAGTCTGCGTCCGCCAGCTGCTCCCTCCTCAGGCCTGCGCTATCCCAGCCTTCAGCAGGCACTGCCACAACTACTCGGACTGCTGCGGCACGCTCCTTCTCTTCCACTCTTGTGCGCTCATGGCCGTCCTGGATCTGCGATAGGACACCTCCAATGCAATGGTCGCTAGCGTCGGTGTCCACAATGAAGGCGCCACCCGGTTGTGGGAAACCCAAAATTGGAGCACTGCACAGGGTCTCCTTCGGGTGCTGGAAAGCGTCTTCGGCGTCCTCCGTCCACACATAAGGCCGGTTTTCCTCCGTCAGGCGGGTGAGGGGTTTTGCGATGTTGTCGGCCTTTTCCTCTAAATCATCAAGGCGGTCGTCTACTTGACCCTTCCGCTTGCCCAGATTCGTGACGTCATCCCTCACGCCGGCCAACCGTTCCTCAAACTTTGCGGCGAGAGCCTCGTTCGCCGCCTTCATTTCCGTGGCCAGACTGTCGTTCGCTGCCCTCATTACTGTGGTTAACTCGGCCTTCATTTCTTCCATCTTCTTGGTGATGTTGTCGTTAGCCGTCTTCATTAGTTTCAGTTCCGCGGCCAGGTAGTTATTTGCCGCTTCCGTTTTCTCTGTTAACTCGTTCATCTTCGCCAAAAGCATTTCCAATGCGGATTCCATGGCTGAAATGTTCGGTGATGTTATCTTCCCGCTTCCTGACACCAGTGTGACTTTGTGGGTTCGTGAAATGAAAAGTCTAATTTCAGCACTCAGAACTGTTCTTTATTTCCACCGACTTACAGTTTAACACTTGCCAATTACGCAGAATTGCGTACTGCACACAATTACAATTCACCAGTTCGTCCGTTACAACTTCACTTGTACTCGCGATTACGTCAACCCCGATGCTCATACACAGTTACGTACAGTCTTCCGTTGCACAATCTTTTCGTTCATTAACACGTCACTGACTAACACTGCCTTCTTACACCAAGAACTGTCCTCACTCACACACTAAACTTCTGACTAGCTGCAGCCCTTTTTATAGGCATCTCGCCGTCTTCTCGGCTTTTCTTGTTCCCAGGCGAAGATTCCAGAAGTTTGAAAGATCCCGTAATTTCCAGAACAGGTGAAAGAGAAACAGACCGCACAATTATGTTTCTTTCCCCAGCCGTCCCTGTCACCACTATAAGACGGACGAGGGGGGAGGCGTGGCTAACACGGACCTCCCCTGTCTTCCGCTCTCAGCTGCTTCCACAGGGTGTTCCAACGCCCGGGTGACAATATATTGCACACTTCTATAGATATGAAGTGAACAGCTATATTGGATTGATAGAATCGACATGAAAACTTCAATGCTACGGCGGGGATTTGAACCTCGAATCTACTGGTTTCCGTCCAGTTGCTCTTAACCATTGAGCTACCATGGCCAATTTGCCGTCATGGCATTAAATTTTCCAATTGACTCATATATTTCCCCGGTAAACCACTAGGGACTCTTGCATCCGAGATACACCGTTTGTGGCGACTTACTGTATGCACTTGAGTCCTAGGCTTTATCATTTAACTCCTATTATTTAAGTTAATTGGTGGAAATTATTCATTTCTTCACACCAGCCGAATACAGGCTGAGGTATTGGACCGATGGAGTCAACATGAAAAATTCAATACTACGGCCGGGATTTGAACCACGGATGTATTAGTTTCCGTCCAGTTGCTCTTAACCATTGAGCTACCATGGCCAATTTGCCGTCATGACTTTATATTCTCCAATTGACTCATATATTTCCCCGGTAAACCACTAGGGATTCTTGCATCCGAGATACACCGTTTGTGACGACTTACTATTGTAAGTATTTGAGTCCCAGGCTCCATCATTTAACTCTTATTATTTTAGTTAACTGATGGAAATTATTCATTTCTTCACAGCAGCCGAATGCAGGTGTTGGATTGATAGAGTAATTGAGTAATGATAGACCAATTGACTCGTATTTACCCAATAAACCACTAGGGTTCTCGCATACGAGATACACGGTTTGTAGTGACTTAATATTGTAAGTACTCGAGTCCCAGGCATTTAATATCATGACGGCAAATTGGCCATGGTAGCTCAATGGGTAAGAGCGACAGGACGGAAACCAGTAGTTCCGTGATTCAAATCCCAGCCATTGCATTTAATTTTTCATATCGACTCTATCAATCCAATACCTTAGCCTGTATACGGCTAGTATGAAGAAATGAATAATTTCTATCAATTAACTTAATGAACAGCTACATGTTGAACACTCCATTTTGGAATTACAATTCAACATCCGTCCATGCAATCACTACAAATAACTGGATGTCGAGGGAGCTGCAAGAGAATGAAAAAAGAAAACTGAACAATTCAAAGATATCTCAGTAACGGCTAGTGTCATTAAATTTATTTGGAATGAAATGTGTCTTTTAAAAGATGTCTACAAATTTTTTGTGAAGTGAGCTGTCGTCTGTCGCCTAATAAACATCATTATACAATATTGTACTTCGGACGTAAAGATTGCAATGCATGAGTGATATTTTAGTAAAGTGGTAAAAGATAAAGAAAGTAAATCGAGTGTTATATCTAGAATTTCATTGTAAGTTTATTTCAGTGCAGTCTTAGCAACACCGGAGGAATGTCAGGAATACTATAACCAATACTATAACCATCATGGAGACATGAGTTTTAAAACATACTTACCACCCAACATTTACTTTTACAACCCTCACAGTTTTCATTTATGACTATGAGACATGTTTTGAAACAGTTATTTTATGTTGTCCCCAAAGAGTTTCAAATGTTGTATTATGTGAGGTTAAGTAGAGTGAGTCATGCACAGAGAAGCTATGTAAGTGGAAATGACGTCACAAAAGTGTTGAATATCAAACTTATTTGTGATTGGTGTGACGCGTATATCGTAAAACGTGGACCAATCAGATATAGAAGATTTTACGTTGCCATGGAGGATATTCAATATTCCTCTAGAGGGATCGAACTATTAGCGAAATGCTAATGTATAGAAGAAGCGGAACTGGTGATTCTTCTCCTAACAGTCGCCGTGAAAGGATGTAAGGTTCTCTTCTTAAACGCCGTTGTGTGCGGAAGAGTATAAGTTTATTCTCGTCACAATCATTGAGTATAACTGGAGAATCTTTACATTAAACATCATCGCTAGAAGACGCACAATTTAGTTATTATACACGGTAGTGAACAAACGTATAAAACTTCTGATTCTTGCACGCATCCAGATAAACGCGTCACATCAAGTGAATCTTGTGTAAGAATAGTGTTATAAATATTGTATCATACATTTTGTTCGAACTGGTGTTAATTGAAGTAAGGAAATAAAAGTTTCTACATTATTTAATACAAAGGAAAATGATTACTCATTTTACGTAAAATTTCCTTCCGCCGTACCACCCCTGTAAAAGAAGATATCTTGCTCAACCGACTGAAGCCACGCCGAGGTAAGCTGGGAATTCAAGAACCCTCAATTCCAACCCTGTTCCAAATGGTCACCTCAACGAGGGGCATAATTCACCATCCTTCTACACGATTCGACATAAGTCCTGTTCCAAAATGGCGCCCAACGTGGGGCTCGAATAGGCAGAAGGAGGATTACACCGCAGGAGAATAAATAGTGTAATGGACAGGTAACTTCGAATCAAGAAAGAAGAAAGAAGAAAAGTGAGTAAGGAAAATCTTAATAGATAATTATTAGAAAAAGTGACAAAATTATAATTTTCATTTTTTTTATGTTATTAAGAAAGGGAAAAATATTACCTAAAATGGAAGGTAAAAAATTAACAGACAATAAGAATAAAAATGTTGGGGAAGGAGTGGAAAGACTAGTTAGTGATAAGAGAGCAGAAATACAAGAAGTCAGGGAAGTAGTGGAAGGCATGATTAGTGATGATGCAGGAACAAGTAGAACAGAAATTATGCAGAGTAAAGTTAATGAAATGATAATAGACAGGTTAGAGAAAATGATGAGTAATTTTGATGCTAAAATGGATAATTTAAATGCTAAGGTAGATCAAAATTCAGAAAAGGTAGATCAAAATTCAGAGAAGTTAGAAGCCAGGATAGATCAAGGTTTAGGTAACCTAAGAAATGAAATTGAGAAAGGAAGAGAAGAGTGTAGAGAAGGCATAAAATCTTTAAAACAGAAAATAGAATCTCATGATGGAGAAATGTCTAAGTTAAAAGAGATGTTTCAGGAAATGAAAATAAGTCAGGAAAATGTAGTAAAAGATATCAGAAGTGAATTGGCTAAGGAATCAGAAATCCTTAAGCAACAACAAGTAGAATTTGTAGAAAAACAAAAAGTAGAAATAGGGGAATTAGAGAATAGAATAAGACAAGAAATAGATGTAGTCTTATTAGATAATTCACGGAAATACCATGAGGAAAATATTGAAATACAGAATAATTTTGTAAGAGAGGTAAATAGTATCAGAAATGATGTTAAACTAATGGCTACTGAGGTGCAAACACAACAAGATGAACTAAAAGTTAAATATGATGAAGTCAGTAAGTTGAATAGTGAAATGATTACAAGAATAGATTTGGCACAGGAAAGTTTTGAGAGAGAGAAAGAAAACATTAGCAAGCTGAATCAAGTTGTGATTGCATTACAGGCAAGCAAAATTTCTGAGAACCAGAGGGTAATAAAATCTAAGAATATTACATGTATTGACTCACCTGGTAATTCAGGTAATATTGTACAAAACTTAGAGAATTATTTGGAGAGTGACGATACAGAATCTTTGTCACCTGATTGTGAAGTAAATGGTAATAGACAAATACAAAACATGCACACACATACACAGTTACACAGTCAAGGTAACACAAATTGTACAAATTATTTGTTGCATGACATAAGTCCACCTACTTTCGAAGAAGAATCGGGAGACAATCCCAAAATATTTCTAAAGGAATTAGAAGAATATTTTAAAATTAAAGAGATTCCAAATGAATTTAGGATGATGATTGTTAAAAGGTGTTTGAAGAAAAATGCTTTAGAATGGCTGAGGTTAACACTAGCATCACATGAAACGTATAGTATGTTTAGGAATGTGTTTATAAATAGGTTCTGGGGTCCAGAAAGACAGAGAAGAATTAAAGTCGAACTGGCCACTGGTAAATTCGAGTTCAAGAAGGGTGTGTCCATGACTGAATATTTCCTAAAACTTGCTAACAAAAGTAAACTTGTGAATCCAGATATGTCGGAAACCGAGATCGTGAATATGCTAATACGACATTATCCACCACACATTAGAAACCACCTAATTGTGGCTAAGCCCGTCGACTTTACTGATATGATTGAGTTATTATCAGAGTTTGAGGCTCATAACCTTAATTCTGATTCTACTCATAGTCAAGTTGATCCTGACAAGACTCATATAGAACAAAAGCAAGTAAATAGACAGGAAGTAAGACCAACGTTCAGGGAAAATCACAACCATACTAACCAAAACCAAAATAGTTTTAACCAAAATTGGGACGGGGCACGTTCAAGAGACAACTATGAACGAAGAGAGTACAACCCCAGAAAGACATATGAATCGGTAGTGCCAGGTATAGGAAGGAGAATACCAAATACTCCTAGGAGGAATTATAATAATGACCAACCTGTGGGAAATGTGAGGAGTAATCAGGTGAATCAACTGAGGTTTTACAGGGGAAATAACTTAAGAACGGGTTATCAAAGTAGAGGAAGAGGAACTAGCATCGAAGACTCTTCATTAAGAGATTTTGGGGGTCCTAGGTTTGAAAGGGCAGACAATAACCTAGAAAGGACACGGACTCAGGGAATAGAAGGAGAAATAAATAACGGTAGTACCAACCCAACTGCTAGTGTAACTACCGACCGCACTAATGCGGAAAACTGAGTACCAAATTATGTTGTGCCTTGGAAAGTGGTTCGGTAGAAATGACACAGGGTAAAACCAAAATTCAAAATTTACCAGAAGATAAGCTCACTCTCTCCAGAAGTAAAGATCGGGAATTAGTAAATCCACCTCAGATTAACCTTCGTATAGGCGATAGCGAATATAAAGTATTGATAGACACAGGAGCTAGTTCATCAGTAATAAGTGAGAACTTATTCAAGGAATTACTATCCAAGTTTAGGATTGAATATTTAAACGTGTGTAATGTATACTGTAGCACAGCTATTGGGAAAAAGAAAGATAAAGTTAAATATCAAGCGTTAATTCCTGCGCGAATAGATGATTGGAATTTCAATTTTATCGTATTGGTAATACCAAACTTAGCTCGTGATATTATTATTGGCAATGATGTATTGTACGGTTGGCAAAGTGTGATAGATTTCGAAAAACATGAAATGAAGGTCAAAGGAGATCATGAAGTAATAAAGATAAATTTGTTAGAAGAAATTATATTAAAAGAAGATGAGAAGGATAGTATAAATGATGATAGGTTTTTTTTTGTAGAAAATATACTATTATACGAAGAAGATATAATTAATAATGAAGAAGATGATAGTGGTAAAGAGAATTTACTTTTAAATAATAAAGAAAATGAGACGTTTGACCTTGGAGATCATTGTTGCCAAATAAACACATTAAATACCGACACCGAGCGAAAACAAGAAGAGGAAGAAATGATATTCCAAAGAACTTTGAAAGAAAAGTTAGGGAAAACATACAATTTAAATCACGCGCAAAGAGAACAATTGAGGTTATGTATACTAAAGAACAGGAACGTTTTTAGTACGAAACCTGGATTGTGTAATAAGTACATACATACATTTAAGGTGAACGACATTGCTCCTTATACTCATAAAAGTAGATCTGTGCCTATCACTATTAGACAACAAGCATCTGAAGTAATAAACGATATGCTAGAAAATGGAAATAAAATTTTAAAAGATTGGATACCAAAGTATGGGCCAATAAAGGCAATATTATCAGACAACGCAACGGTTCACCGGAGTAAATTGTTTACTTCAGAAATGAAGAACAATAACATTAAGATGTATTACTCTTCAGCATATTTTCCCCAAGGAAATCCTTGCGAGAGAGTGATGCGTGATTTAGGCTTGTATTTCAGAATTCTGTGTCATTCTAACCACCGAGGCTGGTACAAATACTGCCATATTATTGAGAAAATCATTAACAATACCCCAAACTCTACTACCAAATTTTCACCAATCGAATTAATGACTGGACTAAAACCTGAACCTCTAGTAATAAAAGCACCAACAACCTTAAAAGTAGATGAAATGGAATTAAATGAAGAAGAAAAGTGTGCTGAAGCATTTCGAAGAATAAAAGAAAAAGCAGAGAAAAGATTATCAAAGATACAAAGAAAAGGAGCGAAATGGAATCCTGAAATAAATGATAAAGTTCTCGTAAAGACATTTAATATCTCCGGTTCTAAAATCAAATCCTATTGGAGAATGAATTTGTTATATAAAGGTCCATATAAAATAGTAAGAAAATTTGGGGATCATACGTACGAATTAAGAGACGATGATAATAAAATGATAGGAAAATATCACAAAACACTTTTAAAACCATTCAAAATCCTTGACACTCACCAGAACAAATGATTTAAAAAAAAAAAAAAAAAAAATATGTTTATGAATTACTGAAAAATGTTTTGTTTATTATTATTGTGTTCGAATAATTTCTGATTTTATATTGTTATTTTAAATTGTATTAATTGTTCATTGTTGTAATAATGTTTAATTATTGGGGCATTCTTCAGAATATATGGAACAATATTATTGGAAGATTTAAGTTAATTTTCCATATATTCTGAAGAGGGGCATCTGAAACAGTTATTTTATGTTGTCCCCAAAGAGTTTCAAATGTTGTATTATGTGAGGTTAAGTAGAGTGAGTCATGCACAGAGAAGCTATGTAAGTGGAAATGACGTCACAAAAGTGTTGAATATCAAACTTATTTGTGATTGGTGTGACGCGTATATCGTAAAACGTGGACCAATCAGATATAGAAGATTTTACGTTGCCATGGAGGATATTCAATATTCCTCTAGAGGGATCGAACTATTAGCGAAATGCTAATGTATAGAAGAAGCGGAACTGGTGATTCTTCTCCTAACAGTCGCCGTGAAAGGATGTAAGGTTCTCTTCTTAAACGCCGTTGTGTGCGGAAGAGTATAAGTTTATTCTCGTCACAATCATTGAGTATAACTGGAGAATCTTTACATTAAACATCATCGCTAGAAGACGCACAATTTAGTTATTATACACGGTAGTGAACAAACGTATAAAACTTCTGATTCTTGCACGCATCCAGATAAACGCGTCACATCAAGTGAATCTTGTGTAAGAATAGTGTTATAAATATTGTATCATACATTTTGTTCGAACTGGTGTTAATTGAAGTAAGGAAATAAAAGTTTCTACATTATTTAATACAAAGGAAAATGATTACTCATTTTACGTAAAATTTCCTTCCGCCGTACCACCCCTGTAAAAGAAGATATCTTGCTCAACCGACTGAAGCCACGCCGAGGTAAGCTGGGAATTCAAGAACCCTCAATTCCAACCCTGTTCCAAATGGTCACCTCAACGAGGGGCATAATTCACCATCCTTCTACACGATTCGACATAAGTCCTGTTCCAGTTTTCAAGTTTATACATCGCTTTTCCTTTAACGCCTTAAACGATAAACGATATTGTAGTGCTTGAAGGGGGAAAGAATCGGAAAGAAGCTTAAGACAAGCTTTTCTGCGGCCCTACCACATTCCATCTCTAATCTCTTCTTAAAGGAACACATTGAATTTTATTATAACTGCATTCCTGCTCCACGGCAGTCTTCGTTAACGGGATATATTACTTTTGGGCTGTACATCACTTACAATTTACTCCCTTCTTGCCTACTTATTTTATTTTACTTTTAATAGGTTTTCATGTTGGATGAAAACGGTCACTCATGAGTGGTTTAGTTTTTATATATCACGTTGACCTGTCATGCGATTTAACTTATAAATTATTCTAATAATTTTTAATTAAATATTCTTATATATAGGCTTAATTTATAGTATAAACAATAATAAATATAAAACAATGAAAACTTCCTATAGAAAGGGTAGTTTGAACTCGAAGGAATGAATGAAAATGTTAGCCTTTCATCCTTAAAAACTTACCTACATAAAAGTTTAGATTACCTACACTGATACACAAACAAAATTACCATTCTTCACCCGTTCTTTTGACCTCTTTCCCTCTTTAATAAATATAAGACAGAATTTTTCTGCGCTTTTAACCAGGAAGCCACAAATTATTTGATTTATTGAAATCCTGGCCACATATTTTGACATTTAATGCAGTATTTCGTTCATGTTAGGTGAGTGGTAGCGATTGAAAAGAATTCTAGGACATTATATTAATAATAGTTGTGATAAAGTATATAGCTTCTGTCCCTCTTGGTATTTTAGCACAATATATGGAAATCAATTACAAATTCTGGACAGGTTGAGTCAGACTTAAACATGCAATGCCATAGCCGAAATTTGAACAGAGACCTCCTGGTCTCCCTCCGGTTGCTCTAACCATTGAATTACTATGGTCAACATGTCAGTTGGCCCTAGTGTGTGTATATATGCGAGAATTTTCTGGTGGTTTACCGGAATAATGCGAGTCAGTTGGAGAAACATCACACTGGCACGTTGGACATCGTAGCCCAACGGTTGGAGCAAACGGACGGGAGATCCGTGTTCAAATCCCGTCTATGGCATTGAGACTCATGCTGTCCAGAATTTGGCCGCATAGCTAGTAGAAGGTGTGCTAGATCACCAATGGGCCCCACCGAGGTCATACTGGTAGCTTTCCCATTTTGAAGTTGACGCGCGTAAGTGGCGTATCCACTTCCATCCCGTCTTGAGTCCACAGGACCAGATGGGGGGGGGGGGCTTGTTAGTCTCTAGGTCTTGCCCTATGGAAAGCCCCACGGAGGCGCCGGGCGCCCTTTTGGGACAGCTCAGTAACTCCCTGGTTGAAAGAGGCCCGGGTCCTTGATCCTACGGATCCAGGAATAATTGGAGTAGAACCTCTGGCAATAACTATTTCCAGAATTTGGCCTACACACGGCTGATTTGAAAGAACAATTTAATTTTTAATGATAAATGTTTTTTATGAAAATTATTGAAAATTCTAATTTTAGAATTTAAATAGAATAATATATGATCAAGTATTTGTTGAGTCATATTGCTGCCAAGTATAGCTTTATTAGTTTGAAATGGAAAGGTATGTTACCTATTAACATGTAAGAATAAGAAGCTTTTGTTTATTTAGACCTCCTAAACACAAATATTACCCTGTTACACCTCTGGTGAAGAGAATAACGCAGAGGCGTATTGATATTAAATAGTTCGCTTGTTTTCGTAATACCATTTCTGCAAAAGTAACCCAACATGCCCATCATACCATAATATCGAACCGTTAATTAATCCTAGAGGAATTTTCTATATTTTACAGCAATTTATCTCACTATTAAGACTTGCAGTACTGCAGTACTTACGTATATTGATGCACGAGTTGTAGAATCGCTTCGCCTTGGTAGTGGCGTCGTTGTCGTATTCATTGACTGGCTCCTCCAGAACTCCTGCAACACAAAAAGACTCCTGTAATTTAAGAAAGAAGCTTACGGGATTCTATAGTTTGAACTACTTCCATTCGTATACTTTCGTATTTGTTGTTCCAGAATATATATTTTCTGAAGGAAATGTGCTTAACCGGAAGGGAAGTTACTAAGGTAGTTTAAATTGTTACGATATCATTGTTTGGAACACATTTAGAACTTCCATTTATTTCTATGAATATTTCCCGAGAACTTAAAACAGTGATGCTGGTAACGTTCGCTGACCCAGGAAGCGGGGTGTTACATTTCGTTATCAAAACTGTGTAGCCGATACAACGTAAATAGGCTTCACTTTCGCTTTCAGAGTGGCGTCTCTTATGAGCATAACCAAACGAACGATTCATGCCAACTACCTCCTCTAAGTTCCGTGTGAATCTGCCAATAAGCAGTTTAGTAAACTAAACTTAGAATCTAAGGCTACTTTTATAATGTCGATCAACATAATTCTTAATAATAAGCATAAAATACCAAAGGGTAGTTTAATGTAAAGTATTAATTTTGAAAATTAACTTAAACACTTATTGAGATGCATAATATTTCCATAATAATCAGTGAAACCATTTTTATGAATTGTAAATACAAAATAACTTCATATTACATCCTAATTGGAGGATGAAGGTATTTCTCTATTTTATACCTACTTTTCTCGTGTAAGCCAATAGCATACAAGCTGTTATTTCTCTACCACACTTTTTCGTTTTGTTTGGATTAAGGGATGAGTGAAAATCAAATCCACTATTTATTCTTTAGATTAAGGAGAATCGGAGGTAGGCTATGTTTTACTCACGTCTGGAAGTCTGTTCAAAGCGTGACTTCCTTGACCTGTTTACAATGTTTCCAAATTCTGCAGCAGTATTACGTTTGCACAAAATATTCGAAACACTCAAATGATAATTATTATTTAAAATAGTGTGAAATCATATAGTGGTTACACTATGCCACAGCAAAAAAGCCCGCCTCAGTAGCGTAGATGGTAGCGTGTCTGCCTCACGTTCAAGAGGTCCCGAGTTCCAATCTCGGTCAGGGTGAGTTAACTGTAAAGGTCTTTTCCGGGATTTTCCCTTAACCTGAAAGACGATTGTCAGGTAACTCTAAGTTCCATGGACCCCGGGCTCATTTGAGCTTCATTTCACCCATTTCATTCATCGCCCGATATGCCTTAACGTTGGAAGATGTAAATTATTTCTATATATAAAAAACACAGCAAAGAAAGTCTCCGGGGCCTGAGACGCAGGGGGGGTTGGAGTACACACTCTCCTTGGATAGGTTTATGACACCCCATGTCAGCTCGGTTACATACAGACCATTCAGAAACCTTATGCCGTCTTCTACATTTGTGAATAAATATTCTCGGTTTTAGTGTACAGAGTGAACAGGGTGCAATTTTAACGGTTCTGCTACTTGTGTAGCATGCGTTCTCTGTCACATTCACTGTCCTTGTCCCGCTGTGTACAGGTGGCACTGGGTGGCACATTCCTTTCAGGGACTTACTTTGCGTTGATGGATAGTACCAAAACTATGTTAGAAACCGTTACTCTATACTTACGGTTAACAAACTATTATCTTAATCCATTCTTTTTGGATTAAGCGTTTTATTTGAAAATAAAAACGGCTGATCAAAGAACAACATTCCATTGGCTGGCCCCATAGCTCGGTCGGTAGAGCACCAGCGCTGGGGGTGGGGATTTTTCTCCAACCAAGATAATTCCTCATATTCCCCAGAAACTGGGAATATGAATGAGAGTGTGAGTGTGTGCATGATATAATGATTAAAATCCAACGAATACGAGTTATCACCATCGATATGTTCCAAAGGAGAACGGCCACCGATATGACCATTGGAGTATACATGGAATGAAACATTCCATTACACATTTTTATTGTAATACTTCTAAGAAGTACATAAGAGAAAGGGTGTAATAAGTTTCCTTTCACCCAGTAGGTATTTTACACAAATATGATGTATACTGTAAGAAAGTGAATGTCTTGTGAAAGAAAGACTACTTTTCCCTGTGACCAAACCTAAGCAAATTGTTCCTAATAATACACCCAAGTCTAGCTAATCGATAGCATTTGTTCCTCTGATATCTATCTCATTTCGGATTCTGTGAATTTCTACAAAGTTGATATGAAAATCTGCTGAATTCTTAAAATGCATTTTCCCTTTGGCTTAGCACAGATTTGGAACTACAGCAACCTTAAAGCTTGTGTGGTTGGAGCTTTTCTTTGTTCATTATTTAAAATTACGAGGGTTGTTCAATAAAGAATGATCATAATATTTTACGGACATAATTTGCGCACTAAAATTCAATCTTATTATATTCTGTTAGCTTAATGTGAAACAAACACGCCGTAGTAGTTTCATCGTTGGTGCTCCTGGTTCGCGCCTGTGAGAACAAGGCAAATTCAGACATGTTCAGTATCGCCTACCACTGCAATGGGGATAACATGCAGTTAAAGTTGATATCAGAGGAAGATTCGGAGTTTCTTTCAATCGTAATCACTGCTGATGAAACTTGGCCATATAATTTTGATCCTGAGAGCAAACAGAAAAGCTCAGTGTGGAAATCCCCTTCATCACCAACCCCCCAAAAAGCAAAAGTGGTTGCTTCTGTTGGGAAAGTTATGGTCATCTCATCTCAGTCTTTGATATCCATCGAATGGTTTATCAGCATGTTATACCTGCACACACATCAGTAACTGGACAATACTACAGGGATGTCCTGAAAACATTGCAAGTCCACATCAAGCGCAAAACACCACATTTCCATGAAGCAAGCTGAATGCTGCACCACGATAATGTCCGACCGCATATTGCCAATGTTGTTGCTGATTATCTTGCAAAAATCAACGTAAAATGCATCCCTCATCCTCCCTATAGTCCGGATTTAGCCCCATGTGACCTTTTCTATTACCTAACTTGAAGAAAGGCCTTCGTGGGAGGCATTATACATCATCAGAAGCAGTGGTGAAGGCTGCGGAGGCGATTTTGTAGGATCTCTCAAAAATGGTTTCCAGCATGACTTTGAAGATTGGCAGAAACGCTAGGACAAATGTATTGTATTCAGGGGAGACTATTTTGAGAAGGCCCATCAAATTTACGAGGATGAGTAAAGGTACGTTGTCAAAAAAATTGTGATCTTTCTTTATTGAACAGCCCTCGTATAGCATTGTAAAACCCATAGGGTTTAGTTCTTAGTAAAAAGCTATCGATACCTCAATGCTCTGGATATTCTCGATGCTGTGGCATCGAAATACTTTGAAATAAATCTTCGATATGCTTTCGAAACATTTAACTATTATGTTTTTCTTTAATGAAAGCTTTTGCGCTTATCTTTATGCTAAATAAGGAATGAAAGAATTAATACTTCAGTTGTAGCTGTACTATAGTTCTTAATGGACTAGACAAATGTACGTGCAAGCCTAACTTTTACATGATATCTTTATAAACTTTGGAATATTTTCGATTAAATATCGATAAAGATTTTTGAGTGGAATATAGTGTTTCTTCTAAATACCAAATGGAAGTGGTGGTTAACTAAGAATTGAACATATGGTGAAAATTTCAATAAATAATAAAAATAATAAAATCAAATTATGAAAAGTCTCAGAGCACTAAACTTATGTATTATTTGTACTTTCTGTGTGTTAAAAGTTATAATTTTCTCTCCATTAATTCAGTTACTAAATGCTTCTAAAGTGGAATACGTGTTGGAATTATTTTAACTTCACTGCTTTGGAATAAATTTTATGGCGCTTCGGGTTTACAGGGCATTTGGACATATAGCTTGGCTAGACTAATGGTTTAGATTTATGACAATTTCTAGCACGTAAAGGTAAACTCGATTTTAACCCGTATACCTGCTCATTATCCGGTAGTTTCAACAGCAAAACACAGATGCTTGACAGAAGCGGTCGCCTATCGACAGCAACACTAATGGCACTGCCCCCTTAGTAGACATTCGCTCAATAACTTTTTTAGTTCCTGGGATAACTGCAGTTTGTCTGCAAACTCTTTAGTAATTTCTAGAACCTTACAGGCCAAGATTACATGGACTAGGTAGTGAAGAATAAATATACTAACTGCCATTACTAGAGATCGGCATTATTCTATTTTCCCATTTTGTTCCTTTGTTTATATTAATGTTTAATGCTTGCTGCAGTAATATACTAGGAGAACAAGCGGTGTATAAAATTATCAGGCAAAAAAGTAACTAAATCTATATCGAGTAGGATAGGCAGGGATGTAAACTTAGTCCAGTATTATTTAACCTATATATCGATGGTATTTTGGAGGAGATATCAAGTTGTAGGGTACATTCACCAGCTATTAATAATAAAGAAATCCCGGGGCTACTGTTTGTAGACGACCTAGTGTTGGGTCCATATGAAGTGGAGAGTTGAGAAGAGCAATCGAGGCAGCCAGTTCTTATTGCAATAAATGGGTTTGAAAGTGAATGAAAACAAAACCAAGATTATGGTCTTCAAAACAGGATACAGGTTGCGTAAGGATGGTAAGGTTTTAAAAGGTATTCATTTTTGAATAGTTTTATCTGTAATATAAATTTACCGTAATTACTTACCTCGCCTAAATTATTAATTTATTGGACGTTACACAGACAGAAGGGGAAGTATTCTGAATGCATTATATGAATCACACATCCTGCTGAACAAGGGAAACAATACACAGGTGGCCAGTGACAGGTCTCAACACGTTCTCAATTACATAAACAATGATTGCACAAGATGATTCAATATTTGGGAGGAAATAATAGCTAGCGTGGGAATTGCCGATTTGGCTTGTAGCTGTCATTTTTGGGCAGGACACTATTTAAGCTTGGTTGAGTTAGCGCACGCGAGGACCTGATGCTGGTCACTATTCGAGAGGTCATTATGCTAGTGGACTTCTAGTCTGGGCTTTATGCTGGGTGAACTCGATGATGGGAGATTTCTCAGTGAATTTGCACATGAGATTATTTTAAAGTGCTTCTCGAAGTTAAATCGTCAGCGGGGTGCATTGGTCCAAACATCGCTTGTCACCTAGATTAAATTCAGCCGTATAACCAACACGTTATGCAAGGTATAGTTACACTATGTCACCATGTTTTTAAATATTTTTAAAGGGCTCCTGATCTCTTCAAGATTCAGGGAATGTCCTATAGTGTTTTTATTAATCGTAGCATACATTTACTAATTTGGGATTGAATTCAGATGTTTTTTCTATACCCCTTCTCCTTGTAGCTCTACCATCCTGTAAATCCTAGCCCCGTAGCTATGCTCCCAGTTGCTATATAGGTTATGTAAGTCACGCCCTTTCAGCCCCTTAAAACGTTGAATGTGCCCGCCTTGGTAGCGTAAATGGCAGCGTGTCTACCTCACGTTCGAATCTCGGTTAGGGTGAGTTATCTGGGTAAGGTTTTTTCCGGGGTTTCCCCTTAAGCTGATAGACGAATTTCGGGTAACCCTAAGATCCATGGACTCCCGACGCATTTGAGAACCACTTCACTCATTTCATTCATCGTCGGATATGACTTAACGTTGGAGGACGTAAATCACACACATACACAAAAAAAAAAAAAAAAACTGATTGTAACAATATGTCAAAATTAGTTTTAAGCAGCAAAAGAATAAAATATAATTGTGCCTATATACGGATGCTATTACTAACGATAGTGACTATATCAATGCCTACTTTGAATTCTTTGTTTTATTTCACTCTTTTGAGTCCCTATTGCGCTGAGCGCTATTACGTATGAACATCACACTGCCAGAAATATGACATTAATGTATCTGGCCAATATTTCTCTAACGACTAATAGCGAAAATATAACACGTGCTCGTAGAATCTCACGTGCCTCGGTAGCATGTTTGCCTCACGTTCAAGAGGTCCCGAGTTCGAATCTCGGTCAGGGTGAGTTACCTGGGTATGGTTTTTTCCGGGGTTTTCCCTTATCCTGAAAGACGAATGTCTCGTAACTCTAAGCTCCATGGACCTCGGACTCATTTGAGCATCATTTCACCCAATTCATTCATCGTCCGATATGACTTAACGCTCGAGAAAGTAAATTACAAAAAAAAAAAAAAAAAAAAAAAAAGTCAGGCATTGGATTCCTTAAGCAGTTAGCTTCACAGCGGTCGTAAGTGGCAGGTAAATAGACCTGTTGAGTGTTGTACAAAAACACAAACATGTGGTCTGTAATCTGGCCTTTACTGGTGAAGTCCAATAATTCAACATTCTTTCCCTTTGTCCTGGGTTTAATGCTTAGAAATTCCTATACTGGTGATAATAGCCACATTGAATTGCTCGTTGGTATTAATTAGTAAAGTTTAGCACTTCTAGCAAGTATGATCGTTTATTTAATGATACCTTTCAACGATGTAGTTTAATCGGAGAAAACATCACTGCTTTCTGTACCGTAGTATCGCAGTATAATTATTACTAGGCTACGTCAGGCAATCGAGACAGATTAAAATGACGTTGTTAATGTTTCTAAGGTCCTTAGAACTTGGAATTATCCAACATTCATCTTCTCAGGATAAGAAACAAACCCTAATAAAAGCCTTATTCCGGAATTTACATTTATTTTCACCTTTTAATTCTTTTTAAATTTAACATTCGGTATATTTTAAATTCACTTATTGACTTTTACTCTAGTTTGTTTTCCTATTCTATTCTCTGTTTATCGTTTTTAAATTAGTCCTCAGAGTGATGCTTCTCAATTAAGAATGTGGATTGATTGAGTAATTATTATTTATTATACGTCATGGTTTATCAAGTGCAATAAATCGAAAAGATTTGTAAAAATAAATATATAAAAATTGCATTCAACTTCACGAGTGTTGTTTATATGTAATGTAAATCCAGATTTAAAACACTATAACTATCACCAATGCTACATATTTCTCTTATTTGTTTCCTAACAGTTTTGTTCTTTATTTTATCCACGGCTTATTTTCTTTCTGCATCCCTGTCCATGTTTTGGATCTTTCGTGCTCTACGTAATCCTTTGTTTCATCTTTCGGTGCGAATGTGGCGTAATCAGGATGAGCCTGGGGCATTCTTTCCTCGTGATATCGTAATTATTGGACTTTTGCTATTATTTCCTCTGCTCAAAAGAGATAGGCAGCAGCCCAGATTAAAATATCGGCTTTGTTTTGGGCGCCTTTTTCAAGCTTTTCTAAAACTCATAAACCTGATGCATTTCATAGACTTGGGGATTTTCAAATCCTTCCATTCGTCGTCCGCGCACGGAGAATAAATTAGGTAATTAAAGCACAAGGCACATTGCAGCCGCTTGAAAATCCGATTTTCAAGCCGGATCGATTTAACTCGTTAGGCTTAAAGAAGAACTAAAGGAGTATTAACAATTAACACAGAGTCACTTGGACCTTTGAAGAGACAATTATCAATTTACCCCTGTCCTAAATAGTTTGCCATATTTGATTACCAAAAGCAAAAGTTTCTATACAATGTGAATTTAATTTTATCTTGTGCATAAAATTCCTTTACGGAATATAACAGAAAAACGCATCTTTCATATTCTTCTTCTAGGTACACTTAATAAAACTTCTAGAATATTATGTAAAACTGAAGCTGGTTTCAGTAAAGCAATAAATATTACACAAATATAACTATTTGCAACAAAAACTTCACTTATCTTAGGAAGATAATGTAAATTTTTCTTATTAATTGATGAGATCGATTTCGTAACCATTTGTTTACATCTTCAGTCATCAAACAACTTGGTCATCAACTCAACGATACTATCAGTTGTTACCATGTTTTTCCAGTATTACCAAAATCTGAAAACGAAACAAAACTAAAAACAGAATCAACTGCCAGTATTTCGAAAGTAATTACGCGATGTTTATTTTTCTAAATAATTTTTTTTCCAAATCATTAAGTCTATCGGACCATCTAATTGTTTAATAATTTAACTTAATCTAACTATTTTAATTTCGTTACATAAAAATTTAGTAATCTGTATAAATTTGAGAGTTTATGTATTACAAATTCTTTTGAACTAGTAAAAAGGACTGACAGTGTTGTATTATCTAACACTAATAAACTTGTTTCTTTTGATGTAAGTGCCCTATTTCCTAGTATTCCTAGAGAAAAACTTCTGATTTATTTAAAAAGTGGTTGAATTCAATACTAAATATACATGATGACTTAATAGTTGATCTTGTTAAACTTACTAATTTTTGTTTCGATCAAAATTTTTTCAGTTTTAATGGTGAATTTTTTTCAACAAACCTGTTTCACTTTTTCTTGCTGATTTTTTTATGAGGATTTTTTTTTTTTTTCAAAATTCAAGTCACTAAGACATTGCCTTTAATTTTTAGAACTTGGTATAGATATGTTGATGACATTTTTTCTATTATTCCTGATAAATAAATAAATGATGGTTTAAAGTTACTAAATTTTCAAGATAAAGATATAAAACTTATATTATAAAATTAATGGACTTTTTCCTTTTCTAGATTTAAAGATAATAAGAAACAGTGTTAAATTAAACTTTGGTATTTATAGGAAGTCCACTCACATTAATAATTAATAAAAATAAAACTTTTAAACTGTTTCACATAAATTTGCTGTTTTTTAATAAATATACCCCTGAATAAAGAGAAATTTAATAAACAATATAAGCATATACGCTGCTCTAATTAATGTTTTAAATAAATACTTTATACAAAAAAGATTGAAAAATTTAAATACCAAAAAACTGTTAAAGATATTTCTACCCTTAAAAAAATAAAAGACGATTATAATTTTGAAAAATGTACTTAGCATCCTTGGGTTAATAAACATTTTCAAATTTTTTTAAAGAGTTTGGTGTAAATTAAGTTCCTCAAAATAAATATAGAATTATAAATGTACTGCATTTCTCTAAAAAGATAAAATTCCTAATAATAAAAAATCTGGTATTTATCACTTTAATGTTTTAGATTATTATCAGGTTTATATTGGAAAGACAAAACGCAATTTGGAAACTAGAACCAAAGAACATTTTCGTAACATTACGTATAAACAAATTGATCAATTGGCCGTAGCAGATCATTTTAGTCATTTAACGATTAAATAAACCCTGGTGTTAAATTATTAAAACAATTAAATGATCCGATGGATTTAATGGTTTGTGAAAAAAGATTATTTTAAAAAATAAATATAGCGTAATGAATTTTGACATACCGGCAGTTCTTTATGTTTTTAGGCTTGATTCGTTTTCAGATTTTGGTAATACTGGAAAAAAACATAGTAACAACTGGTGGTATCGTTGACGACGAAGTTTTTTGATAACTGAAGATGTAAACAAATGTTTACGAAATCGATCTCATCAATTAATAAGAAAAATTTACACAATTTTCTTAAGGTAAGGTAACTTCTAGAACGTTATTGAAGAAATATGACATCCATTTGACTGAATTCTTGCTTCCATATCCCACCATCAACATTTAGTTTGTCTTAATATTTATTGAAATTATTTAATTAGGTACATCCAATCTGTGAATTAGTTAAACGTATTACTGTCACTGTTCGAATCAATATAACTCTCTAGAATGCAGTT
>CM060949.1:55761174-55848674 GCA_030765055.1 Mantis religiosa
AATGTTCGGCCCGAGGTTCCTCTAATAACGTCAGAGCAGCGCCCGCACCACGGCAGCTAGGTGGGATGCCGGCTGTACCGGCCATCCAGGGAGTTTACAACTGGTCTATTCTAGGTACCTTACCCTCAGCATTGTCGTGAGTCCTTGGGACGGCCACTCTCTTTCTTCTCTCACCTCATCTTTCCACTCGGGAATGCTGTGCTTGGGACATAGGTATAATAGACCAAGCCTGGAACTGCTTCTCTATTATTTTTAAAGTTTTTAAAGATGCAGCTAAATATTTTGGTTAACATGATAAATATCTATTTCGACTTTTCTGGCTACTTGTCTCTCTGGTTGGTTTGAATTTTGAGATAACTACTACTATACTCAACGACAAATGCAACGATTTTCTATTCTTTCTTTCCCTTTCTTGCTCATGCAAAGAGAAGACAACTTCAAAGATATCGCATTCAAAAAAGCTTTGTAAAGAATTAAAATACCTTTACTTACGGAGTTCCTCTTAGGTCTTCATGCGCAAATTGGAAGTGGAAGTTTACCTATCTAATTAACAAGTAGATAGAAATTGAGCTTTTTGTAGAAATATTTTGTAGAAGATCCTGCACCGTGGCTAGACCGTTGGTGAGCTAGAGCGTTGTGCTTAGGTTCCTTACGCCCAAAATTCACACAGGATCGATCCCACTCCTGGGAGGGGGTGCGAGTTATATGTCGCGGGTATAGGACCGGTAATCACTCAGCATCCTGAGGAAATTGAGAAGCTACGCTAGGTAGCGAACCCTGGTCTAGAAAGTCAAATGTCTGGCTGGGATGAGGTGGATGCTGACCACATCTCCTCCCCGTGTCGGTTGGATGATTACCCCCCATTGCCTTGCTTATGTGAGCGTGAGGCCGACAGTCGGGTTGGTAGGCTCATGAGGTAGGCCCGCTTGTGAGCTGTTACGCCATGGGTGACGTTATTTTGTAGAAGGGACAGTAAACAAAATCATGACAATGCAGTACATCTGACTTTTAGGAAAAGGTCCGCGTGTGTCAGAGAGATGCACTCAAACACGAAAAGTTGATTAAGTGCTGAACTTAAGTTCATCATCCTCCAAGAAAAGGACACGAATAAGAAAAAGCCAGAGAGAAATTTCGATTCGGAAAACATCGGAAGCATTCGCTGACGCTACGTTCACAATAACTTTGAAAAGTTAGAGTCAGAGGGAAAAATTCAATGATTTGAATCCCAGTTATGACATTGAAGTTTTCAGGCTGACTGTACCGTTCCACACTTTGGCCCACGCACACTTATTCTTCCAATATACGTTTAGATACCACTTTGGCTTCGTTTCAAAGCTATATGATTAATAGGCAGATGCTTGGTGGCTTGGCCGTATGCATGATAGCCGAGTGGTAGATAAGTGTGTCGTGATTGGAACAACATGAGTTCGAATCCTTGATGTGCATGTTTCTTATGTTCCTTTTTATTACAGTTGCTTTAACTTATAACTTTTCTTTAATTTACGTCCTCCAACATTTACTCATATCGGACGATGAATGAAATGGGTGAAATGATGCTTCAATGAGTCCGGGGTCCATGGAAATTAGTTACCCGACATTCGTCTTTCGGGATAACGGAAAACCCGGTAAAAACCTTATCCAGCTAACTCACCCCGACCGAGATTCGAACTCGGGACCTCTTGAACGTGAGGCAGACACGCAACCCCTACGCTACCGAGGCGTGCTATGATTTTCCTGTACAAGATAAATAATGATATTTTGAACACATTCATTTATAAAAACGCGAATAACATTCTTATCGCTTTTTAAAATAAATGCAATGTTATCAGAAAATTGACTTATTATTGACTGTGTAAACACTCGGTTTCATTCATATGTTATGAATGATGCCGCCATATAATGCGAAGTATCCTCTCGTGAAAATTTCAACAGGTATTTGATCATTCATGCCCCATAGAATGAGCGCAGTAATAGAAGCATAGAGTTTACACAACCGATATTGAGTAAATTTCCATTTTTATTTGATTTTACATATAGGAGTAAAGCATTTATTTCAGTTAGTTTAAAACAAGAGTAGTGTTTTTCAGTTTTTTGTGTGACCATAAATGTTATAAAATCAAGTAAACCTTAGCAGTTGTAAGTTATATTATAATGTGCGTAATACACATTTCGTATTTCTACAATAAAAGGAAACATCTAAATGATGCCTGGGATTCGAACCGTTGTAGGTTTAGTTCCCACATACTTGCCTATAACCGCTCGGATATTTAGTAAGTGAGACTCAGTTATAAGACTCAATTACAGTGTGAGGAAAAGGAAGGATTCCGTATGTGGATATGCACGAAACATATGAAACAATACACAATGTGTGAATGTTGTCATTATTATTATAATTATGAGAGGATTCAGTAGGGAAAGCTAAAGGGGCGTGTACTTTGACAACCAGCCGTGGAAAGGACCAGGACTTAGAAATATATGAACTTCCAGCTATTTTTTCCAAAGTATGTTATGATTAATGTTTAAATAATAAGAGAAATCCATATAGCCTCTGAAGTCCTAATTTGGAATGAGTTTTCTATGGATAACTTAAGAAATACACAAAATCTTTAGTAGACAATTTTTATTTTTTTAAAGAAGACATTGTCAAGTTATTAAAAGTGAGATATTTCTTGTATAGAAAATGAGTAGTTGTCAAACATTTTTATGATTACTCACTCAGATGGGATGTTCTTCATATCCCCAAAAGCGCTTTTCGATCAGGTTTTGACCATCTTCAGTGTGTGTTGGGGATATGAAGAACATCCCATCTGAGTGAGTAATCATAAAAATGTTTGACAACTACTCATTTTCTATATAACAGACAATTTTTATCTCGTTAAACCACACAAATAATGTCAAATAACATTGGTTTGTCGAGTTAGCCATTTCCATGATCTCTCTTGTTCAATTAGTTATACTTTTCACAATTAATGAGAACTCCTTATTTCGTGCTTTACTTGTCATACTTATTTCAAAAAGGATGAATTTGAAAACCATTACAGAGTGACACGGTTTAAAAATCTAAGATTATACTTTACCTTTGCACGATTTCACTAGCATATGTTAAAATCGATTTTAACAAATGTAACTAACAATTGTACAGCGCTAACACTAATATTAAATTTCTGGCATTTCACCAACCTGTTTTCTGAAAATTTTAACAAACATGTGTTAACGCCAAGAGATTGTAAATATTACAGCTATAGAAGGCTATGGATGGGTCCTATTTATTTTTGAACGTACTGCGATGCGCTTTTGTTCTTATTTTCGTCTACACCCATCTGAAAAATGACGGGTGAACAAAATCGTAAACAAAAGCCGTGAGACGAATTTTTCATCGATGGAGAAGGAATTGTTAACTGAATTGGTGACGATATCGTGGAAAATAAGAGGGCGGATGCGGGAAAAAGATTGGAAACTATTTTTGATTTAAATGCACGTGTCATTACTACAAGCATGAAACAACTTCGTTAGTATTACGTAAATTTAAAACGAGGTGCGAAGAAGGACAAGTGACCTGAACGTTTCAAGACGTGAGGTGGACAGTGTATTATCCACATAATTCAGTGTATTATAAAATCGCCAAGTTATTAATACTTGAAGCTAAGGCGAGATCGACATATTCCTTTCGATGCATGTTCTAACTCAGTATTACGTAAATTTAAAACGAGGTGCGAAGAAGGACGAGTGACTTGAACGTTTCAAGACGGGAGGTGGACAGTGTATTATCCACATAATTTAGCGAATTATAAAATAGCAACGTTTTTAATATTTGAAACAAAGGCGAGATCGGCATATTCCTTTCGATGCATGTTCTAAATCAGTATTACGTAAATTTAAAACGAGGTGCGAAGAAGGACGAGTGACTTGAACGTTTCAAGACGGGAGGTGGACAGTGTATTATCCACATAATTCAGTGAATTATAAAATCACAAAGTTATTAATATTTGAAGCAAAAGCGAGATCGGCATATTCCTTTCGATGCATATTCTAACCTCTCTTGTACTTCCGCATTAACCTTCATAACAACTTATTTCGACAGTCTATACCTCTGTAGAAAATTTTCTTCTGATAGCTCCTCAAAATAATTTCTCCTTATAGGCCGTACTCTATTACGATTGCCATTTAGACGGTCTTAAATGTAACAAATCAACATCAACAGCTGCGTGCATGCCTGCCATCTTGGCTATTCACAATTGTTAAGGTCTTAACAACAGAAATTTGGCTTATTAGTTTAACAAGAGATTTAACACTTGTGTTGAGCTAACACTTGTTGGTGAACTACAATTTTTGTTTTAAGTATTGTTAAACTCGTGTTAAGTTCTAACACCAGTTGGTGAAATCGGGCACTAATGTGTTCCACATAAAATATGTATATATTAATAAAGTGTATCTAGATTAATAAGTTTTTGTGAAATAGTTCTTAGAGGGTGAGAAACAATTTAGGTGAGTGCAACGCTTAAGATTTTGTTATTTTTCTTTGTGTTAAACCTTTGTTATTCTAATTAAGGTATACGGTTATGCAGGGGTGTATCACATTTAATTTCTTGAATTATTTTTAATGTGTAATTTTGTTAATAACGTGATCCAATCCACACATAAATTCGAAGAATTGTAACATTTTTGTACCTAGTTGCTTTTTTATGCTTCCAATACTAAAGTAATGCTTCCATTACTTTAAGTAATGTGACTAATATCGTTTTGAATAGGTATTTTGTAATCAATTTTAGGTTTAATTTCCCGCCGTTATGCAAATTCAGCTTCAGTGTGAAAGAGAACCGGAATTGGAAGTTGCATTCACAGATGTTTTAATCAGGGAACTATTGTGAAATCCCCGCGTCGAGTATCAACATAACGCCTAGGAGGATATTAACCGCGGAGCTAGCTCTGTGTGAAGATCCCTTTGATCAAGGGGGCTTTTCCGAGAGCGCGTAATGGTCCGCTTTTCACCGAAGCTCGCTCAATGCCACTGCCGCTGTTGCAGAGCCGCCTTTTTCATGGAACCACTTGCCATGGCAGAAAGCTTTCTGAGCTGCGCCTGCTCTATTGTCCCTTACGCTGAAAGGAATGCTTGTATATATAATTTTGCTGGCAGCAAGCTTTTCTCCTCGAACTAATGATGCAAAACCTCGTGATTCATTTATGCGATAAAAACGGTTAAAATATTTTGTAAAACCAACCGTAACTCTGAGTTTCCCTTTCATTATTCCGTTAAGGGATGAAAGGCTTTTCCCCCATCTTATCTCTCTCATATGTTCATATAACACAAATATGACATCATGTGCGAAGTCTAGCTGTACGCAGTTGGTTTAGCACGAGAGAGAATTTACCTGTAACGTGTTAGAGATTCATTTGATTACCGTATCTGACCTGGGATTCTTTTTGCGGGTTCTTCCAGTGCTAAGATAATTTCTCTTCTTAGGCTAATTTCCTGCTTATTGTTTTCATTCATCTGTTTCATTTCATATGTTTCACTCAGTTTTAGGAGAGACCTCGGCGTTTGGTGCGTTGCGGATGGGACAGTGAGATCAGCTGTGCAAATGTTTCTCGCTGGCAGTTGGGCAGAGATGCATACCTGGGAGTGACTTGTTTCATTTCGGGGCTCCTAGGTTTAACGCTGGGTGGGACCAGTGTTAGGGTTGGTGTTATTCTGGAACAGTTAAGGACCCCCACCTCGTCAGCGCACATAATACGGAACTACTCACTTCTCGGGTCACCCTACATTCCTTCCTCCAAGAGTCACATTTTAAGCACAGAGGAACCCCCATGTCATAAATGGGGTACTTAATAACAGGTGACTGCTCCGTCTGACTAATTCTATTTCCACGAGGTGATACTTAAAATGGCGACCTATTCATTGCAAGAATAGTCTGTAATCATTTGTTTTCTGCATTTTCGTAATGTGATACCTATTGAAATTCATCGTCAGTTGAGTGAGATATGTGGTGATGGTACTATGGATGTGTCTAATATGCGTTTCTTGGTGCGACAGTTCAATGAAGGCAGAATAGCTTGTGACAACAAACCAAGACAGTCATGGCCTCGCAGCAGCCAGTCTGATGACATGATCCAGCAAGTGGAGAACGTTGTTTTGGAGGATCGCCGATTTAGCGTTGCAGACATCACCTCCAAAATCAGCATTTCCGTGGGAACTGTGCACACAATCCTACATGAAGATCTGAAAATGCGAAAAGTGTCTGTGTCTTTCAGGTGGATACCACGAATGCTGACGGATGATCACAAGGATGTGCGCGTGGCAAATTGTCAGGCGATGTTGACGTGTGATGACGGCATGAATGGAACATCGATTACATGCTGTTCTTGCAATGAAAACGTCGTCATTTTAATTACCTAAAACAATGCTAAGTCTCGTCCCTGCCACTAGAGTCTATGCACTCTACAGTTCTACCATCTCTATCACGCATTCACAAAAAGCCACGTGTATTTAAAAAACCAGAAGTTCCTAACTGGTCCCAGGCCTCGTATATGTTTAAATCTAACAGCTGTGCTCTTTATTGTATTAAACGTGGACTTCCTTCTCTCTATTTCTCCTGTTTCGCCCTACACCCACTCACTTTCCTTCTCATTTGATTCTCTATTGTTTTCTTACAAGGGAGCAGCCCAATACTTCCAGCAACATAGTGCTGTGCGTCGGTTTTGAGAATCAAGTAATCTAAAAAAGTGTAGAAATTTCAGGTTTGGAGATAACAGGGATATTCATATTTAAGCAAAGCATTGTTTTGAAGGGAATGATCATACTACTTCTTATTTACTAAGTGAAGAAATAAAAAAATGCAGTAAACCAGGGGAAGACAGCTTCGAGTGTTGTGATGTATTTCAGCCGGGAGGGAGGCGTGTGACGTCAGGCAATTGCCGTGTAGCACCAAGCTGTCTATATAAATGCCGCTGTGAGTACAGTGTATGAGGGTCCAGTCAGGTGTAGCGCACTCGATGGCAACAATGTAGCTGCCACGTACCGTTAAATTTACAATGTGACGGTTTATTGAAAGACAAATATACACACAAGAAAGAATGTCCCCAAACCAGATTTTCGAGGTTGTATTCACTTGCCACACGGACATTGTGTATGTTTGACTCGGCATATGTGTGCGAACAATTATTTTTTCTCTTATGAAATTAGCTAAGTCCAAACCCCAAAATACCTTGACGGATCACAATGTAACATGCAGCCTTCAATTACAAATTTCCCAGACATTACGTCCTGACATTGATAAACTAGTTAAAGAAAAACGAAACGGAAAGTGTCGGAAAATATCCACGTAATTCGTTCTGAGCGGGTCTCCTCTAATTTGCAGATAAAATTGCTTTATGTTTTATTTTATTTACTTTATAACATGCCTGACCTTCAGATAAACTACGAGTTGAAGTTTTATATATTTTCTCGTAGCACTGAGCCAAAATGTAATTGTTTATAAACTGTGACCAATTGTGTGATTAAAGCAGTCAGCATTAATATTACAACACCCAAGATGTAAGTTGTACATATTATTAATACCCGATACGTTTCCTGTCTTTCCTCCTTCTTGGGCAGCAGAAATTAAAGCGGTGACGTCACACGCTAACCTGCCTTTCGTTCGGGAGCATATTTGACGGTTAGAGCTGACGCAACTGAAGTCACACCGCCATTACCTGTCTTCCCCTGCAGTAAACGAAAGTATTAGAAGTTTTAAAGCTGGTGATATCCAATTACTTCTTTCACTCGTTAACTCCGATTTTTATTTCAACCCCCTACAACATTATCTTATTAATTTGGAAATTTTACTTTCATAAGAACTTATTACAAGTAAATATGTGAGTATAAAGTAGTTTGGAGGATGTTTGAGTGCTGATTATCGCACATATTTAGATTTTAATGAAGTATAATTCATTCAGTGCATGCTAAAGATATAAAAAGCTTGCTTGCAATATACCTTTAAGAATAACCTGAAGTTGGTCGGCGAGGACCTCGAATGTACTGATGCTGCTACGGTCTTCAGGAATGACGTGCTTTTTGTTCCAGGTGCCACAAGCGAACTGGAAGAAATCGGTGCAAGGATTCGCCGTTCGGTCCATCGCTGCTAACAGTGATGCCGCTGTAACAGAAGTAGGTAAGTTATGTTTAATATATGCACCATTTTATTCAAAAGTACACAATAATATAACAATACACCTAACTAATAGGATCCCTGTATTACTAATTCCACCCTTTTCTCTGCATTTTGCTATAATAGTTAATATATCAGGTGAGTCTTCTGCCCCTATTTATCTTGATCTATGCAACCCGTAGTTCATAGTCTAATGTGAAAACATTGACCCTTTCTGCATAAAAGCTGTTATTGCAGCTCTGCTCTTCTATTCGGTACTCTACTCACCCAGCATTAATACTTATAGCCCTGAACGAGCACCAAAAATTTGCGAAAAGCTTAAATAAACTGTTTTTCATGCATATAATAGTACCAAAGTGATAAGCAAATGCTTTCCCAAAAGGCAGCTGAGAGCACGTGGTAGCTGGCATGTGGTGATACGAAGGCTAGGTTCGAAACGACGTTACATAGTTTCGTTCCTTTTTACTTTCTCCTAATCTTTAGTGTTTGTATTTTAGTTACTAATTTGCTTATTGTTGCACTGGTTCACTTGGGAGCCAAAGACACAAGAATTACAATCCAATAATAATTAGGTACCTACAGGGATTTGCTCACCATATAAGCTGGGCCGAGAGCACACCCTAACGGCAGGTAGCTGAAGCTCTTGACCTTTAAAGTGTAACCACGGGCTCTCTTTATCTTTTATTAGGGGTCATGTTTAACTTTGTGACCCTTATAATTTGTACCGTATATGTGTTGTAAATCATGTTACGCAGTTGGCTTTCATTTTAAGCAGAATATCGGCGACATTAAATTCAATAGATTTTGTTTCATGCTTTTATCTTATGCTTCACTTTACAATTGTGAAATTTTTGATACTTGGTTAAATGGTTCAAGCACAGTACCCCCCAAAATAAAATATGTACTAGGAACTACACATTTATAACAATCTGCCAGTGGAAAACATGGCTATTATTATATTTTTTAATGTTATGAAAGTGTCAGTTGTACTATAATATCAAATTATAGGCCCTAAGAGATGAAATAAAGGGTAATAACATTTTTGAGCTAGTCATAAAGAATTTGAACCCAAGCTGAATGGGCAGTGGTGAAGTAATCTCTATGATACCATTCAGCAAACGCTACGTTGTTAGGGAGGATTCCTATACCAATTAAATAACCGCGCACCACGAAACTATCCTCACCTTCATACAGTGTTTTGAGCTCGTTTTGGTAGTTTTAACACAAATAAAAAAAACTGCATCCGCCATTTAAATTACTTTTTGAACTCAAAACTGCCGTAGTTTGTAACAGAAGCGAAAACTATCTACCTAACTCTTAGCATTTTTTGACATGGCTGTATAATGAAAACACGTGCTGGCTGAAGATTTAAATTCAATTGATCACACTGTATAGAGCTGTCATTTTGTGTTCCAATGTTATTGTCAACTGATGCATGTGAACGGTTGTTCCTTCAGGGGACGTGAAATAGTAGGTGTAGGATGTGACAAAAAGGATGCAAATTAAAAGGACTCTATTACAGGAATGGCAAAACGAATGGGACAGCATAGAGGAAGGACGTCGAGCTTATGAATTACTTCCAACAATATAGGAAAGACTAAAAATGAGCCATTTCAAACCGTCAAAGGGAGTAATCCAATTCATTACAGGACATGTACCTTATGCCACCTACTTCAAGAGCATAGGTAGACGAGTGTCAAGTTTATGCACAGTATGTAGCATAGAGGACACACCAGAACACCAAATTTTCGAGTGTCAAGAGCATCGAGAAGTGGGTTACTTGAGACAGGACCTACAAGGAAGGACAACATGGGAAATCATAAGAGCCGCAGAGAACTTCCATAGCTAGACGAGCTCACAAATATTATTTCAACAAAACCTTGGGAACAATATATAACATACAGTAAATATACACCAATAGAACCGGTCACAACTGCATCAACTGAACAGATAAGACCATCAACCAGAATCATCCAAAGACGAGAGATGGAAGAAAATCTGAACACAGGAATGGACATTTAGGATAGTTGATTAGGTTAGTTGACTGCAAAGTTTAGCAGTCATTTAGGTTAATGTTTCTGCACAAAATTAAATGTATACTTATAATTAATAAATTTATAAAGATGAAATAAGAAATATTGAAAAGTTTCCGATATAGACACTAGGCATCGGAACATATGAATGCAGAGTTTATTTTTATTTTTATTTTGTTGTTGTTTTGTTCTAAGGTGTGTGCGAATGTACGCTAATAAATAAAAGTTTGTAAACGCTGTAAAATTATTACTGCAACTTTCTTATCTGGGTAATATGTTTTTGGAATTGACATACATAGTGATTGTTTTCTGCCCCTTACTACACCTATGTACTGAATTATCTACACCTTATCCATAAACTGTTCTACAAATCACCCATCAGGAGACATTCAAGAATGGCGTAAGTCACATTTGTTGCTTAGCACGTTGCATATATTCAAAGTAGCAATAATTTGAAATGTGGGGGTAATTACAGCAACATGTTTCTCTATCACAATTTTAAGGCACAGAAACGTTTACATTAGATCAACAGGTACGATATAATATTGTTTTAAATAAATATTTGGTTACTCTATGGATGTTTTAGAACAAAAAGTTTGATGCACGCACGGAACTATCTCTCTCTCTCTCTCTCTCTCTCTCTCTCTCTCTCTCTCTCTCTCTCTCTCTCTCTCTCTCTCTCTCTCTCTCTCTCTCTCTCTCTCTCTCTCTCTCTCCTCTGTCCTTTGTTGGTGAATAGCATGGTTAACAATATTTTTTAATTTATGGATTTTAATTGATACTGTTTAAGGCTAGAGAATAAAGACTTTCAGGAAATTTCCTTCAACCATGGTACCTTTTTATTTTAGTAAACGAAATTCCGGTTCATCTCATTAACTTAGAAAAAGCTACCTCCGACGTGGAATAACTATTTCCACCTATAACACATATTGCGGATATAAACTTTTATGTGCACTTGTATTTTTATTGTTTATACATTGTTTCCGAAATGGTCTCTCCGGATATTGTATAGCTGAGAAATAGAAGATGAACATGAATTAATGTACCCACTTCTGCTGTTTGGGAGTATCATATTTGACTTACATTAAAGATGTCGCGAGTTCAGTCGACTAACTAACCCTGGGGTCTTTTGAGCGTCATTTTAACCATTCCATTCATTGTCTAATATGACCTACCAGATTAAAAGTTGTTTAACAAACCAATAAATATTTTAGTGTAAGAAACATAAAATATCTGCTTGACAGTATCGGTGATATATACCGAGTCAGCCGCACCTTATTCGTTTACAAGGTAGGCCACCCATCAAACGGCATGTGAGCATTACTACAGTTTTGCGCTTACTAAACTCTATTGTTTCATGTTCTTAGAAATAAGAATGCACAAAATTCAGAGGAATAGCCGTTTAATGAATAAAACGTACTGCTTGCTGAAGTACACCTCGAAAACCTATTACTCCTTTCTTGAGAGCTAATTCCGGTTACCAGGTGATTTTCTTCTTCTTCTTCACTTCATGGATTAGGCTCTCGCCAGTTCCATCTTCACAGTGGCTCCTACCATCTTTTCCTGGGCCTCTCTACGTCCCTCTTTCCTTTAGGACTATATTGGAAAACTACTTTTGAAAGTCTTGTATCATCCATTCTTCCAACATGTTCAAACCATCTTCTTCTGTACATATCCATTCTTGAGGTGATACCTTCCACTTGTAATTCATTTCTTATATTTTCATTTCCGACTCTATCTTCTCTTGTACATCTTTTCGTTCTTCTCAAGAATCTCATTTCGGAACTTTGTATTCTGCTGATGGTTCATTGTGTAGGTACCCAGTTTTCACATCCATAAAGTAACGTTGGGACCGCCGTGGTGTTATAAAATTTTATTCTTGTTTCAGATCTTGTTTTATTCTTTAGGGTTTTGTGAATTGTTCCACAAATTGTTTGAAATCTCACTAATTTTCTGTTCGAATCTTTATCTTTCTCATTGCTGATTTCACACTCTAAATAATTGAAGGAGGATACTTGTTCCAATACTTTGTCATTAACGACTATTTTCGACCTTATTGGTATTTTGCCCGAGTTTGCCGCTATTTTTTTACTTTTCTATTGATATTTCAATATTAAAACTTTTGCATATTTGGTTAAGGTGGTGTATTGAACGTTTTAGTTCATCTTCTGTTTCCTGTATAATTACTACGTCATCTGCATATAATAAAATAATTAAAATATTTCCTTGGGCTACTATTATGCCTTCGCCAATTTTTTGTCTCCAATTTTGGATTATTTTATTAACATAGTGTTAAAAGTGTCGGAGACATTGGGCACCCTTCTCTGACTCCTTTGTTAGTTACAATTTCTTATGATTTCCCTGTCTTGCATCTTAAAATTATTTTAATGTCCTCGTATAAACTTTTCACCACCTTTACCAAATGTCTTGGGTAGCCTTGTTCTTTCATTATGATCCACCGCTTTTCTCGGACTAAATTATCAGAAGCCTTTTGGAAATCTATAAATGCTATATATGTCTGCAGATTATGTTCTCATCTTTTCTCCAGTATCTGCTGCAATATGAAAATACATATTATCTATTGTCGATCTTCAGGCGATTTTATAAACATTTTATTAGAGTATACACGGCAAAGTAATTCAGTAAATGCCTCCGAAAAATGGACCTAACCTATGAGTACACTAGCAATGTCAGCTAAAAACAAAATGGCGGATTCTTGTACATAGAGCAGCGGTTGGCTGCCAAAAATTTAGAGAAACTTGACACGCCTCATACATAATGAACGAGTACAGTCAAAAGAACATGTTATTAAACAACAGTTTATTTATATTTTTGCTTGAACTACGTCTCGTGCAACTCAATTAACATGCATAAGATAGAGAGGGTTAAGGAAAGCAATGCCGCAATGCCCATCGCCCAAATAATGAACAAAGAGGTCCCTGGTTTATTGTACGTGGATGATTTTAACGGTAGGAGCAATTTCCGTAATAGGTCTACAAAAATCAATTGAGGCAATCTATAGGTTTTGCGCTGACTGGGGACTAAGAATAAACAGCAAAAAAATAAAACTAATGGTATTTAAAAGAGGATCGATACTTAGGAAAGGAGAGGAATGGTTCATAGGAGACCAAAAGGTAGAAGTGGTAAACGAGTATGACTATTTAGGTGTAAGGATGTGTAGCAGTGCAGGATGGGCTGCACAAGCCAGAAAAGTGATAGCTAATGGCAGGGCAGCAATGTCAGGGGTAAGAATATGTAAATATAAACTGGAGATGTCAGTTAGATGGTTAGAGAGAATGTATGAAGCGGTCGTTGAAGCCAGAACAATGTATGCAGTGGAGGTATGGGGCACATCAGAGATAGGTACATAATTAGACCAAATGTACGGATTGTTTTGCAAAGAACTACTAGGGCTGCCAAAATAGGCACCAAGAGAGGTGGCATTATTAGAGCTAGGTAATAAAAATGGAGGGGAATAATAATAAAAAGAATATTGAAATTCTGGTATAAGTGTATTAAAGGGTAGAAAGGGGAATTATTGAATCTGTGCATGAAGCAACAGAAAAGCATTAAAATGCAAATAGTTGGTGGTCGGAATTTGAAAGAATGATATTAAAGATAGGCATGGGAGATCTATGGAGAGCAGAGCAGAAGAAGTGACAACTAGAGTACAAGACATAGATAGGCAAGAGATATGGGAAAGTATAGAAAAAACGAAATCTCTGAAATTTTATAAGCAATTAAATACAGAATGGGGTAGGGAAAAATATATAGATCAATGTGGCAAAATTGGAAGAGAAGGCATAGCATTGATGAAAGTAGGAATATTATACTTAAAAGGGTTGAAAAGTAATGAGGTAAGAATATGTGAATTTTGTGGAGATAAAGAAACCAGTGTTCATTACCTGATAGAATGTATGACGCTCAAAAATTACAGGAGGAAAATATGGGATAAGAAATGGGACAGTGTAAGTAAAGAGATATTGGCTTTACGCATGCTAACGGAGATGGGGTGCCCGCCTCGGTAGCGTAGATGGTAGCATGTCTGCCTCACGTTCAAGAGGTCCCGAGTTCGAATCTCGGTCAGGGTGAGTTACCTGAATAAGTTTTTTTCCGGGGTTTTCCCTTATCCTGATAGACAAATGTCGGGTAACGCTAAACTCCATGGACTCCGGACTCCTTTGAGCATCGTTTCGCCCATTTCATTATCTTCCTATATGACTTAAAGTTGGAGGTCGTAAATTGCACCAAAAAACGGGGTTGGGAGAAAAGAAAAAAGAGATTATAGGAGATTTCTTATACAGGATAAGAAAAAAGTGGATTAGGATAAAAGAAGTAAAGGTCAAAAAGAAATGACAACAAGCTTCTCAGGAAAACCAAAGGTTTATACCCAGGGAACCTGAGTCAGCAAGTAAATCTTAGGGTCAGCAGTTTTATGTATTTCTACAGGAGGTAAAATACAGCATGTTCTATGTTAAATTTTATTGTATTGAATTTATAACGGATAGGTACTGTACAAATAAATATCAAATATCAAACATGCACAAGTGCTTTTTCAATTTTGTGTAATAATATTAAAACACCCAGCAAATGTTTAAAAGTGTCTTAGAAGGCTAAATCAAACACGAGAACTCGCGAGGTGGTAAAGGTATAGCGCCAGTCATACAAGTCGTACTACTGAACCCAGTAAGTGCTTTCATGCAAGTATCGAAATAGCTCAATGGGATGATGACCTCTCGTGTGCCCTTTCTCCCAAAGACACAGATGCGAGTCTCGGCGTTGTAATGATTATTTTTATGTTCATAAAAACTTGGAAACCGAATTCACAACATTGTGACTTTGTGGGTTCGTAGAATTAAAAGTCTGGTTTCCAGAAATTCAAACTGCTCTTTATTTCAAGTTAAAAGATATTTTTTACAACCCTTATAGGCCTAAAATGACGTGTCGTACAAACATGCGATCTCCAAGTTCTCTCGTTGCTTCACCAGACATAAACAAACAAAAGAATTCACTTTCAAATCACTACACATGCACACACACGATCATCAGTTCTCGACTTCCCCCCGATGCAACGCAACGCATCGCAGGTACTGACAGGCTGTTAACAGCCAGAAGGATTTTGCTGCGTACCCACCCAGGTTTTGGGCTTAACCGCAGGTTGAAATTTTGGTGGTGCAGGATGGGGTGGGATTATTTTGTTAAGGAATTGCTACAAGGTAGCTTTTTCTTGCTTTTCTGATTTTGTACAGGATGCAATACCATTTTGTTTACTTGCACCCTGGTATTTAACTTCCACGTTAAACTCTGATACTGTAATTTCCTTGTTTTCTGTGTTCAAATGATGCTCAAATGGGCCCACAGTTAGCCCATGAGCTTATAGTTAAACGATTTTCATCTTTCAAGATAAGGGATAGCCGCCAAAGCTTTGTAAGGTAACTCACCCTGACCGAGTTTCGAACTCGGGACCTCTTGTATGTGAGTCAGGCATGCTGCTACCACACCACAGAGGCGGGATTAATTACTGCTTTACGTTGCTGGATACACACTGCTTATTAGTGCTTGCTTCAACACCCTCGCACTTAGACTCCCATGCTTTATGGAAATTCCCTAAAAGCGCCCAGACTTCTTGGTTTAGAACGTAGATTTTATACCATTAAACCGCAGAGGCAGTTCTTTTCATTTGTTTCGACATCTGCTGTACAGAAGTCCACGCCCCAAGGACTTGGTTTAATGTTTCCCTGTTTCATATAAGCATAACGATGTAATTACGTGAGGTCAGCGAAGAGTCCTTAGGTTTCGTACCTATGCAACCCGAAGACCTAACTTTTTACCAAACTAGTGTGTCAGCTATGATTTTTGTTACGAATTAATTGTTGTGCCTATGTACAGAAACTTTGATAAACTATAGATTTTTATTGACTTAAAAGTACGACGATTCTGAGAAACGCCTCTTTGACCGTTTCAGAGAGGTTTGTTTCCTTGAGGTCAAAGAATTAGCGCTTCAAATCTTCTGTACGGGGCTCAATTATTGATAGTTTAAACGTCACTCTTTAAAAAGACATGGCATTTATTTAATCTGATATTTGCCATATAATTGTTCATTTAGTATACATTTTCTTTAAATTCGGTCACCATTCATTTGTCTTTTGTGTTATTGTCCTGAAAAGAATGTCGAATTGGTGGGAAGCCAAATACACATACGACTAGCTTAAAACAACTATCGATTGGGTTTCCTTTAGCGATATATAAAGTGACACTATTTCTACAAATAGGTAAATACGAGAACTGTTAAATAAAGATTGATCATAATTTTTTACGGTCATAATTTTCGCACAAGAATTCAAACTTAATATATTCTGTTAGCTTAATGTGAAGCAAAAACGCCGTAGTACAGTCATTGTTGGTACTCATGGTTCCCGCCTATGAGAACCAGACAAGTTCAGTCATGTTCAGTATCACCTATTGCTGCAATGGAGGTAACATGCAGTTAAAGTTGTTAGAGGAAGATCCGGAGTCTATTCAAACGTAATCACTGCTGATGAAACTTGGCTACATCATTTTGATCCTGAGAGCAAAACAACAAAGCTCAGTGTGGATATCTCCTTCATCACCAACCCCCAAAAAGCAGAGGTGGTTGCTTCTGCTGGGAAAATTATGGTCATCTCATTCTTTGATATTCATGGAATGCTTTATCAGTATGTTGTATCAGCACACATATCAGTAACTGGACAATACTACAGGGATGTCCTGAAAACATTGCCGGTCCATATCAGGAGCAAATGACCACATTTCCGTGAAGCAGGCTGGATGCTGCACCACGATAATGCGCGGCCGCATATTGCCAAAGTTGCTGCTGAATATCTTGCCAAAATCAATGTGAAGTGCATTCCTCATCCCTCCCTATAGTCCGGATTTAGCCCCATGTGACCTATTTCTATTCCCTAACTTGAAGAAACGCCTTCGTCAGAAGCAGTGGTGAAGGCTGCAGATGTGATTTTGAAGGATCTCTCAAAAATTGGCTTCCAGCATGTCTTTGAGGACTGGCAGAAACGCTGGGACAAGTGCATCGTATTCAGGGGGGACTATTTTGAGAAGGACTATCAAACTTATGAGGATGAGTAAAGGTACGTTGTCAAAAAAATATTGTGATCATTCTTTATTGAACAGCCCTCGTATAGGCTTTCGTTTGAGTAGCTTTAGAAGCTACATAAAAGAAAGCGGTAATGGGTAGAGCAAGTTTTGCTAATGTAACACCATATTTTAAAGGTGCAAGGTTTTACGGAGGGGTGTCCTAAAGTTTTAATTATCACCCTTTAAAAATGTGACAGAGTTTAAGTTGATATGTACTTTTTAGTTCTTCTCTATGTACTCATCTTCCAGATTTACACATATTTCCCAGCGTTTCTTGACTTTCGGAATACCTTGATTGTAAAAGTCTGCAGAATTCGCGTTAAACCACTCTTCCACTTTATTAACGACGTCATTTGTGTTGTCAAATCGGCGACCACGCAACGGTTCTTGATTTCCAGGAACAAGAGAGTCATTTTGTGCGAGATCGGGAGAATATGGCGGATTCTCTAGGGTATTAAAGCCACATTTCCTTGTTTTGTCAACTGCAACTTGAGATGAATGAGCTGCTGCATTGTCACCAAGAAGACGAACAACTTTGGAGAGCATACCGCGTCGTTTCTTAATCAGAGCTGCTCTTAACTTGTGCAGAAGATTGCAGTAGTGTCTGCCAGTGATGGTTTGACCCTTGGCAAGATAATCTGTAAGGATGACTCTACGACAGTTCCAAAAAAACTGAAAGCATGACCTTCCTAGCTGACTTTTGTACCTGTGCCTTTTCTGGGAGGGGGGAATCGGTATATTTCCATTCCATGCTCATGGTTTTTGTCTCTGGATCATACTGATAGATCCAGGATTCATCCATGGTCACCAGACGATAAAAAAACATCATCGTATTCCAAGAGCATCAAGGGTCACGTCGTGTTTGATTTTGGAAAGGAGTTAGAAAACGTGGAACCCTCCGTGCAGATACCTTAGACATGTGCAATTCGTCATGAATAATTTTCCACACATTACCATAACTAAGATGTGTCTCATTCATCATCATTTGGATGGTTGCTCGTCTGTTTTCCAGTATTAAACACTCCACTTTCTTCACTGTGACAGCTGACGGTCTATCAGCTCTTGGCTCATCTGCCAGGCACATGTGACCAGTTTAAAAATTACTTTTCCATCTCATAATAGCGTCATACGAAGGGCAATCATTTCCATAAAGAGCCGTCATCTCATCATGGATTTCCCGGGCAGTTTTGCCCTTCAAATGCAGGAACTTGATCTCACTACGAGCCTCAATTTTCGCCATCTTACACCTCAGTCATAAAAAAAAAAAAAAAAAAAAAAAAAAACAGAGGGACTGAAATCACCGAAACTGCCAACATTATATTCCGAGGGAACAATGATAGCATAAAAACTCTGGGTAATAATTAAAACCTTACGACAGCCCCTCAGATATCATTGTAATCCTTTATGTAGATTAAATAAATTTTAATATGTATCGTATTTTAATTTGCAGCTTTGTGCTGCTTGAGATTGGCACATCACAACTGATATGCCAAAATTACTACTTAATTAACCCGCGTCGCTTTTCGCTAATCACTAGTGTGGTGCAATAACAAGGTTCGTTAGGTGCCACCAATCGCAGCATCTGTCTAATCCACTTTTTCCACGTTCCCTCATCCCGATAACAGAGGGCCTTTGTCCTTAACGACGTGTTGATGTCCGCCTCATTAAGGATGTCACTGGGCGCTAGGATGATTAAAATGTGGCTATATCAGGCGCCTCTATTTTCTTGGAACTTCCACCATTTTCCAATATTCGCTATAATGCAGCTCTCTGCTCTCTATTTCTATTCGTAACTAAACGATCCTTACCTCCGACTGTGCTGCATATCGATTTATATGTAAATGCTGCGTTTAATGCTACAACAAATTTCAAACCACTGCTCTTTGATTTTAAAATATAACCGTAAATATTAGCCAAAATAATTGAAATCCAGGAAGTAACGATCGTTTCGTTTTTTCCACTGCTCATATCCCTTTCGGGCTTCCATCCAGGTTTCCTCCACCTCTTCGACATATTTTCTTGTTATTGTATGTGTTGCAGACGAAAAAACTGCTATTCTTATTTCTGTGATTGTTCAAAACCAGCTGCGTGAGTTTCGTGAGGGGTATTGGATTTTTAAATGCTCATATTTTGAAAAATATAGACAGCTAAAGAAAGTATGTGTAATTTGTAATTTGAAAATAGTAATTTGTAATTTATTTCTTATATTTACTTTTAAATCATCAAATGAAAATAAAAAATCAAGATTTAAAATTATAAAATCCATACTGAAAAGCGCAATATATTCCTAAAAGTTTAAAATCCTGCCATGTTACTCGGCATTGAATAATAATTCGGTCCCCACACACCTAACCTTAGGTTTTTGTGTATTGGAGGCCCTCTACTCCTTTTTACAATTTTGCCATTTCACCTAGGTATCCTACTTTACATTTTTCTCTTAATTGTTCTTAGCCATCTCTCTTTAACTTTCCCTATATTTCTCCTGTTCTTTTCCCCTTTTACTGACAAAATTTTTCTAATTACTACTTTACCCCCCAAATTGCCCCATTTACGTCTTTCTCCATCTTTGTTTGACAACAATATAATATACAATGGATATATGCATTCTTTTCTCACACAATGGACATTTATCTAGCTTCCTCTGTTAACCTATACCTTACAGGTTTCTCACTTTGCCCAAGCAAAACCGTCTCGTCCTAACTTACTACATATGTCTATATATCCTACCCTCTCCAAGGTTGTTTTTATTTCTCTATATACTCTCAGTGAGCTTCTGTCACTTGTATTGGCGAAAATGTCTTGTCTGTCAATATCTTCTAATCTTAGCTTAACTTCTTTCCAGAAGCCTCTATACCCGTACTCTGCATTTATCCAAGAATGACCCATACCTTCAACACGTCGTTCATATTATGCGCACCGAACCCAGCCCAGTTACTTCGCTTTGAATATGAAAACATTCTTTAATAATATTGCCATCTTCTAAGTTAGTGATTCTGTATACATATTTTTTTGCCCTTGACAAGATTTTAATTTTAGTAGAATACCTACACAGTTTCAATTGTGGTGTCCCATTAGGTGATGCTATCGGTAATCCCAATATATATTTACAAAAGGATCTATGCCCTATATCAGTGCCTCTCCAGCCTCATCTACTCCCCAAACCTCTGATCCATGTAACGTTCTATTTTCTACTACTACCATAAAAATCCTCTCCAACCATTTAACATTTATATCTGGCAGTTTACTGTAGCATGATCTTATTACCCTCATGGCCATTTTACCTTTTGCCACAGACATCCTTATTTGTTCTTTCCAGTCACCATCTGAACTCAACCTTATCCCCAAATAATCAAATATCCTTGCTACCTCTATTTCTCTTCTATTAACCTCCCATTTTTTCATCCTTACGCAACCTGAAACCCTTTTTGCATACCATCATCTTGGTTTTGTTTTCATTCACTTTCAAACCCCATTTATTGCAATAAGAACTGGCTGCCTCGATTGCTCTTCTCAGCCCTCCACTTGATATGGACCCAACTACTAGGTCATCTGCAAACAGTAGCCCCGGAATTTCTTTATTTGCGGTAGTAGCTGACGAAAGAAATGTGACGAACAGGTTTTACAATGTTGAACAAAACGACTTCCAATGTTTCCTCAACTATGAAATATCTAAGAATGGAAGTTACACTGGAATTCCACATCCAAAAGTAAATTAGACGCCGTTATCTCCAAACATGATTTCAATTACCTTATAAAACACCTAATTCTGCATTTATCCATTCACACCTCCTTAAAAGGACTGGCAGCCTAGATGTAAGCACCGTCATTCAATGCTAACAGTTCATTTGGTCACGGAGTGTCCTTTTTTCGATATGCATCGACTTCAGTGAGGTATTCCTCCTGATCTCTCGGTGGCTCTCAGTGATCCATCTGTCCACCAGAATGAAGCAGAGTTTAGAAAAGTAATTAATTTGCATAATTTTATACAACCAATGTTTTAATTGCTTCTAATAATTGTAACATAGCATTTATTGCAGTCGCATCATGACTATTGTTAAAGCGACAGTCATAAATTAATTAAAATACCTAGTGTCGCCGATGCATTGTTGGTTGATGCCGCGGAGCGCTGGGCGCTTGCCGAGTGAGAGACAGAAGCTGGGAGAGAAAGAGACAGAGTGATGTCTGGTTAATTCTTTCCTTCTCTTGCCGCCGAGAAAGGTCCTGAAGCTTCGGCAGCTTTCAAGAACAAATAGTGGAGGTATAAAAGCACCGCAGGTGTCAGAACGAGTCAGTTGCTAGTGAGATGTTAATTCTGTGTGCAGCTGTGTAGTGATTTGAAGTGTACCGGAGTGAATTCTTTTGTTTGTTTACTTATGGCAGACGGCCTTGAGGGCTGCTTTTGTGTATGACACTTTTTATTGCTGTAAGGGCTGTACAAAGAGCCTTTTACTGAAACAAAGAGCATTTTAAATCTCTGCAAACAAGACTTTTAATTTTACGAACCCACAAAGTCACATTATGCATGAAAAAATCGACCAGGAAGTGCGTCATTCATTACAATTATTTAAATAATCAAGTGAGCAACAAATTCGTGGAGACTGTAACCCTAGAAGAGTAAATACATTACCCAAATTACTCGTTCTTCCATACTAGCCGTGTGTAGCTAGGCTAAGGTTTGGATAGGTAAAGTCAGACTAAAACCCTCTGTCGTAGCCGGGATTTGAACCACGGATCTTCTGGTCTCCGTCAGGTTGCTCTTAAATATTGAGCTACCATGGCCAGCACACAGCTAGTGTGGAAGAACGAGTAATTTACATAAATTAACCTAATAGTGGTTTAACTACGAAACCTGCAACTTAAGTGCTTACAGTAAAGTAAGTCGCCACAACGTTGCAAGTCTCATTGTATATGAGAAGCTCTATAATAATGGTTTATGGGGAACAACACGAGTTATTAGTCATGGTAGTTCAATGGTTAAGAGCAACGTAACGGAGACCAGGAGACCCGTGGTTCAAATCCCAGATGTGGCATAGAATTTTTCAGTGTGACTCTACCTATCATTCTCCAAACCTTTCTTGTTTTTCTCCAAAGCGCTGCCTACAATGCTCATATGAGCACGACTTTAAAGACTGTACAAAATTGGAAACCAAATGTGTTAATTGTGTACAAAATAACAACAGAATTATGAACAGAGGCTTTACACAAAGTGATAGTGCCCATCTTGCCACATCAACAGAGTATCCTGCATATAAAAATTATTGATATGATAAAGTCTAAAACAAACTATGGATAAATTAACTATTTATCAACAATATTTAATATTTAGATGTGATTTTTATTCAAGAAAGAGACATAATTTTATTCAACAGCTTTCATATTATAATGCAGACCTTCAAACACCGTTGATTAGTGTATTCTTTTAAAAATGTTCGCTTGAGCTTCAGAGCACTTCATAGGCCAAATTTTTTAAATTGCTGTAACTGTTATCATGTCCAGTTATTTTGATCTTCGTATTTATGTATTATTTTAACTAGATGCCTAACATACATTACTGGTAAAATAATAAATGAGTAAATATTTAATAAATAAATAAATAAAGAGATAAAGAGAAAGAGAGAAAGAAAGAGGGAAAGAGAGAGAGAGAGAAAGAGAGAAAGAAAGAGGGAAAGAGAGAAAAAAGAGAGAAGGGTAGAAAAAAGAGAGAAAGAGTAAGAAAGAGAGAAAGAGAGAGAAAGAGAGATAGAGAGAAAGAGAGAAAGAGAGAAAGAAAGAAAGAGAGAAATAGAGAAAGAAAGAGAGAAACAGAGAAAGAGAGAAAGAGAGAGAAAGAGAGAAAGAAAGAGAGAAAGAGAGAAAGAAAGAAAGAAAGAGAGAGAGAAAGAGAGAGAGAAAAAGAGAAAGAAAGAGAGAAAGAAAGAGAGAGAGAAGGAGAGGGAGCGTGAGAGGGAAAGGGGGAGAGAGGGAGAGAGGGAGGGAGATAGGGAGGAAGAGGGAGGGAGAGACGGAGAGAGGGAGGGAGACGGAGGGAGGGGGAGAGAGTGGGGGAGGTGGAGGGAGAGGGAGAGAAACTTTTCTTGTTCTTTGGTGATATGTCGGCTTAATGGGTTGGCAGAACTGGATAGTTCTCTTGATACTGGAGCAGTTTAGTAAGTACTGATGTTAGAAGTGAAGAAGCCAGTTTTTTCAAGCACATATTCATTTCTCAACATAGAATTCTTTTAGAGATATAGACTTCTTCCAAATTTCCTGTCCTTTTACATTTATGTGAGACATAATGCAATAACGCGAGTCATACTGTGGGTTTTTCTAGTACTCTTGCGTAATTTAAAAAAAAGAAATTAGACAAAACAATGGGTTTATCTTGAACTATGAGGAAGTTTCTATACCACAAGGTAGAGTAAAAGTGTATTTACGACTAGTAGCTAAGTAATGCTTCATGTTAACTTATTAGCATACTCTCGTTGGGGTTTCACCAGATGGTATCACCACTTACATATGAAGAGCACAATGAATAATGAAACATTGCACTCGAGATGCTATCTTCTCTTATCGTTGAGATAACATAACGAAATAAATGGCTCATTTTCCTTGTCCTGTTTATGAAAAACGTGATTATCATTCTTAGTAATTCTTATTATTTGTATATCTATTAACTTCTGAAAACGTGACTTAAAATATGCTACTAACGGATAACTAATTACCAAGTTGCGTGTAAAATAAGCAGATAAATATTCATAATCGCAGATATTTTAAAAACAAGTTTTACATATTATTAAGACAGGAGGGAAATCCAAGTTTTATCATAAAGTTATGACAACAGGATAAATCTGGTGTCAGTGTAGAATACACTTAAATAGTAGATAATAAAACTGAGGAAATATGGGATTATCCCAGTTAGATAAATGCGCTTAATTTTATATCGAGGGAAAATACAAGAGCAATGTTCTACTTCTAAATTATAAAGTAAAATCAATTCTATATTTATTACTTCTTCCACTAAGTACTTATAGTATTAGGTGAATTTAGTGCATTCCTGCCCAAAATACAAAATGGAGATTTTATCCTTTGAGGCCCACTGAACCTTAGAAAGTATCTAAAAACAAAAAGATCGCGACAACTATTTATTTTACCTATTACACTCTGCGTTATGAACAGCATAACCCAATAACGAAAAGTCGGCTACATAGCAAAATGAGTCTTAATTTCACCATATTCTTAGAATATGTCACCAATATTATCAAGAAAATGCCTCTTCTCCATAACTACCATTTCCATGCAAATTATTTTGAAAGTTTCGATTTTCCCAAAACGGACCTAAGAATTTGGCAAAATCATTTAAGTTTTTCCATGATGTGTAACATCAATAACATTAATTTTCTGAGCATATCCTCTGAAGTAGTCTACATTAAAAATGCAGCTTTCATACTCTGTAGCCTTAAGAAGAGGATAAAATCTTACAAAACAAAACATTAGAACTCGTTACAGTTTATGCCAATACAATTTTTGTGTGAAGTTGGCGGTTTCCGAGATGCTACTTATTACTGTTATCCTTTTCTAAGTAATTACAGCTTTCTCACAGTCAAGTTGAATTAGTCTACCGTATACATTAGTAGATATACGAGGGTGGTCTGAAAAGTTTCAGACCTCAACTTGAAGATGGCAGCACTTGAAAATAAAAGCTAGTAAATTTCGCTGTCCATCTGTTGACAGTTACTCACCAAAGTTTCAACCATTTTGGACACTCAGTTGTTATGTAACAGTCGTTTGAGTGAGTTGATGTGAGTGTTTTTATGAAAATTAACAAAATCGAGTATCAAACTGTCATAAAATATTTGTTTTTGAAAGGCAATACGTATACGCCTATCAAAGAGGAGTTCGATTCTGTGAATGGGGACATTTACCACAGTGAAATTTTGGGCAGCTGAATTTAAACGTGGCTGTAAGAGCTTGGGAGACGATGAACGTTCGGGACGTCCAAAAACTGCAACAACCGACGAAAACATCGGCAAAGTTCACCAAATTGTGCTAGATGACCGCCGAATTAAAGTGAGAGGGATAGCAGAGCCTATGAACATGTCAAAAGAACGTGTTTGTCACATATTAAATCAATATTTAGACAAGAGAAGTCTGTCCGCACCTTGGCTGCCGCTTTTGCTCACGTTAGACCAAAAACGTGTTCGAATGAACATTTCCAACGCACTGTTGGTGCAGTTTAGGCGCAGTAAATCCGTATTTTGGCGCCAATTAATTACTGTAGATGAAACTAGGATACACCATTGTATGCCCAAAACTAAAATACAGTCCAAACAGTGGACTGCAAACGAAGAACCGACTCAAAAAAAAAAAACTTTTTTTTCGGCTGGGAAAGTGCTGTTTTTGGGATAGTCATGGAGTTATTTAAATCGATTATCTTCAAAAAGGAAAAAACCATTACAGGGACATATTATGCATAATTTCTTGGCAAACGGAAGCCAGAACTTGCGGGAAAACAGCCACTTTTGCAGAAAAAGTCAATCCTGTTTCACCGAGACAACGCACCGTCTCACACCTCAGCGGTTGCAATGGCGAAAATCCACGAATTATGGTTTGAACTGCTTGACCATCCGCCTAACTCACCAGATCTAGCCCCAAGCGACTTCTTTTTGTTTCCTCATCTGAAAATTGCGCTCGGAGGACAGAGATTTTCGTCAAATGAAGAGGCAATCACTTTCATGAACAATATTTGGCAGAGAAAAACGCCGAGTACTAATTGGATGGGTTAAAGAGATGCGAGCATAGCTGGAAGAAGTGTGTAGGGTTACAAGGAGACTAGTTTGAAAAATAAAAAAAATGTGAAAAAAATATCTTGTAGCTTTATTAGGTCGGAAACTATCCAGAACACCTATGTAGAAGGTGTTGCACTCTATTGCAAATTAGACACAGAAATATCACTAAAAATACAGTATTTACTCGAAAATAAGAGACCTTTTTAACCAAATAGTATCACACAAATCGGGAGTATCTTGTAATCGCATTATTTCGGCCACGAGAAGATCGAGTTGCTCTTTTTTATCTATGTATATAGATATATATATTTTTATTTTCCTTATTTAAACGTTTTTTTATTGTTTCCGTTTATTTTTCTATCTGTTTTCTGTATTTTCACACATATACACTATACACATAAACACCCATGCCCAAGGCGGGACTCGAACCCGTGACCCTCTACGCGGTAGAACGCTAGAGGCATACGTTCTAAGGACCATGGCTACGAGGGCCGGCATTTTGGGGGCTTTCAGTTTTATCACTTTGGTTTCGGCAGTAACGTTGTACCTAATACTCTATCCGCTTGCTCGTACACCATTTTTTTTTCACCGAATTCTAAAGCATCTAATTTAAAACCAGCAGTGAAACTTTTTCGCGAATTCATGTTAGCGATAACGCAGATATAACACAAGACAAACGCATTTTCAGTAAAGCTGCTGCAATTTTAACCAAAGATCTCGGTAATGGGATCTTAAATGAGATCTCGGTAAAGATCTTACTAAAATGGCCAGAAATAAGTAGATATATAACCTCCAGTATCTTGGGTAATTTCGAAGCCGCTGCTATTAGATATGTGAAAGTCATGGTATCACCCCCTCTAAGTATCTACTCGTTTCTTCACAAACAAGTGAAAAGATAGAACACAATCATCTTACTGTATAGACAGTATCAAAGAAATTAAAAAAAAAAGGATTTTCTTGGCATTACATCCTGTCTCAAATTAAGGGAGCGGCGATATATTTTTTCCATAATAATTCCATATAATCCTGGAGGTGTTATTTTCGAGTAAATACGGTATATGTTTCAAAATCTTTGAATTTAAAGGAAATAATTTTATAAAAATCTCCTTTTGTATGTTTATAAACAGTATAACTGTCTGAAAAGTAGTATAAACGCCAAACTTGGCATTTAATTCATATATTTTGTAGATGCGACAAAAGATTTTGAACAAATCTTCCAACCCCAAACACCTTGAACATGCGTTAACGCTATTGGTACCGTATATTTAAGATCTTTGCTTACAAAATAAAATGCATAACTTGAATTTATTCGAAATGGAGGCACAATGGATCCTCTTTGGTCTGTGTGCGTTGCTATTTTTTAGCTACTGGACCGTCTCCCATCTAATTAGGCATTCATAGCTCCCCCCATCATTCGAAAACGTATACCTATCTTAAAACATTTTAAGCAGACACTAATGTGTGCTCTGGAATTTCTTTCTGTTGCACAAACATCTAGTAAAAATTATTGACCAGATAAACGACTTGCTTCATTTGCAGTTCCACACACAAGGCGCATATTTGATATGATCTTGAATAAAATTATTGTGAGCACTAACTTTCAGCTAATTACACTCACAGCATGAAGAATTCATGCTTATTTACATTAATATACCCGGAGATATGAAGATAAAGCTTCTTCACCTTTATTTTAACTATTTCATGAATAAATTCATGAAAACCAAAGTTTAATCAGGCAAAATAATATAGGATATGAACGCTCAGTCACAAACAATGGAATATATGAAGCAACATTGGCAACATTAAGAAGATAAGCTATTGCACGTATTGGCAATAAAATGAAAGCGATAAAATTGTCACGGTAGGCGATTTTGATGGATTTAGATAAATCCCGCTTTGGGTTCTTGGATGAAATGGTCAATAAAGCTCGTGTTTCTTGTGCGTTCTTACCATTATACTGTAGCAACTGCCTTTAGGTGGTTATGAGTAACAAATAAAACAACAAGACATTAAAGAGAGAACAAAATTACAAGTGGCTTCTTTATTTGCAAGTCACAGTGTTTGTCACTCAGAATCTAACAAAACTGGCTATTCTTGTAATAAAAATTGTTCTTGCTTTTGTGTGCTTATCAATTTTTAGAGATTTTTCATATTTTTCTAACCACGCGCTATTTATAAATAAAGTGCATTATTCCTAAGAAATGTAAAAATAGGTTCTTTCATTTAGAAATAAAAAGTAAAATTATAAAAACGTGGTAGTAGTAGCTTTAAAAAAATGTAGATAACATTTTTGGTGTAATTTTACGTTCTCCAACGTTAAGTCATATCGGACAGTGAATGAAATGGGTGAAAAGATGCTCAAATGCGCCCAGTGTCCAAGGAGCTTAGAGTTACCTGACGTTCGTCTATCAGGATAACGGTAAATCCCTGAAAAAACCTTATCCAGGTAACTCACCCTGACCGAGATTCGAACTCGGGACCTCTTGAACGTGAGGCAGACATGCTACCACCACGCTACCGAGACGGGCGTAGCTAACTTCAAATACACGTATATATGGGGATATTTGTATCTAGTTTAAGCTTTTTTTTCCTTACAAACATTGTATATGTAATGCGAATTATTTACGCTGATTGCTTTTCTCTTATATGTAAACTGAGGCAATTTACTGCGAGGCAAAATGAATCAGTAGTTTGGAGTGAACTATAGGGCAATATTATACTAAAGTAGGGCAACACGATAAATGGTATCATTACACTGCTTTCCACTCACAACTGCTTTAATTAAATATATTTTAGCTAATTAATTTGCAAATTTTCTCATTATAGCAATGAGTAGGATACATTTTCACTGCATATGACATAACAGGAATTGGGTAGTGATTTAAATGATACTTTGAAAGGAAATGTCATAAGAAAACGTTTCCAGGCCTAAATTTAAGCCAACTGTTCAACATTTGCCAATTACGAGTATCACCTGGGAAAAAAAAAACCTCAGTCATAAGGACGGTCTTGGCGGAATTTCAACCGCTGAGGTCCTGTTAAATCGTGTTGAAGAAATTCTCAGAACAGTTCATTTGATGCAATAGAGAAACTTTAAATTATGTGCAAAATTAAGTTTTGTTCCGATTGTAGGAAAACGCAAGAAATTTGAATATTAATTTGGGCTAAGGAAAATAAATACCCCAAAGTTTAGGAAACATGCCCAGTATGAAAACAAAGTATCCCGTCTTCAAATTATCGATAGCAGCACTTCTGCAAATATTAATGCATTTGGTTATCTTTGACAACACAGCACATACCACCACAAAGTCCGACTATCCATCCACAATACAGTATTGGAGAGAATGACATCGAGAGAGAGCAACTGTGTTCAGTGAAGATGATATTTATTAGCATTTTAAGCTAAACTTAGCTTCATAAAAGCATATAGACGTCTTCTTTTTCTTCTTCACTTCATAGCATAGGCAATCAAGTGCCTGTTCCGCCTTCGAAGTCCTCCAGCTATCGTTTCCTGGGTCTGCCCACCGATCTCCTACCTTCAGGATGATATTGTAATATTTGTTTTGTAAGTCTATTATCTGGCATTCTCTCAACATGTTCCATTTTTGTTTGAGATATTTTAACCTATCATTCATACTAAAAATGTCCAGCTCTTCTCTTATATTTTCATTTCTTATTAAGTCCCTCTTCGTGCATCCCTTCACACTTCTCAAGAATTTCATTTCTGAAGTCCGTATTTTACTCTGTTGCTTTTTAGTTAACGTCCAAGTCTCACTCCCGTATGCCAGTATAGATACAGCCATAACTTTGTAGAACTTTAATTTCGTTCTTTTACGTAATATAGACGTTATCAGGTATTTATGCATAAATAATAAATCTCTATAATCATGCTTAATTTCATTATGAGAATCCAACATGTGTGCCACTTTTAGTCCTTTATCCTAATTGTTTTGAGCTAATGTCACTTTTGGGATAATTTTAATTAAAATTTAATGTGAAGATGTTTATAGAAGCAAAGATTTAATCATGACATCCAAAACCAATATCTGCCAATTATTGCATCTGTTGAGGAATAAATACTCTTAGGATTATATTGATGACAAACTGTCCATTTATTGGAAATACAGCTCTCACACCATGAATTTTTTTTTTTTTCAAATATTGCAAAGCGTTCCCTGAGCACTTAGAAATGTGCAAATGTAAACTACAGTTTTATTAAGGTGTTTACCACAAGAGACAATTAACTGTATTTACTACCCTTAACAGTCTTCAAGTAAATGGTGAATAAATCAAGCATATTGAACACTGGTATTTTGTGCTGCTAATTCTTAAGCATTATCCTTACAAAAATGTATATTTTATTTGAAGCAATATAGAATATTTGTAAAAAAAATTTCTGGGTAATTTATAAACTACATATTATTCGGTTTCAAGTTTTAGTAATTCACCATAGTTAGGCATTTTAATCAACGGAATAAAATGACTTCATTCATAATCCTATATAATTATAAATACAAGCATATATCTACTTCTTATATACAAAACATGCATATTTAGTTCTTCATTTTATAGACAAAATTCTTTTCCAAACATTCCTAAGTTGTTTTAAGTTTTCTTTAATATAGGTATAAAGGATGCAATGCCATACTTATTCTAAACCTCCAATTTAAAAAGAAATATGATTGATTGTTATCGTTATTATTCATGTATAAGGTATTAAAATAAAGTCACTTATTTACACCCCGAGGAAACTCCCCGAGAAATAAATTTATCATGAATTTAAATATATTTTATCCTAGTGTAGTATGCAATACTTTTCCGGTACTAAAATGTAAATCAAGGGTGAATGTTGTACTTAAATAATTATAATTTTCGTTTTTGGGTAGGAACATGGCATGTGTGTCTGTAACTGACACGTGAGCTGAAAATACAAACGTTTATTCCTAAAGAGGTAAAATGTGTAACCTAGTTGTTCCAGAAAAGTGCATTAATTCATATTTATAAAGTATATTTTCATAAATAAATCAAGATATTTGCAGCAACAGATTAAAACGTTAAAATTTCCTATGAGATATGCTAATATTCAGCTTGCTAGGAACGACTAAAACTATGGTTTATATAGTAGCAGATGAAGCAACATATACTTCTAATATTCAATAAAGGTATAAGTGTATATTTTAGTTTGTTTAGCCATTGCATTTTGCTGAAAAATTGCATAGCGCCAGAAATACTAATGAAAAGCGCCTGGGCTTTATGCAATATAATTACCATGTGTGTACGTTGGTAAGCCTAACACTAGGCGTATTGGGTTACAGCCAGCTGAGATGATGATCCACATGGTATCAACTATGTACTAGCCGACAACGCTTTATTTTACATGTGATTTATCCAAAAGTTACAATGTGCCGTTTTGCTAAAATTTCAGCAACCAAAATGAAATCTATTTTAGGGTACAAACAATATGCCTAAAACCCCTGGGGTTATGTCCTTGTATAAGGAGAAAGAGGTCATAGTGGGTTCTTTATTATTCTTGATATGAGGTACTTTATTATTCAGTTTATTTATTTTCCTCTACGAAGGAAGTTTCATGAAAATTGGACAGTAAATGCATACATTTCCAATCATTTCATTGCTCACAACCCATCCCTAAGTAAATGGCGTTGTGACTGAAAATGTAGTTTTAAAATGCATACAGCTTTCAGATTAAATGTTATTTTATTTGAACAAACACATGCAATAAATATTTTATTTAACTATATTAACTATTCGATTTTAATAAAAATAAAATGTGGTAAGTTGCTTAAAGTAACTAGTAATTTCACTGTACTAAAAATTTTCAAATGTTAAATTTTGTGGGGAGGAAAATTGTTTACTGCATGTCTTTAGGGACATTGAACACGAACATGTTATTAGCTCTAGCTTCTGTGATAATTATACGTAATATATGTGCATGTGTATTACAAAAGTATGAAAAATGAAGAAAATGATTTAACTTAAAAATGTCTTTTTAACCTATCTGTAGTATTGTTTCTTTCCACCATTCAACAAAAACCATATTGCATGCTACCACTCTCTTTCCTCTTATATATCTTCGATAAGTCACTGAAATAATCCTGATGGAAGTGCTCGTTGGGTCCATTTCTCAATTACCACAATTTGATAGAAAGAAATCAAATTGACTTCAAAGAGTGTCTTTTTAGTCACAAATTAAATAAGCTCTGGCAGTTAAATTAGAGCGCACCAGATTATCTACGAGTTATTTGAAAATTTATTCTCTAATGTTTCCTTGAAAACCGTTTGAAACTTTCCTTATTTGCTGTGTTGCTTATCCTCATCTTTGCACAATAATTCAAACCGATAGTATTTAAAACGTTCTCTAATCAGTGGGCAATAAACACATTTGTGTTTTCAAAAACTTGAGCTGGAAAAACTGTTGAGGTAAATAAATACCGAGCCACTTATATCTAAGGTTTTTATGCTATTTTTCTTAAACAAGGAGCAAAACTTTATCTCACTTTATCATTGGTTTATACAATACGTGTACATTGCATTTCAGGAAATAATGAACGTTTCTCGTGCTAACTTTCTGGAAATCGTGTTTATCTTCAGCATGACTAATATACTCGCAAGCAACTCACAGTTTGGTCCACCTCTGGCGTTGGTACTAGCGTGTCTGCCGCACGTTCAAGAGGTTCGAATCTCGGCCTGGGTGAGTTATCGGAAGAAACTCTGAGTTTGCCTTGAAATTGCTCGGAAAGTCAGGAATCTGATCACTGAATTACATTGCCTTCTGCGACAGAAAAGGCTGGTTAGTCATCGTTAATGTTTTCACATCTCTTTAAATATATAACCTTATCGCATACAGGACCATTATGAAACAAGGATTATATTAAATGAAAAATTGTTGTTCCTCTGTATTCCAGAATTAATCTGATGACCTGTTACATTCCCTCAGATTACTCCCATCTTTTCAAACGAATTAAGATTATCATGATACTAGAGTGATAGTATCTCTTTAGTTATTCTTCTTTATGTTGCTTTCAAAGCTTGTTATATTTTTTTCGATGTTATCTTCAGCTCTAATATATTTTATTCATTTCAGAGGCTTTCAATTGAATATGGCATTCTTTTGTGTAGCCTTTAACCTCTCTCAAAGCTTTCATTAAAAGGACAGAATATTGCATTTATCGCTGTTTTATTACCCATAATTCGCTGCCATAAATCAATAACGAAGCAGAATTTCTTTGTATGTCTTTACAAATTTCATTCCGCAATATTCTTCTGCTTGTTCTAGCGACTTTCTCAAGTTATACATTTTATTCTTCACATCAAAATAAAACAACGAAATGCGGAACATACAGATTATTTTAATACCTGGATAATATTTTCCATGGAATACCATAAATTTCGTTTTACATATGAACATTTTGAAGTTGTAAACTTTACTTGGTTTGTAAATTAAAGATAATAATAGTTATTTTATCAATAATTCCAATAGCAATGCAATAATAGACTTCAAATAGCACTTAATAATAATCATATCCAAATAAAAGCATTTCCCTGGCAGAAAATACCCTTTGACCGCTGTTTTTAGCTGCGTCCGCATGAAACAGTACTTCTTTGTTGCGTTTCAGAAGCATTGGAAGTTGATTTGTTCCTTTTTTCTCCCATTTAATCCTACATTCGGCTATGATAGTGAAAATAGGTAAGGTACTGTTAGTGACGAAATATATATGTTTTATTTAAATATCTGCAATTCATAATCAAAAGTATTAGGATTAGGATTTAATTACAGGGGGGGTTCAGTACGTAGGCCAACATGCCGGGCGCTTTGTTCCTATTTACCCCAAGTGGGGCACCCCGGGAGGAAGGATGAGGCGAAGGAGACAGAGGATGGCTGACCCAAGGAGCCACGACAGTACAGAGGGCAGCGTCCCTGAAGTTTACTTCGATAGAGGCTACCCCCGGCATGCCAGGGCTACGGACACGCTCCGTAACTGCGGGACGGCAACGAGTCAAGCAGCCGAGTCCTGGCTGGCGGTCCCAAAATTGTCCCAGCAGAGGAGCGGAGACCGGCAACCTACCTATCGGAAGAGGAAGTAGGTCTCCTCAGACCATATTATCCCGCTATGCACCGCCGAGACACTCGCCGACACTTCTACACTGAAAGAGACCACCAGATGAGAGATGATATGAAATGATGATGGATACTTTTTTTTTTTTTTTGTAATTTACATCCTCCAACGTTAAGTCATATCGGACGATGAATGAAATGGGTGGAATGACGCTCAAATGAGTCCGGGGTCCATGGAGCTTAGACTAACACAATATTAGTCTTTCAGAACAAGGGAAAACCCCTAAATAACCTTATCCAGGTAACGCATCCTGACCGAGATTCAAACTCGGGACCTCTTGAACATGAGGCAGACACGCTACCATCCACCCTACCGAGGTGGAGATGAAATGGAGGGGCAGGAAATTCGGGGGATGTAATAACCTACTCGCCTAACGACGTAGGAAAACCCCCAACAAGTCCACCGGTCAGGTAGGTCGGCCACGATAATCGAACCCGGACCTTCCCATTGCGGGCCACCGACGAAACCACCTGAGCCATCTCAGTACTCGAAAGGATACTTGAAACTCTTTCATCATAAATTCATCATAGTAACGTTCCTTTATTAGTTTCCGTGATTATAATAATGATTTCAAAACAGTATTTCAGAGCAATGAAATATGATTTGATGAAATAGTTTTAGCCCTCTTTGCCTTCTGCAGAACGAGAGCCCGCCTCGGTAGAGTAGATGGTAGCATGTCTGCCTCACGTTCCAATCTCGGTCAGGGCGAGTTATTTGGATAAGGTATTTTCCGGGGTTTTCCCTTATCCTGAAAGACGAATGTCGGGTAACTCTAAGCTCCATGGACCCTGGACTCATCTGATTACCGTTTAACCCCTTTCATTCATCGTCCAATATGACTTAACGTTGGAGGACGTAAATTAAAAAAAATCCTTAGAAACACATGCTTGTGACCCTAACACATTGAAACCAGGCACAAAAATGATGTATTGTGTCAAGTTTATAGGCCTGTTATTTCGAAATGAGACCTATAATTTATTATTTTATCTGTTCCCAAGTAAAGGTTAGAATCCTTTTTCTACCTCTACTGTAAATGTCTTACATAGATAGTTGCAAATTAATTCGAATCCTCAGTTCACTCACATATTAATGTGATACATAAGTATACAATGAAGCAATTAGATGTGTCATTAAATTCGAATTTTTCCATCAGTTATTGAGGCAGATAGAAATACTGAAAAGAGTAATTATTCTATCTGGCAATGTCTGCTTTTCGGTTGATAACATCCAAATATTTATGTTTTCTACATCTAGTATTCAGCGCCTAAATAACAGGCAAATTTGAAAGTGGAAATAAAAATAAACATAAATACGTCGAAAGTTATGGCCTTCACGAAGGGAGTTAAACTAAAAAGAGATGAAAAGTGTGTACTAAATGTCAAAAGAATAGAAGTGGTCACTGAATATGAATACTTAGGAGTGAGGTTGAATAACAATGGAAAGTGGGGAGCACACAGGAGAAAAATTGAAGCAAATGGAAAGGCGGCAATGAATGGGTTAAGAATATTCAGATATAAGCTAGAAATGACAACCAAGTGGATAGAAAGAATGAATAAAGCACTAGTTGAATCCAAAATGTCGTATGCAGTGGAGATCTGGGGGGGGGGGGGCACAGAGGTAAACAAAACGGAGTGGTTCAAAACTACAGAAAGTTTTGTAAAGAGCTACTAGGCTTACCAAGATCAGCACCTAGGGAAGTAGCTTTAGTAGAATTAGGAAAGACAAGAAGAAATGAAATAATAATGGAAAGAATAATACAATTTTGTATAGGTGTTTGGCCAAAGAAGGGGAAATTATGAAATTATGCTTGAGACAGCAAAAAGATTAGAGAACTCAAATAGTTGGTGGACAGAGATAGGAGGAATTATGAAAAAATAGGAATGGGGAAGATATGGAGATTAGAGGAAAGGAATACTAGCAATGTGGGTAAATTGGTAAAATGCAGAATAGAAGATATAGAAAGGCAGGAAATATGACGAAATCTAGAAAATATGAAATCATTGCAATTTTACAAACAAATAAAACGAAATTGGGGACGAGAAGCATGTGTAGATTACTGCAATAGGCAAGAGAGAGGAGGGCTAGCTTGGATGAGAACACGAAGAATGCTCCTAAGAGGGATAAGAGGTAGAGAAAAGGGAATTTGTGAATTGTGTGGGGGGAAAGAAAGCATAGAACACTATGTAACAGAATTCGAGGAGGTTGAAATGTGGAGAAAAATGGTTTGGGAGGAAAAATAGGAGAAAGTAGAGAAGAGGAGAGTAGCTATGAAAATTTTTATTGGAAAGGAGGAAAAGAAAGTAAGAAGTATTGGTGAGTTCTTACAGAAAGTGAAAGAAAGCTGGGCCAGATATGTAAAGAACATAAGAAAGGAAGATAGGGGGGAGAGAATGGGGCTAATTAAGTAACAAGAAGGCATGGAGGTTAAGAGCTACCTGGCAGAGCAAAAGACCAGTTAAGCCAAGGTAACAACAAGGTAAAGACAAATAATTGTAGCCTGAAGTTGTAAATTGTAAAATTTTGGAATATGGACAGTAAATAATTCATTCAAAATAATTAATTCGTTAATTTTGACACTCTAATTGGAAGAGAGGATTAGTAACTCTTCACAACCTTGCTTTGGAGAACAAACGTATTCACAATTCGGCACTTTTACATGGCCGGGACAGCTAACGTGTATGTTTTGACTGATATTGTTCTGCTTCGTCACGTGGAAGCGAATGCCCTAATTTAGCAACAATAGAGGAAGCAGCTCTTGTCATAATAATGAGACATACAAGGAGTGTTTGTCATCGCACCATACAAAAGTACTCCGTCATCAACATCTGTTGGTGATGGCTGTCAGGTTGTGCCACATCTTCATAAAATTAGCAATGAATTAGCTTGATTGCAAGCGGTCTTGTGCAACGATAACTTGATTTGAATCCCACTTTGTGTGTATTTCGATAAAGTGCTTTCGTGCATTGATTAATCATCCTACAAACACCCAAACATGAGTAGTGACTTTATGTTTAAATTACTTGCGCTTGGAGACGTATTCATTATTGATACTTCCCCCCCCCCCATGTTCTGTCTGTATAGTCCACTTTATAATTATACTGACAGCATTAAAGTGGAACCAGTTCTTAACACGTGATTTACTACACGTTAGGAAAATACCCTACTGTATCTTATTGGCTAAAGTTACATATCCTCACCCGAACATCGGAATTCCCGAGAGAACCAGCAGCTGGCAGGTAGGGACCAGACGGGGAGCATATAGTCACGCCGACCCATTTATCTGTGTAGCGCTAACTGAAGGGATGGTGGGAAAAGCTTCACTAGCCACCTCTTTCCCCTCCCCCTGACGTCTGGAACAGTCGGGATATTTAATCTAACCCGGAACCTTCTAAATAGGTTGTTGGTCTTATATAAGCGACGCGTCGGGCTGGGGAGAGTTCAGTTCTTGGCGAGCAGCCATGAGGAGCGCCGTGCCAGTGAACGGACTGGAAGACTTTGTACGGTATCAGAGGAGTTGTACGTAATTGTGAGTGTAGCGTGGACCTGTGACAGACGAACTGGCGAATTGTAATTGCGTGCGCTACGTAATTATTTGTAATCGGCAAGTGTTCCAACTGTAATTCGGTGGAAATAAAGAACATTTTGAGTTTGTGCAATTGGACTTTAATTTCACGAACCCACAAAGTCACAATATGAATCGATTCCTACTGGAGAAAGCGAGGTGGTAGCGAACTATGCTCCAGCCAATGAAGGACCTTTTCTCTCAGGGAGGAATCTAACCCGGCACTCTTCACACAGCAGGCAGGTGCTACGGCGCCAACTATAAGTTGTTCTGAAAGCATTATATGTAGGGGTGGTGATTTTTCGCAAAGGCGATATACAGCAATAAAGTGCGAAATTGACTCAAAATGCGATATAAATGTGAAATCAGAGATTTTCCTAACTAATTATTTTTTCTCAATGCTTTTTCTTCTGTAAACTTTAAGTGAAGAGTCTGTAGAACATTTGCATAATTAAAAAGTTATCAAGTAAGTGACCACTCTTCTGGAATGTGAAAACAACCCTTCCCGCTTAATTAGCCTATTGTTCCACCATTGTCTATATGAGGTATGTTTGGTACTGAAGCGAGTTCAGCTGTTTTACAAAAGAAATCCCTCTTACGAAACCTAATGACTGTCATAAATCTACCTTCACATCCCAGTTAACGGAAAATTTAAATCCGTATCACTGAAAAACAATAGCAATCCCTATTTTAAGGAAGTGATACACACATGTTAATTCCAGTTGAAGTTCTCGGTTGCCAAAGTTCCGATTTGCATTGTTCTGTTCGGTTATATGCGTAGGTCACGTCAGTAAGTGCTAAGATAATTTTGTACATTCACCTTTTATTGTGCTAGTTTTTCATCAGTATGCATTTGTTTTCTTTGTTATGAAGTATGCTTTAGTCTGTATCAACTTGTTCTATATTTCTGTGTATCGCTTTAACCAATATTAATGTAAAATAAATTGACACTTTATGTACTTTTAACTCACTGACATTAATAACCCTTCATAAATGTGTTTTAAATCACATATAAATAATGTTAATATTTATCATTTAAAAAATAACTCAAATTAAACCTTTTTCTCAAAATGCTAAATTGCGAATGTATAAATGCTATAAAATGCAAAATGTAAAAATCAAAATGCTATATTTCTGATTTCAAAATACTAAATATCACTACCCCTAATTATGTGTTAAGTCCATTTAACCGATTGCTACAAATCCCAGTATGTTGATATCAGTTTAGTCCTATTTAGATTACAGATGCCCTAACGTCAACTTATACTCCTCTCATGGTAATATTTTAGGAACAATTAAGAAAAAAATCTTGCTTATTAAAGGCTGTTGCGTGAGTGAAGTTCATCTGTAGTAATTTCACTATAAATTTTGATTTCATCCAAATGCATATTAAAGGGGATCGGAATTTTGGTGAACTTTAATTAAAATGTTTAATGAATTAATGTAATAAATTATAACTATAAATCACATTAATACCTACTAACTTTTGCAAGCACCTCGAAATATATAAATTTTTAAAGAACAAATGTAAGGACATTATAATGGCAGCATCCAGACAGAATTTGTTAAACTGTTTCTCTTCCATTTTATAACTTAAAAGTGGTTTAGAGTGGAATAAAGGAAATATTCAGCATGATATTCAGCATCAATTTTTTGCTTTTATAAAATACATATTGCGTGAAATGTCAGTTGACTTAACTGTGTTTAACTAAATGGATAATCACTTACAAATCTATGTAAGTGTTTGGAGGTGTATATAGCATCAGTACTTAAACAAAAGTCTTAGTTAGTTTAGTCAGTTTTGGAGAATTTTTGTAAGTTGTACTCGCCCGAATGTAATTAAAGAATATGCTTTATCTGCCATTTTTAAATTATGGCGTATCTTTCGCCCTAACTAAAGTTTTTTTTTCAATATAGATATAAAATATATGTGCAATGTACAGGGTATCCCACCTAAATCTGCGACCTCAAATATCTCCAAAATGAAACAAAATATGGAAATTCCAATTGGTCAGGAATGTACATATATCAGGGGCTCACACAATGAGAAGGTATGCACAATCCACAAAGTAAACAAATAACACTTCCAATACCAAGTTGCGTTTTTTAAAATGAAACATGTATGTTTATTCTATCAAAATGACAATTAGAGCTATAATTAGTGATAACACACTTGGTTCCGCTTTTCTAAACACTTTTACTAGTGGCCTATGGCCCTCAAAAGCTTCATTGTTGTGCATTACACCCGGCATGGAAAATGCACCCACAAATCAGTAGTAGAGTCTTGCCCGATGAAACCCTGTCACTTCAACAGATATTGGAAGTGCCCTCCGTTTACGTCAATACACTTTTGGAATTTGATAACAAGATAGTGCTGCACGATTGCAGTGTTTCTACAGATATTGTCGCAGTAATACGCCGTTGCATATTCTGTACTGTTGTTGGCGGTTCTTGATGCAGTCTATCTCTCACTGTGTCCCAGAGAAAGTAGTCTAATGGCGTCAAGTCTGGTGACTGAGCTGGCCATCGAACTAGACCTCCCCGTCCTATCTACCTATTTGAAAATCATTGGTAACCGATTTTAGACCCTTATTTTAATCAGGGAACATTAAAGGGACAGTGATATGCATCATTTCTGCAACACACTCTACACCTTCTCATGAAGGATGTGGCATTGACAACGCGTCTATCAATGTAGCTCCAGCATGATGGATGCACCGCACATTATACACAAGTTTCCAGAGACTTTGTGATTGCGAAGTTTTCAAACTGGTGATTTGAGGGTGCATCTATCATGCCGGATGTAATGCACAACAATGAAGTTTCTCAGGGCTATAGGCCACTAGAAAATGTGTTTAGAAAAGCTGAACCAACTGTGTTATCATTAATTGTAGCTCTAGTTGTCATTTTGCTAGAATAAACATACGTGTTTCATTTTAAAAAACGCAACTTGGTGTTGGGAGTGTTATTTGTTTACCTTTATGGATTATGCATACCTTCTCATTGTGTGAGCCCCTGACATAGGTACATTCCTGGCCAATTGGTATTTTCATATTTTATTTCATTTCAGAGATGTTTTAGGTCGCAGAGTTAGGTGGGACATCTGTATATAAAATATTATAATAAATATTATATTTTAGCCTATATGTAGTAAAATTATAACATTTATGTTCAAAAAATTATAAAAAATTTAGTAAGTTCTTTTTTTGTTGTAAACATGATCTCAGACCTATTGCAATTAAATACACTCTTAGCTTTAAAATGTGAAATATGTGAAAGTACATATAAACTCAATTTTAAAATTATACATTTAAAATTTACTTTACTTTAAAGTAGATATGGTAATGTGCATAAAATCATTATAACTTCACCGCATGGAAGTATAATGGTGATAAACAAACACAAACGATCCTCAGCTGTTGGAAGAATTCAGCTGAGAAGCAAAAAGGCATTGGAAAAGTATGTGTGGTCTAGGGGCAGAACGGGTTCACAACAGCATCATGGTCCAGGCATAAAGAAGTGTTTTGGGTTGTAGTCGAAGATAAGGAGCTAGATGACAGCATGATATGTTTAGGTATAGTGTATAACCCGCCAGTCTCCTCACATTTTCATAATCCCGAAATATTTTATCTCTTAGACAAAGACATTGAGAGGTTAAGGGATAAATACATTAACATAGAGATTATAATAATGGAAGATCTAAATATAAGAATTGGGGAAAGTGACGTAAATCTAACAGATGATTGGGAAAATAATAACATAACAGGGAAAAATGATGATATTAGACGTAGCAAGGATAAGATCGTCAAGAGAGGAAGTGAAAAACTCATTAAATTTTGTGAAATAAATGCGCTTGTCATTCTTAATAGGAAATACGGTGAAGATGAGCAGGGGGAATACACCTTCATAAATGCAAATGGCCAGAGTGTAATTGACTTTGTTTTCTGGTCCAATAATATTAGACATATAGTGAGTGATTTCAAAGTGTCAAACATAAGTACCAATAGTGGTCATTTCCCATTAGTAACGTGTATTAAAACCAAATCACAAAGTGTGGAAACTGACATAATAAGGGAGAGAATAGCAGCTAAAAGAGAACATGTTAGATATAGGTGGAAGACAGTAAGTGAAAAGCAATGATTAGTAAAAGGGACAATCATATGTAAAGCATGTAATTGTATATAGGGCTGCCCTGCTGTCAAAGGGACCAGGGTCCAGCTCAGGGGTAGCCCAAGATGTATTTGTTTTAGCGTTCAATAAATCAAATCAAATGTGCATAAAATCAATAACAACAATAGTAGGGAAAACTATGCTAAGGAGTATCGAATGTTTAAAAAATTGTATTCTTCATAGTCGATTAAATGTAAATATGTAATACCTACAGTACCATTAATTTGATATTTGTACATAAAATTACTAGCTTTAGTAGTAGATAGCAAAAGATTATTGAAAATATTATCGGTTGTTCTAGATGCTCTAGAACTTAGACAAAACATATTGTCAGCAATTTGCATAAATGGCGAGTTTCAAATGTAAGTGTTCTGTTAAATTTCTGGCATTCTTATGTTAGAAACAATGAGGAAGTGCTTACGCAATTTATTACTATGATTCTTTGTGAAAATAATCCTAACTTAGCATTACTTTCACTGATAAGTTAACATTATCTTTAATCGAAATATAACGAAAAAGTTGTTAAGACAAACTCGTCGAATTTAAACATCGTATTTGTAGGTTTCATTTGAAAAGCATTAATCCTTTAGAAAAGCATGCATGTTAAACTTTCCTTCAATTTGAAAGAAGTGTAAGTACAAAATTCTGTTTCCACACATGGTTATATTCTCCACAGAAATCACCCTTTCGACTTGTGTTAAACTTAGCAAAAAGTTCTACTGGCACTTAGATATTAATGCAATTTTCTCCCCATACAACCAAGGTTCATGAGTATTCCTAATGTGGATCCAAAAGAGAAAAGGAGTCTGATGCGTATTTTGTAATACATTACGAATTTATGATGGTTACAAAGCGAATATCCACATTCAACTGTTTAAGAAATTGTGTCTATTGATGTGCTAGCCTTCAAATTCTGTACTCTTTCAATCGCCAGATGTAACGTATAGTGATACGACTTAAAAGGAGCAAGTGTAAGAATTAATAGCAGAAATATCGGAATAACATAAGCCTCAAAAGTATATTAGCAATAAATTGTGTTTTTAAAATATTTATATTGTTTTGTATAGTACATATTTTCTATCACTTACCGCCAGCAAGTTATTTTTTGTGGTAATTTACGTCCTCCAACATTAAGTCATATCGGACGAAAAATGAAATGGGTGAAGTGATGCTCGGGGTCCATGGGGCTTAGAGTTACCCGACATTCGTCCATCAGGATAAGGGAAAACCCCGAAAAAACCTTATCCAGGTAACTCACCCTAACCGATATTCGAACTCGGGACCTCTTGAACGTGAGACAGCCAGCCAGTTATTCAATGTTATGCAACATTCTTTTGGAATAAAAAGAATTTCGCTATTGTCATAAAATTCAATACATATATATTAATATCCATATAAATATACGTATTAAATAAATAGAATTTTAAATACAAATGGTTGAGAGGAATTTTTTAAAAAATCAAACATTTCAAAAAATGTCCCAAGTAAAAGGTACCTTGAGATTAGAGGATTTCTTTAAAACCTTTTGTGTAACACTTCTCGAAGATACTGAAGTTACCTAACGTTGGACGCATCCGACATTTTTGGGTTTCTCTCTCCACAGTTACGAAGATACACATAGATCTTCTAAACATGCTGTTTTCAGCAGTCCTCAAAACATGTATTTCAAGTGAAATCTCGATATAGAAATTTTGGTTGGAATGTAATGTGTTTGTCTAAGCAATATCTACGTGTTAGAGGAATTAATAAAGCCCCGGCGATCAAATGTGCAATGAAAGTAGAAACTTGATGCACATGACCTTCCAAGACCAGTTGTATCAGAGAAACTGACATTGCAGACGCACCTGCTATCTGTTGGTCATGCAACGTACTACTAAGAAAAGGTGGAAGAAACAGACCGGTCGCGAGATGTCATAAAGAGTGAGAAGGGGAGAGGAAGAGACAAGGGGGGAGGAAGAGAGAAGGGGAGAGGAAGAGAGAAGGGGAAATAATTTTATAACTGGAAGAAAACTAAACGTACATTTAAATACGTGTAATGTTTGTCGCTTTATAAATCACAGTTCAGATTCTTGCTTATTTAGGTTGCCTTAGCTAAATGGGGGGAAAATATAAAAGTAAATACTCATACTTCTAAATAGACAGAGTCAATCTGAAAAACTCAATGGCATGGTCGGAATTTGAAACATGTATCTCCTGGTTTCCGTCCAGTCGCTCTTACCCATTGAGCTACCATGGCCAACGTGTTGTCCTGACATTAAATTCTCCAATTGACTAACATATACATTTCTCGGTAAACAATTAGGGGCTTTCGCATCCTAGATACACCGTTCGAGGCGACTCACTATCCTAAGTACTTGCATCCCAGGCTTCATCATTAAACTCTTATTATTTAAGTTAATTTACCGGGAAAATTTGGAGAATTTAATGTCAGGACGGCACGTTGGCCATGGTAGCTCAAAGGGTAAGAGCGACTGGACGGAAACCAGGAGATCCATGGTAGAAATCCCGGTCATGACATTGAATTTTTCAGTTTGATTCTATCCATCCAAAACGTTAGCCTATATATGGCTAGTGTAAACAAATGATTAATTTTCATCAATTAACTTAATTAATAAGAGTTAACTGATGAAGCCTGGGACTCAAGTACTTACGATAGTAAGTCGCCACAAACGGTGTATCTCGGATGCTAGAGCCTCTAGTGGTCTACCGGGGAAATATATGAGTCAATTGGAGAATTTAATGTTAGGACGGCACGTTGGCCATGGTAGCTCAATGGGTAAGAGCGACTGGACGGTAACCAGGAGATCCATGGTTCAAATCTCGGCCATGGCATTGAATATTTCATGTTGGCTCTATCTATTCAAAATCTCAAATACTTCAAACAAAATTTGAAAAATTGGCACCTTCTTAATCCATTTTATCATATTTCTGAGTGTTTTAATTGTAAGCTTAACACTGTACTTTTAACTGTATTAGCTTGACTTAGGTTGCAAACAACAGTTGATTGTAGTTTCTATGACTTGAAAGAAAATATGTAAAAAAAAATATAAATAAAAAAAAAACAAAAAAAAACCACAGCCTATATATGGCTAATGTAAAGAAATGGTTAATTTCCATCCATTAACTCATACTTCTGTTTACTGAGGACACACCTGGATTTTGATACCTAAAACTGTTTAAACATTAGCTAAAATAACTCAAAATATTAAAATAATCAATTAGGCGAAAGTACCTAAAAGCCGAGATTTATTTAATTAAACTTAGTGCACAGAAGGTTATAAACCAATTTATATATTTGTAGGCATAAGTGTACAGCAAAATTTTGTATAAGAATAAAGAGATAAATTAGAAAATTAATTTTTAGAAACCTATTGTGTTGCACTTCTACAAACGCTTACAAACACTTATTCTTCCGTTTGTGGGTACAACGGATGTAGGGGGATACAGTAGGCTTTCAATTCTTGTAAGAGATGGTTATTTTGTTACTTTTGAAATTCCATTCATTTTGCATCGTCAAAATGAAGGGGATGGGAGACTTTCCACTTCAGAAAAGTACAAGTATTTTAAAGTGTTAGAAAGTAAAATTGAATATCTCGGAAACGGTCAATCCATAAAGAAACAAAAGGATGCAATTGATATAAATTGTGTATTTTAAGCAGTTCTCCTTTTTGTAGTAAAATTCCACCTGTCCACCAACGTAAAGTAAGCCCCTGAAAGGAATGTGCCATCCAGTGCCACCCTTACACAGTGGAACAAGGACAGCGAATGTGTGACAGAGAACGCATGCTACACAAGGAGTAGAACCGTTAGAAAAGCATACGCCCTATTCACTCTGTACACTAAAACAAAGAAGATTCATTCACAAAGGTAGAAGCCGTGAGAATGTTTTTGAATGCTCTGTAACTAAACTGGCATGGGGTGCCATAAACTACTGAGGAAGGATTTAGGAAACTTTTTCAAACCCTCCTGCGTCTCGTTCCCCGGAGACTTTCTTCCCTGCGGTATACTTTATCTCTTACGCTTTACCAGTTATGAAAAATTTCATACAGAATGATTAGCACTTTGTGGGCTCTTCTCAGAAAATTAGAGATGCACATTTCATGATATCAAATAACTTAGACAGTCAAAATCGTTATAGCGTTTTTGAGAAAATAGTTTCCGTGTAAAGAATAGTTTGGGGGATGTTGTTTTAAGCACTCGTGCCGCAACCTTGAAACATAAAATTTAAATACCAAGTTTCATATTTAAACGATTTTCTTTTGGGAGGAGGGAAGGTTTAAGCTGTTCACGATACACATACGCACGCACGCACGCACACACACACACACGTGTGTGTGTGTTTGAGGTGTGTTCCTGTTTGAAAAGTGTGAAAAAATTACAAAGATTATTTTTACTAAACTATAGGATTAATAAATATGAGTTCTAAAATATTACAAAATTCATAGCAAATGAAAATGACTTCACAGTTTATAATTGGACACAAGCACACCAACCTCACTGTATGCACTCATAAGTGCGAGAAGGGGAAAATTGATCTGTCGCATCATTATTTTGAACACGAATTATTTATTATAATTATATCTTTTATTGTGACAATAGCCACGTCTCCACCCCAAGGCAAACTTTTCCAGTTTAATCATAGAATAGGAAGTCAGTTTATTCGCCTAGAATTTAAGTAAAGGATGTATAAGTTTAGGACGTCGGACGGAGAATGGATGAAATCTAAGATCCGGAAAATCAACAATCAACAGGCTACTCTAGTTTCTCAGCTAAATGGTTCACTGATAATGTAGCACTATCTTAAGTTTAAAGAGTAAATTAAAAATACTGATGTTTGCAGATGTTTGCTCTGTACTCATGTATGAACTATTCGCACTTATTCCTCTGTCAACTCCATAATCGAGTTAAACAGTTCGGAAATTATCCTATTGCTAATTTTCTTATAGGTGCCATGGAAGTTGCAATAAAGTAGGTTTTAAGCTATGTGAACTTTAAAATTCCGTTCTCTTTGCATGGTCAAAAGATACATATAAAAATGAATAATGGCTCCTAATTCAGAAATAAAATTCAAACAAATACAACGAATATCCACAAAATGGTTAATCAACAAAGAATGTATCAGATCTGTACATTACAGGTCATCATATATCAACACATATGTGCATCATATGTATTTTAACGAGCTCTGGATTCTCTGTGCAGTCGAATTTATTTATCTCTTACGGATTTCGAGTTGTGTAAAAATCACTCAGAATAAACAGGACCACCGAAGTCACTCCCTGAAAATTCAGGATCTAACTATGTTTTATTTGGCTTGAAAATATATTAAACTTAGATTATTAAGTAAAAGTTTTTAGATTCATTTTTGGGAAAATTAAAGTTTTCTAAAAATGTTACATGTGAAGGATAGACTAGAAGGGGCAGATTTTCTTGAAAATCTTCCTGCAGCAAACTTGAAAATTCTGAACTAAATATGAAAGTCTTGTGTTTTCGTTTTTTGGTTGTTATTCACTGAAAGAACCACAGACCTTTTTATAACTTTTTATTTAAAATCAGGGAGTCCCACAACACCTTTCCGGTGAAGTCTCTATATCTAGTCTTTTTATTGGAATAAGAAAGTTTCTCTACTCAGTATTCGTAGAAGAGAAATTATAAAGAAGCAGTGATACTTTTTGTTTAAAAAACATTATTATACTGTAAAGTTTCATATTATAAAAGTATCGATGCTCCATGTTATGTGAAAATGAATAAACAAAATGCAAAGGACAAAAATGATAAAATGATTAAGATGGAAAAAATGCCCTAAAATAAAAATTGGATAAAATTACCTAAAAGATCTAATATATATATATAAAATGAGACTCATGATAATGATTTGTGTACACCTCAGTAATGTTTATAATTAAATAAATTGTACCGTGACCTCATAATCAATAATCGTTTTCGAAATGAATAGTACATCAGAAAATACCAAAATGACCAAGAAAAGCAGTTTACTGCTACACTAGTATTACAACCTAATTTCCCATAATGTGATAAAAACACTTAGCATGAACACGAAATACATCGGGCATAAAATTGTACATATTCTCTTAAAGGCTGCGGTAGGAATGTAATTTTTTTAATATCTATCGATCAGCAAGTGTGCTTTACAGATAAGACCTGAAGCTTTCCTAGCGAGGAATGCGATCACTTCTCTTCTCGGGCAGCCAGCCAGGTGAAAAGATGATTAGATATCAACGTTTCGGGAGTGTGCATCTCTCCCATCATCAGGATATTTATAAAATGTTATAACCACAAATGAAAAACTGGATATAACTCAACTATAAATAAAGACAAAACACTATTAAAATTCGCATTACTGAACAAAAGACTGTTTTCAGTAAATTAAATGCCAGGTCAGGAGACGGCGTGAGTATAGAAAATTGTGTCAAAGAAACGTAACTACTTAACTTGATTATCAAGCTGTATTGATCTTTGCTTCTTAATTCGACGGATTTCCATTTTAAGGCCGGTTTCCAAGAGGAGCTGAACTAAAATCCAGCATCACGATTAAGCGTGCTCCTTTCAGAGGAAATCGCCAAAGCCTCCTTAATTCTCCGCTCCCAGTATCTTATCGTTGTCAAGACAATGCTCTGCCAGCCCAGACTTCTCAGATTGCATTAAACGAATGCTCCGTTCATGTTTGATTATTCTAGTAGCAATGGTCCTTCTGGTTTGTCCTATATACTGGCATTTAATTTACTGAAAACAGTCTCTTGTTCGGTAATGCGAATTTTGATAGTGTTTTGTCTTTGTTTATAGTTGTGTTATATCCAGTATTTCATTTGCAGTTATAACATTTTATAAATATCCTGATGATGGGAGAAATGCACACTTCTGAAACGTTGATATCTAATCTTTTCACCTGGCTGCCCGAGAAGAAAGTGAGTGCTTTACAGATGTTTGTTATTGAGAAACTTAGTAACAGTACACATAATAATTAAGGTAACCGTGAACGACTCCTCTAGCTAAATATGGCAGCATCACTGTAACCGAAATTGAGGAATTTAAGTTTGATAGTTATTACTCGTCTGGGTCGTATGTACTGGAGGGGTCACTCAGGAGAAGATCTTGTGGCAGTTTGCGCTTGAGGCGAGTTGGCAACTCCAGAGACCTCCTGGAGATGGTAAAAGAAAGGTCGTGCCAGCCGGCGGATGTACTAGTGAACTGGTAGAAGACCAAACTCATGATGAAGTTGTTGGTTTCTGACGAACCTTGGAACATTTCTAGCTGTACGGAGCACCCTGTTTTGTAATACCTGCAGTCGGCAGAGATTAGTCTTGCTGGTGCCATCCCATACTGGAGCTGCAAAGGTAAAAGGGGACGGACTAGAGATTTGTAAAGAAGAAGGGAGGATTCATAACCAAGTGAGGTGCGCGTGTTGAGTAAAGGGTACCGTTCGGAGAGCCGGGCATACGCAAGGGTAACAGACCGACAGATGTGGGCGTTCCAAGTAAGTCGACTGTCCAATAGCACCCCAAGATCACTGGCACACTGGTTTTTAAACATGATATCTGTTTACCGAGCAGCTGTGGTGAAGGAGGATCCCTATAGGACGAAAAGAGATCATAGCCTCTGTCTTGTTGGTGTTGAGGGAAATGTGCCAGTTAGAGAACCAGTGAGCTAGTCGATCCAGGACAGTTTGCGGTTCATGAATGGCATGACGGATATCAGAGTGAGAATAAAAGAGAGCAGTGTCATCAGCATATAAAGCTGTGCAAATTGGAGATATATCAGGAAGACCACAAGTGTAGATATTACAGAGGAGTGGTGCTAGTACTGAACCTTGAGGGACACCTGCTAAAATGGGCCGTCAGGTGGATGTGAAACCAGCAATGCGCACCACAAAAGTTCTATCTGTGAGAAAACTTGCAATGATTCATAGAAGATAATAAAGGAGGCAAATGCGACGTGCTTTAAGTAGTAGTTTAGTGTGCTACAGCTTATCGAAGTGATATTATTTGAGATGCTTGGAGAACACCGCCGTGGCATAGTGGTTTGAACCCTCGCCTCTCAACACGGTGCTCAAGATTCGATCCCAGAGGGCTGTATGTGTAATTTTTGTGAACTAAGCGACATCTGGGTAGTTTTATACAGGGTTCTCCAAATTATTTCGCCATTCATTCTACCGGCTGCTCCATAATTACTTTTGATCCACTGCACCCTTGTAGCAGGATCAGGTTGATCCTCCATCCTGGATACTCTCTTGCTTCCAGAATTCCGCTGCTCCTCGACATATGTCTGACCCCAGCCACCAACTTTTCAGTCCTCCACACTAGGAGGATAAAAACGAAATGGAAAATGCGGAAAAACTGAATCATTGGGCTTCAACATATTTGGAAATAATTAGCAGGTTTGAAACTCAGATATTTATTCTAGTTTATTAATGCAGTTTCTCATACTATTATGAGATGTGCATCTAGTTCTTGAATGTTAAACTAAATGACTGCATTTATTTATATTATAACAATTCTTTTTATGCAAGTAATACGTATAGAACAATTTCGAAAAGATAGAATTACAAAAACTCCGCCGCCAAATACGAGAGCTGGATCGCGTATCATACCTTCCGTGTGAAAGAACAATTAATCAACCAACAGTTTAAAAGCTTGGGGTTTAAAGTACTTAACCATTGTTAAGTCACCACAGGAGCATATCTCAAATGACTTTGAGATTTTAGTTTACCGAGAAAAGTGTAAGTCAGTCGAGAAATTTAATGTCGTGCCAGCATGTAGCATAGTAGCTCAGTTGGGTGCTCCATGGTTTAAATACTGATAACGACACTGATTTTTCAGTCGGATTCTACCTTTGCAATCCCAACTAGTTAAATCCCATCTGTTTTATTTAAAATACAAATTAGTTGAACAAATTTTGTTGAATCCAAATAACCATTTTAGCCACTGAAATATGTTTTGGGGGTTTAGTGATATTTCATTGATTGATTGATTGATTCATTCATTCATTCATTCATTCATTCATTCATTTTTGGAGGTGTTGTACATCACGAGGATAATTTCATACAAAGACTTGTAATACACTCCTGGAAATTGAAATAAGAACACCGTGAATTCATTGTCCCAGGAAGGGGAAACTTTATTGACACATTCCTGGGGTCAGATACATCACATGATCACACTGACAGAACCATAGGCACATAGACACAGGCAACAGAGCATGCACAATGTCGGCACTAGTACCGTGTATTTCCACCTTTCGCAGCAATGCAGGCTGCTATTCTCCTATGGAGACGATCGTAGAGATCCTGGATGTAGTCCTGTGGAACGGCTTGGCATGCCATTTCCAGCTGGCGCCTCAGTTGGACCAGCGTTCGTGCTGGACGTGCAGACCGCGTGAGAGGACGTTTCATCCAGTCCCAAACATGCTCAATGGGGGACAGATCCGGAGATCTTGCTGGCCAGGGTAGTTGACTTACACCTTCTAGAGCACGTTGGCTGGCACGGGATACATGCGGACTTGCATTGTCCTGTTGGAACAGCAAGTTCCCTTGCCGGTCTAGGAATGGTAGAACGATGTGTTCGATGACGGTTTGGATGTACCGTGCACTATTCAGTGTGCCCTCGACGATCACCAGAGGTGTACGGCCAGTGTAGGAGTCGCTCCTCACACCATGATGCCGGGTGTTGGCCCTATGTGCCTGGGTCGTATGCAGTCCTGATTGTGGCGCTCACCTGCAGGGCGCCAAACACGCATACGACCATCATTGGCACCAAGGCAGAAGCGACTCTCATCGCTGAAGACGACACGTCTCCATTCGTCCCTCCATTCACGAATGTCACGACACCACTGGAGGGGGGCTTCACGATGTTGGGGCGTGAGCGGAAGATGGCCTAACGGTGCGCGGGACCGTAGCCCAGCTTCATGGAGACGGTTGAGAATGGTCCTCGCCGATACCCCAGGAGCAACAGTGTCCCTAATTTGCCGGGAAGTGGCGGTGTGGTCCCCTACGGCACTGCGTAGGATCCGACGGTCTTGGCGTGCATCCGTGCGTCGCTGCGGTCCGGTTCCAGGTCGACGGGCACGTACACCTTCCGCCGACCACTGGCGACAACATCGATGTACTGTGGAGACCTCACGCCCCACGTGCTGAGCAATTCGGCGGTACGTCCACCCGGCCTCCCGCATGCCCACTATACGCCCTCGCCCAAAGTCCGTCAACTGCACTTAGGGTTCACCTTCACGCTGTCGCTGCATGCTACCAATGTTAAAGACTGCGATGGAGCTCTGTATGCCACGGCAAACTGGCTGACACTGACGGCGGCGGTGTCCAAACGCTGCGCAGCTAGCGCCATTCGACGGCCAACACCGCGGTTCCTCTTGTGTCCGCTGTGCCGTGCGTGTGATCATTGCTTGTACAGCCCTCTCGCAGTGTCCAGAGCAAGTATGGTGGTTCTGACACACCGGCGTCAATGTGTTCTTATTTCCATTTCCAGGAGTGTAGTTTGATTGCAGGATGATAAATTCCTGGAAAAAAATCAGGTTTGCTCTACTATTTTATACGTTAAGTAACGTTCCGTTTGTAACCTTTGCGCTCATATTGCAGAAATACATAATACTTCAAATAAGACCTGAAGCTTTCCAGGCGACGAATACGCTCACTTTTTTCTCGGGCAGCCAGCCAGGTGAAAAGATGATTAGATATCGATGTTTCGGGAGTGTGCATCTCTCCCATCATCAGGATATTTATAAAATGTTATAACCACAGATGAAATACTGGATATAACACAACTATTTATAGTTTTTTTTATTTGTTTATAGTTGTATTATATCCAGTTTTTCATTTGTGGTTATAACATTTTATAAATATCCTGATGATGGGAGAGATGCACACTCCCGAAACGTTGATATCTAATCATCTTATTACCTAGTTGGCTGCCCGAGAAGAAAGTGAGCGTAGATAATACTTATTTTGTAATTTACGTCCTCCAACGTTAAGTCATATCGGAAGTTGAGCGAAATGGGTGAAATGGTGCTCAAATGAGCCCAGGGTCCATAGAGCTTACAGTTACCCGACATTCGTCTTTCAAGATAGGGGAAACCCCCGAAAAAACCCTATCCAGGTAACACACGATGACCAAAATTCGAGCTCGAGACCTCTTGAACGTGAAGCAGACACGCTGTCATCTACGCTACCGAGGTGGGCTACTAGTCTTTCGTAGCTGTCCTTTGTTTTACTTTTTATTGTTAGTGACTCCAGTATTACAGAAATCCCTTCTAAAGATAATAGAAGTTCTCAATGAAGAATTTCTCATCGTCTTTTCTCATGTATTAAATTTGTCAGGTTAATGTTTGTGGTCATCACTGAGTTGAGTCATCACTCAACAGTTAAAACTTACTTTAACAATAACGTTTGTGAATTAACAGCATAGAGTATCTATTTTGGGATTCAGGTTGGAATAGAGGGGTATTTTCAATGGTTGTGGTAGTGGGCTGTCGGCAAAAGGTTGAGTAAGTTTTTGCTCTATTTTTTCTTTCTTCCTTCCCTCGATCTTTCCTTCCCTCCATCCTTCCTTCTCTCTTTCTCTCTTTCTTTCTTGCTTCCTCCCCGCCGTATCGGTAAACCCAGTTCAGTTCAACGGAGTTTTGCAGTAATGTGTTTTGAACAAATTTCTAAATACTTTGTGTATTATAACTTCGAAAGGGGTGTGTATCATCCGGAGAGTTTCAAATCTCAATGGTATGTCCTTAGTGTATGAGGCTTTTCCACTGAGTGATCTATTAAATTAGTTTAGAAAGAGTGATTTAATCTTCCCACCAGTTTATATATGCAAACTTTTTACTTATTTTAATAATTTAAGGCATTAGATAAATCTTTCTAGACATAATTTGTAACAGAACAGTTCGGGAGGGAAAGATTGGGAACATGAATTTACAGTCCATACAAAACTGAGCAAATCTAATCAAAATACAACTGTGGTGCTTCAGCTTACTCAGACTCTCCATGTTTTATCTTCCTACAGGTAAGACGATAATCTCTGTTGTCCTAAACAATTCAAATTATACCGAATCAGACATAGTAAAGTGCACTATTTTGCCCTGTAAGTAACCTGAAAGTAGACAGCATTTGAATACATTAATCTACCTCTCTCTATGTCCTTGTTTTTTCCTGCTTTACTTTTTTCACAATTTCATAAAAGCGAAATTACAACTTGCAGTTTTATACTACTTCAGGAGTAAAACTAGTATGCACCGCCATAAAAATTCATAGTTCAAATGATGTGGTAAAGGAAAGGAATACGTTTTGGTTTTCTATAATTCAAGGAAAAGTCGTTTTAAAATAGAAAAAATAACAAAAAACTAACATTTTAGGACGGTTTATGTTTCTGTAATTTTACGAGTGAATCTAAATTCCTCTGGAAGTTACTCTCCACAATGATCTGAAATATTCTTGTCAAATATACCGTGAGATTTTAGAAAGGCACTTTATGAAATTGCACCTATAACCTCAAAATTTCCATTTAAAAGCTAAGCGAATGTCATTTCAGATCAGTTTATTGATCTTTTTAATCATAGTTTTTCCTTTTCATGGGTGCTTCTCTTAAATAACTGTCATGCAAATACACTGAAGTTTAAACTTACCTGTTCTTACGCATTCTTCCGTTAAGCAGACCCTCTGTGTTAGGTCACCTGAAACAAGTTAAACATTAATTTAAGATTTATTTTTCAGAGTGACATAGGAGTAAAAATTACTATAATGTGTAGCTTAGGTTATCCTTATGAAACTTTAGCTATGAAGAAACACTTGTTGTACTAACAACAAGTGAAAATACATGAATGGAAATCACTAATAATTCGGCTATAAGCATTATTTAACCTTCACAACTAGATACATGCAATAGCAGAGATCTATGAAAATCTGTAGCTGCACATGTTTTCAAAGACTATAAGGCCGAAGTCTGTAGCTCTTCTTTAGATCTGTTAACATTCGATAAGTTATGTGTGACATAAAAAGTATATATGACATTTCAGGCTTAAATTCACTTTCAAATTTCTGTGAAAATATTTTGTTTAATGAGTAGTAGCTTTAGTGTGTCGTCAAAATACACAACCTTAATAAACATGAGCTTTAATCTTTTTAGAAACGTATGGCAGATTTACTTGATATATAATAGTATAGTGTGATCCATATAAACCTGAACTATACCAATAGGCCATAACTTTTGAACCAATAATAAGACACACGTGCAACTTTAGGAGAATATAATACACAATTTTTAGATTACATTACACTATTTACATCTCAGAGAAAATGTTGAAAGTGTCCTCCACCAGCATCTATACATGTTTGCCCACGCCTCTCTGAAGTTTTACGGAGATGATATCGAACTGAGAGAATGTTATTTCTAGCAAGATGAAGCAACGTGCCATCATCCAATGACAACATGGAACTTGTAACCATGTTCTTTGATAATCGAATAATCTTAAAAGGTCTGTGGCCCTCCAGATCCCCTGACCTAACCTCACCGGATTTTTCTTTTGAGGATATCTAAAACTAGAGTTCAAGAATAGGCCACGGACAATTGATGTTCTCAAGGAATCCATTCGAACCGAAATAAGTAACATTGGCGACGATACTCTGCGTAAAACTTCAGAGAATATGGTGAGACGAAAGCAAACTATAGATGCTAGTGGAGGACACTTCCAAAATTTTCTCTGAAATGTAAATAGTGTAATGTAATCTCCCAATTGTGTATTATATACTCCCACAGTTGTACGTGTGTCCTATTATTGGTTCAAACGTTATGGTTTATTGAAATGGTTCAGTTTTATATGGATCGCATTGTATTACTTTAACCGAACTTTATATATAATAACCCATGGTGCGACAGCCCTTAAAAGGCCAAGTCCTACCAACCCGACTGCCGGCCTCACGCCCACTTACACAAGGCTGAGGTGGGCGATCATCCAACCGATACGGGGAGGAGATGTGGTCAGCATCTCGGCATCCCCCAGCCGGAATGTTGCTTTAACCGAACTACTGTATACTAAAATAATTAGAAAATACTACTGGTAGGGCTTTACAGTAAAACACGTTAACCTATGTAGACAGTGGAATGCCTAAGTTCATACGTGCATCATTTTATGTAAAATGTAGCTACAGGCTGATTTCCTTGTTCTCTTCAGGTTTCTGTGCCTCCCAAAGAACCCAAGACACGAAGATGGTTTTGTCAGTTTTATTAGTAAGTATAAATAAAATATCTCTTTAAATATATCTTTAAATATGTGGTTCAAATTCCGGCTATGGCATTGAATTTTTCAGTCTGACTCAACGTTTTCACAATTTAGCCTACACACGGCCAGTGTGAAAGAATAATTAATTTCCATTAATTAACCTAATAGTGGTTAACTATAAAGCCCGGGCCTTAAAGTACTTACATGTAGTAAGTCGCCATTAAGGTAGCTGTCTCATGTGTCTATGAGAACTCCTAAGTGGTTTACCGGCAAAAATAAGTCAGTTGGAGAATTTAATGTCATATCGGCACGTTGGCCATAGTAGCACAATGGTAGTGCAGCTGGACGGAAACCAGAAGATCCGTGGTTCAAATCCCGGCTATGGCATTGAAATTTTCAGTCTGACTCTACGTTTCCACATATCTTTAAAAATTCACTAAACTTCTATAAAGGATTTTCGGGTGATACGAACAGCATCCAAAAGGAATTTAATTTAAATCCGGTTTACCACAGAAAACACCGATTAATTGTAGCTATTATATTATGTGTGATGCTTTCGTGCAAAACATTAAAGAGTGATATCCTTATAGGATGTGCATGTCGTTAAATATCCACATAAGAAAAGAATCTGAAGAAATTAAATCTAGAGAGAAAGCTAGGCTATTGGACCACCGTCTCCCAGCCGACGAGCAGATTTCTGTAGATTGGGGTTGTTACCGATGTGAGAAATTTGCACTGTATGTCCTACAACTACGTCGCTTGTGTAGGATTCTTGTAATGCGGGTTATCCGCAGTTCACATCATGCACGCTATTGAATTTACGCGATAGAGGCGAAATAAATTTCTAATCTCTTTTAAGCTACACACCACTTATGCACTACCTTTATCTAAAAATTCTGCAGAGTGTTGTTAATAAGGCTTTGGTTAAGTTTATCCTTGGGAAACACTCGTCTAAATTGTCTTGGAACATTGAGTACAGACTTAATTTTAGTAATGTTTTTGTTGTTGTAGTTTACGTCCTCCAGCGTTAAGTCAATTCGGACGATGAATGAATGGGTGAAATGATGCTCAAATGAGCGCGGGGTCCATAGAGCTTAGAGTTACCCAAAATTTGTCTTTCAGGATAAGGGAAAACCCCGAAAAAACCTTATTCAGGTAACTCACCCTGACCGAGATTCGAACTCGGGACCTCTTGAACGTGAGGCAGACATGCTACCACCACGCTACCGAGGCGGGCTAATTTTAGTAAAGCATAACATTCTCTTGCATTTGCCAACTTTAGGATAGCGCTCCACAGTAATCATAATCGGACATTCTTTTAGCAAAAATATGTTAAAACATTTCCTCAGTACAGTACCACCCTATGCATGACAGTAATCGCGGTAGGGCAAGAGATCCTTCTTTATTCCCCCAATCTATGCATTAAGTACACAGTAAGGCAGTTAAGCAGGTTTCATTTCATTGTGCATTCTCTGTGGAGTAGAGCAAATATTTTTTATTTCATAGCATTCTCTACGAAGGCTTGTAAATACCTCCCTTTTTTGTCTTGTAGTAACTTATGAACTGAAATTAGCTGAAATATGAATCTGAAACTGAAATATGAATCGGTTGAGTGATATTTTAAAATTGTCTTCCATACACTATTTATGTAATATTAATATTAGTATATATTTATTAAAGAATTTGACTGCACATACATTTAATACTTTAGCAATAAGACGATATACAGTTAAACTGCTTTAGCTAGTGAAGTCCTAAGCCTACTGCAAGACCGCTATAACCTCCGCCTCTGTTCACGCAGGACACCATGGGAAGAGAGGGCAACTGGGAGTGGCGCGTGGTTATATGTTGAGTTCCCACGGTCATAATACTAAGAACAAGCATTTTTCGATCAAATACTGTTAAATAATTCCCCAAAGACCTCATGATGCATAATGAATTCTGTAGCTATATTTGGATCCAAACTTCCTACCTTCAAATTCTCTTCGAAAAGCTGATGCTCTAAATGAGCATCTCAATTTTTGTCTAACGGGCGTATTGATCGTAAAACCATTCTAATAACATATCGTTAAAACTGATTTGACAGTGAATTGTTTGGAAAGGCTTTACAAATGTTGGTGGAGCTCTAAACATGAAGGAAGTGAAGCAAAATAAGAGGTCGCGTATTGGGAAAATAAAGTAAGAGACGGAACGGATAGGAATTTGAAAAAGAAAAGCGCTGTAGCTGAGCGGGTAGAAAGAAAGCTAAACAAACCCTTTGAGATGGAAGAAAGAGGCAGGCGTTGCCGGAGGATAATGCAACAGTAAACACTGTAGTACAGCCTTGCCACCACCGGACGTTCCTCATCGATTGCTTCGTCAACATCTCGGCATGGCAGGTTCCTGCTTTATCAGCTTAGCATCACTTTATGAATATTCATACCTAGAAGCTGCGTCACTGACTTTCCGATAACGAATATTCATTCCTGAACATGTATTACTCATCACTTTACACGCTTTCATCATAAAGAAGAACTTTGACTTGTTTATGCAAATGCTTTCATATTGAAAGAACTAGATAGAATATGTCTTCTCGCCTGCAGGATTACGTGTTTCTTCCTTAGTAATACTGGGCAAGTTGACTCCAAATATGTGAGGATCGCATTCGGTAATGTGGGGAGATTTTCCCATCTACGACGATGTCATTTTCTCATTTTCCTATCATTTTGTTTCTTTTTTGTGTGTTTTTAGACTGTTTCTAGCTTTTTGGCGTTGGCCGTGCTGGAAAAGTGTAGTAAGGTGCTTGAATGGACCGTCGTTCATTGCTGTCTTTGACAGCTCTACTAGTGTGCTGAGTTTTCAGGCCAGAAATTGTTAGGTACATCCCCGAGTCTGTGTAGTTCGCCTGCCTCTTTTAAAGAAAACCAGATAGAAAGTGGTGCAGTAAGTGATTTGAATCATGGAGGACATGGGTAGGAGACCTTGTGGTAGTTCTCTCTTCAGGATTGAGTGCTGTTGAGTGCATTCCACGATGTTATAAGAAGTCACAACTCTTGAAACGTATGAAAGTGTGGGGAAAGCTAGAGGCGATCCTATATAGTACTGGTGAACACGAAGGAAGTCGATCATTTCAGCAATTGCTGGTTTCTAAAAAAAATGGAGTATTGGCATCGATCCTCAAGAATTTGTTTTGGAACACTTGTAAACGATCGAGTGTGTGTTTCTAAAACAAACCAGAGAGAAAAAGAAATTTGCAAGAAAGAAGAGAGCACTGAAGAACCAACTGTGTGTGTTTATGAAACGGTGTAGAGCTTAGAAAGTCTTCTACGTACCAATGGATGAAGATGGCGATATGGGCACGCCAAATGAGTTTGCTGTTCGGAATTACTCCAAGATGGACACTTGACAGACCATCTGAATAAGCAGAGCAGAGGGGTTACTGCAAAATCTTAAGGAAAACTCCTTAGGTTCAGTTTTCCCATTGTTATTAGGCATTTGTAAGTCACTCTGTGTTTTTTTTTCCGAGTGGAGGAAAAATCCATTTATGAATTTCCACTGCGTTGGAGGGTACAGTGGGGTATGTGGTCTTCAGCTCAAGGGTACTACTACATAGATACTAAAAAAACCTCCACCGGATTGGGAAGGAGAAATGTGTTGCGGTACCGCTTAAAGCACCCGCGCAGTCCAGGAGGTGATCTTAGCTGTCTCGCTTGCGATTCAGCAGAGTGGGTTTCTGGTGCAGGGATACAGGTTTGACATGAAGCCCAGCCTAATCCACTGCCTATTTTGGGTGGTATTTGGTAGGATTCCAGGTGCTATTTGTTGGGAAGTTTAAGGTAATTTATCACGCCGTAGCACTGTGTCTTAGGTTTAGCTGTTTTATTGTCACTGCAGGTAATACTTGCAAGCATGTCAGTGATTGTCTATAATACCTTACTGCTATCTTGCTACACCTAAATATAAATCTAGTTTGCATTATCGTCATTTGCCTTTAATGGTCAGTTGTAATTATCTGCCGTGAGCATCATCAAGGTATGTGAAAAACCTTCTCATAATCCATGTATCTACTTGGTCGGTATTTTAGAGTGCGCACTCGGCGGGCGGCCTACCTATTCAATTGTAGGTGCGAGCCTGTGCCACTCATGGGGGACCCTCTTTCCCCGGGGCCGCCAATGATTGTCGCAAGGACTTGAGGGCTGTGGGAGGTTTGTGTGTGTGTGTGTGTGTGTGTGTGTGTGTGTGTGTGTGTGTGTGTGTGTGTGTTGGTGTACGTGTATGGGTGTGTGTTTATCTCCGATCAGCGATGTAAGGCATTTGGAAGGTTAACTAGGTTTTCTAGATATTGTTGTAGGTCTACCTCTGGCTCCCCGAGATTAATTGTTCTTTCAAAAAGAGACAGTGGCCTTGCGTGTTTATCGTGTGTTGTGTCATATTCCCCTAGTGCCTGTGTGGTTTATGTTCTTCTTCTCGAGTATATTGAAGCTGAGCCTTTTAATGAATTGCTCGATGGAATGTATTTTTAACTCCTCGTGGAGTTGGTATGCCGGTGCGAGTGGTGGTAGTCTGGTAATAATGAGAAGTATTCTATTTTGCATTGTTTGCAATCTCTTGATGTGCGTTTTGGCTGCCTGTCCCCATACAGGGGCAGAGTAAGTCAGGATGGATCTAATAAGTGTTTTATATAGTTTTTTTCACATCTCTAGTTTTAGTGAGGTGTTTGTATTAATAATTGGGTATAGTTTATTTAATTGGGCATTTTCTTTTGCTCTTACATATGTTGTTTCCACGTAAAGCCCTGATCCATTGTTATATCTAAGTAGGTGATTGTGTCCTTTCATTCGATTTCCTCGTTCCGGAATGTTAGTTGCATTATCATATGTTTGTTGAGGTGGTGCTTGATTCGTTTAGTAAATATTATTGCTTGACTTTTTCGCGCGTTAACTTTTATGCGCCATTTGGTGAGCCATGACTCTAGGTTGGTCAATGCATTACGTAGCCCTTTGGCTATTATTCTGGGTGCGGTCGATTGTGTGGCTAGTGCTGTGTCGTCGGCGTATAAGTACCTATCTACTCCCACTGTTTCCGGGATGTCATTGAGGTATACATTAAATAGGACTGGTCCTTGAGGGACTCCTGCTCTAATGGGTCTTAATGAGGAGGAAGTCACTCTGCGAAGCGATCAGAAAAGCATCCAAGTATGGATCACCTCGGGGAGATCTCCATGTGAGTAAAGTAAAGCAGTACCATCGGTGCATAGAGTTATGGAAGTGGGGGCCAAGACAGGAAGATCGTAAATGTAGGAGTAGTTTAAGAACTGAATGCTATATAGACTACAAGGTATTGAGAAATGCGGTCCATTAATATCTCACAAATTGGTAAGCCACAATATTATAAATATATCTGGTTTTACAAAGTTCCTTCCAAATAAAGAGGACTTCAGGTGGTATGAAATCGATCAAACATTTTCTCATATATATTTTCTCTATTTATAGATGGTACAATAATATAGTTAGAGCTATTTTTGAAAAAATAAAACATTTTTAAATGCAAAAAACAATCAGGAGATTTTCGTGAAAATGTTTGAGTTTGTTTTTTGAGTAATGAAATTAAGTCACGCGGGTGCTACCACACGTGTACACACATCCACACAACTTGGACTTTTTATAAAAGTGAGCTTTATTCAGGGAATAAAAAAATTGTTTACGCTTAAATATCAGTATTAATTGTTGGGTGAAATGCAATACCTCCTCTGCCTACAACCTGCACTGATATGTACAATGATGGCCTGTTTACCCACTTTTCCTCCTTAGGTAACTAACCTGACATGTTTTTCTTGCCATGATCATATTGGGGCTACTGGTATGCTGGGTTTTCATCAGCTGAGTTCTTTTACATGCCAGTAAATATATTGATATTGGAATGTCGCTTTTAAGCACGCTTAAAAACAATGAACTGGGCTGGGTTTGAATCCGTGACCTTGAGAACAGTAGATCAGTATCCAGACAATTGAGCCATTCAGAGCGACAAGAGGTGTTTTAGATACATTTCTGTAAGGTACAAAGAAAAGTTACACCAATAAAACATAATTCAGCCTTCAAAGGGAAGATGTTAAGAAGTACGAATTTTACTATATTTTACTTTTACTTCAAAATTCAAAGACTAATTGTCTTAAAGTACTTCGCTAGTAAGAAGATGGACAAATAGCTTGTAATATTACTGTGTTTTGTGGGAGGGCAAATGCCCCGCCAATCCAGCGACTATAATTATATTTAAACAACACATGTGAGGACACGGAGGCCTAGCTACTGGACTGCTCGTGGCTTGGGTTGGATCCCAGGGTCCCGTATAAAAACAGTGGTAAGTGAGTGTCTTTTCTCCGGGTTCCTCCGCCAATCTGTCAAACATCTTTTCTTTAATTAATTTTGCTATCGTTTTCTAACATCTCCCTACCCACTCTCACTGCAAGCTTCGGGCTAATCGTTCAGTTTGGTTACTCTCTCTCTCTCTCTCTCTCTCTCTTTGATCCAGAGCTTATCCCCTCCTCGACAGGCTTCTGGCTCCAGGCGCCCTCTTGCAAGTCCTTCAAGTGAGGAGAGTAAAATAAAAAGAACAACAAAGGCGATTGCTGGCAGAATGTGGCCCTGATTTTGTCAGTACACCTTAGTTCCAGTATGAATCACATTTTATGCACATTCTCTATACTGCATAGGATATAAATAGATTGGCTACATATACTTTCAGCCACTGCACACAAAATTTTGAGATAATGTTTGTATTGATATCCCTTTCCATGTCCCCCTATTGTCAACTAGAGATTGGGAACGAAATTACGTTTAAGGAAATGAAATTAAAGTCATATAAGAATATATTCCAGTATACCTCTAGCGACAAAGAAAAGTCTCAAAAGATCTTAGCCGAGGTGATCTATCCTCGAAGTTGTTAGATCCAGCGACCGAGCGAAGTAGAGCAGCCAGTGCAGCATCTTACGTGCATCGGGAGGTCATGGATTGGGTCCCTGAGGCCGGACTTCCAAACCCATTGTCTTTTTGGGCGTTTCCCGTTTCGCTAGGCGAATGCTGGGAAAGTTGCTTTCATCCCCGAAATTTCTTCTCCCTCTATTTCACTTCATTTCTTATTTTACCCTCTTAGAACTTCCAGAGCTGCTGTGCCCAGTGATATCTCGGCGATGCGTGGCAGGGCACAAGAATGCTCTCTGTAAACCTTCGGCCGTCGGCGAGTCCCCAGTGGGATGTGCAACCCAAAATGAGGGCGAAGGGTGTCCGTTGCACTAGAACCTGCCGGTGAGCTTCAATCTGCAGCTATCAGCCAACCCTCTGCTCTGAAGCTCCTGAATCGACCGCCTTCTATCTCCTCTCACTTCACCCCTTCTTCCAGGCGTACTCCCTTCTGAGTTTCAGAGGCACTCCCTTGCGGTGGTATCGAAGTCCTCCTTCGCTGTTTTATGTTACCTTAGATCGAGGACCTTCAGAATGTAATTAATGCCTTTACCATTTCGCTAGGTTCTAACAGGTGGTTTAGGAGCAGAAAGGACTGCCCTACGTTGGATATTGTGTGGTTTCTGACTTGCCTTGTGTGGCCCAACTTAGGTTTTGTCCAAACATTTGAACGTGTTATTTATAATTATACCCGCACCTCTGTTGACATTGCAGCGTTAACTGTGGAAGAACTTCACTGCCTCACTCTTTTGTCTATTTGACTCTCTCCCTTTGTTATTTGTTCATCTCTCTCCCCTCTCCTTCTGTGTCAGTTTAACGTAATGCCATGTAAAGTATTGTACAAAACATTCTTTTTCCTGGATCACAAATAAACATTAAAAGCCTAATATGTTACTTTCACATGATTTAAATGTCTTTAATTGTAATAAGTTTTACATAAATAGCTAAATTACAATACATTTCACTATGGATACAAAGATAACAACGGTAATCAAATGTTTGAGAACTGAATGCTATATTCTGACCTTAAAAATCTACAGCGCTTCCATGCAATCGCGAGAAAAATTGAATATCAAAATAACTTTAAATAAATGAATAACTGAAATTGTGCACTACGTTAACGTGTGGGTTTCTTATGTCAAGTATGCAATCGGAATCACGGGATGTAGTCCAAACTTTATCATTTAAAGCATTATAATCGTGGGTACCAAGCCAACCATGTTTTGATAACATGAAAAGCTGTTTACGGAATGAATATGAAGCTGAAATCATTCCTCGGGAGGAAATAACTTCTGGCTTGTGGCTCTAAGGTAGATAATTATCAGGCCACGGTTTTGGCAGCAGATTGAAGTTGGGAACGCAAGGGGTGAGATGCTGGTCAGGCCCGTGGCGTGGGGTAGCATGGGTTGTTGCATAGCAAAGGTCCTTGTCATCATTCGTATTGCTGCTTTATAAATTATAAACTTAATAAGCATCGTTGAATTAAAACAATGTAATCCGTGACTATTGTAGGATGTCTAATTTCAGAACGGTTAAATGAGAGTATATTAAAGTAAGTTTTGAAGATTTTTCTAAAAGCCTAACACACTCCAAGCGTTAATATAGAAATACCTGCCCTTCAGTTTGTTATTGATCACTGCAAAAGCAGTGAATCTCAGACTCTGAATTTGTTATTGCAGCAATGAAAGGCTAATTCAAAAGGGCCCGGGAGGAAAACAAATCCTGATTTTGCAGTTATGTGTGCCATAAATGTTGTGTTATTGGGTTTCAATGATAACACCGCTAATGATAACACCACTTGAGTGCACAACACACGAAAATGAAAAGACGCGAGTACTTTCACTGGCGAATGGATATAACATTAACTTTCAATGACAGGCAAATGACTTTGAGTCTCCTGTACTGTTTTGTCGTGTTTTGTTTTGATTGTTTTTTAATATTTTGTCTAAGATTTTAATTCTTTTATAAATATATGCAGTTAACTTCACCTTGTTAGTGGAATTAATTACAAATATTTCAAACAAAGGTTGAATCCGGCTTAATACGTTAACATGTTTTAGGTCTATGTGGGAGGTGGTTTAAAAGATGAACTTACATAAAAGGTAAATGCGACTCTTTACGCCAGATTTATAGTATTCGCTGAAAATGGAGGCCTGTGTTTTCAATACAAAGTGTCCCGAGTTAAGGAAGTCAGAGTAGTGTTATTGCACTGGCCAATCAGATTCAGTTCTTAGTTATAAATCACGCCATTTCTTACTTTTAGAATTTGCGTATTAAACAGACGAGGAAACAATTAAACTTCATGAGGGGAACCGAACCAACTACCTTTACAATCACATATTTCGGCACTACGGATTCGGCTACCAGAACAGTTACAAAAGCACTACTAGAGTATGCTACATGATGCAAGAAGGTACAGTTCGGCTGGCAGTTTTCCGGCTCTGAAATTCTTCGAGAGGGGGAAGCGTGCTGTTGCCAGTTCTTTAGCGGGAATTTCAAGCAGAGGAACATACGTATTGTCACCTAATTATCGGAAAGCCCGACCAGTTAGCAGCCGGGTAGGCGACAGGAGGCATCCAGGAAACGCCTACCCATTTATCTTGTAGCGCTAACGAGGAGAATGGTTGGAAAAACATCACTAGCCATCTCTTTCCCCTCCCTGACGTCTGGAACAGTCGGGAAGATTCACTGAACCGCGAGACTTCCAGAAACGGCGATCTTCCCTATATAAGGCCTGCAGTGGACGAGTCAGTTCAGTTCTTGGCGAGCAGCCGTGAGGAGCGCCGCGGGAGTGAACGGACCGGAAGGCTGTGTACGTGCATTAGAGGAGTTGTACGTAATTGTGAGTGTAGAGTGGACCTGTGACAGACGAACTGACGAATTGTAATTGTGTGCGCTACGTAATTCTGTGTAATCGGCAAGTGTTCCAACTATAATTAGGTGGAAATAAAAACATCATGATTTTGTGCAATTGGACTTTTAATTTCACGAACCCACAAAGTCACAGTATTTTAAATATTTCACGCATTTGCATATTTCACGAACCAGTAGCCGTATTATTATAATAGCGATAACAATAGGATTTACAAGCACTAAAAATCGGAATTCACGCCCGCATAAAATAGCAAACTTCACCATTGCAAGCACCAAAAGCAACTATAGCCACGTGGTCTACACAAAATCAAAGTGGCAACACGGTGTTGGATTCGGAAGCCACGCCCAGCAGCGACAATGCTGATTGGCGCAAGCAGACAGTTTTAACTTCCTGACCACGACACCGGATTTACAGACTCCCAGTACTACCAACAGAAGCATATAGCGCGCGTAAAAGGTGTGAACGAAATATTCGAATAGAGTGACGCTGTAATGAATATTTTGCAATACAGTGAAATTGCAAGTTGGATTTCAATGTTTTAAAGCTAATATATAGTCCTATGTTTTTTTTTTTTTTCATTCTAAGGATAATTTATGGATATGTTTTAAATTGCTCATTCCTGTATGTTGGTACTATTAACCTCCCCCCTCCACCTCCTGCAACCGTAAAACTTCGGAGCCGGAGATCCAGCGGCCGTACTGTAGGTAATCGCTGTTTAGTGTCGCACTGGCAGATGATTAATTCGAGATTTGAGAGATATTTGAGGCACGAGAATAATGAGCTGCTAAGTATCGCTATTTCCATACTCGGAAAACAGTTTTAAAGACATTCTAATCCAACAATTTCACCTGCCTTGTTTTAATACCAACATATCAGCACCTGATGCCATTAGGTTTAACACAACTGCATTATGTTTAGCTTCAGACCAGGCATTGCCTATCTCATTTTGCTTATATCTCACGTCCAATATCACTGAAATCATTTCGGTTTATTTCATTAACGCTCTGTATAAACCTTAATTATATTTTGCCCATTCCTTATAGGTTTGGGTTTATTTTCTTCAGTCGCATCCTTTAAGTGAGGCGATTTTTAAGGTAACTGTACCCCATATGGCCTGCTACTCAATATGGCCTAGTAGCTATTTCTTGGTAACTATGACGGTGATCCGCTAGATGGCTGCTCATTCATGTTTGATAAGCTATTTCAATTATCTCTCTGTTACACCCAGTGTGCAGTGACTAACAGCCATTTCACAGTTGAGATTCGTTTGTTTGCCGCCCAAGTGTTATTATTTTATGCAGGTAAGCTTCTTGTGTTACCGATACATTAGAATTTTTTTACAAACGTGTTACCGTGTCAATTACTTCATGTAACTCTCCTGTTGTAAATTATATAATAACTTTTATGAATGCAATAACATTTCTGTAGCTATATGTGTGAAATGAGTTGCTTGTAATGTGGATCCAATATGACCTATTAGGTCATACTGTGTATACATTTTAGCCATAGCAGGCCATATTGGGTATATTCTTTTACTGATAACTTTTTCATTTATTTTCTCTAGCAATGATTTCAAATCACGATAAGATACACGAAAGATGGAGCCTAGATGACCTAACAAAAGCTGTGGAAGCCATCAGTAAGACAAAAATGTCGCACTATGAAGCAAAAAAAGAATTTGCTATTCTACGAAGAACTTTCCGTAGGTATGTCAAATCTGGATGTAAAATCAAAGCAAAATTGGGGGCAAAAGTTTACTTTGTCTGAAGAACAAACTGGTGAACTCTTTGCACGTATAATGAGGTAGGCAGAAGTGGGATATCCAATAACAACTAACATTTTAAGATTATGTGTCTAAAGATACTGCAAGAAAAATAATATTACTCATAAATTTTCTGATGTTAAGCAGATTGCAAGCCGCAAGTGGGAAAGAAAACTTATATCAGAAAATCCCAAACTCTTAATCCAGCTAGGACACAGAAGTTAAACAAAGTAGCTGTTCAAGACTATTTTCAAAAGGTTAAAACTCTTCTTGAAGAAATTGGTATTTTTGGAAATCCTGAAGGACTTTTTAACATTGGATGAGAAAAGTTGCAGACTGAATTTACACAAAGGGTACTCGCAAAAAAGAATGCACGCAGAGTACACATAATTGGCAATGAACATAGAGAAAATGTAACTGTTGTCTCTTGTACAATTGCAACAGGATCAGCTATTCAAAAAATCCTTAAAGTCTTTCTCACATAGGGAATCTCAGTAGATACATAATGAATTAAGGAATTCCTGTAGTTTCTAAGTGGAGCATAGGGCCTTCTGAACCACGCAAACCCTAGGACTGCAGGCAATGGGTTGAGAATCAGAAGTGTTTCTATCAGACATTCCAGGATGTGGGATCAGCCCATAGCCGGAGGTGAAAGTTCAGTTTATATTATCTGGTGATAATAAACATAATGCATACTCTAAATCACATTTCCTTTGTTTCATTAGTCTCCATTATTTTAAATGTGCTACTAACAGAAATTAAATAGGCCATATTGGGAATACAGTGCATTCAGTATGCCCAAAACTAATATTTTTGTATATTTATTACTGTAGCTTGTGTAATCATTTTAGTTGTTCCACATCATAATATTACATGTCCAGTTTGATGAACTTTATATTGCAAGCAAAGGCAATAATTTATTGTCACTCACAAAAATTAAAAAAAAAAAAAAAAACTTTAGGTAGGCCATATGGGGTACAGTTATGCTTTCCACCCCATCACACACAATTACTTTTTTAATTCTTGAAAGAAAAGTATTTGGCATTGAAACTTTAGGTGGAATGTAATATTTTCTCTACTTATTTAGTCTACTTTTGTCTTCATTGTGCAGGACTTAATTTATCTGATATCAAACATTACCAGAAGCATTTTGGCTACATTTTGTAATGTGTTTAAATTAGCCCGCTAAATTAACAAGCATATCATTTGTACATGAATACTTCACTATCGTAGAGGTTTAAGACTATTGGCTTCTTCAAGTCACACCTTAGATAAATCATGGTACACGCTGTATCTGCGTAAATATGCAGTAGTCAGAATCCTTTTAATTTCATGCCAGTTCTACCGCACTAAAATGTCTTCTCCGTAGAAAGTGGTTATTCTACGAAGGCTTACTTAATTTCAGCATTTGATTATAGCCATAAGGTGATTATAACTGCAATTTAAATTTAAAGTAAGAGCTTGTTAAAGCCAGGTAATATCCAATCCAGATGCAGATGGGAAACGACTTTGCTCATTTTTTTCCACCGATATCTTGCAACAGGTGACAGGAGAGCTCGTAAGAAGCAGAAGTTTTTTTACCACTTGTGAAATAACTCTCACATAAGAAACTTGCAGGCATAAGTTGCAGTAACTGGTTTAAAGATCTTGCGATGGAAAAATTATTAAGGGCGCTTAACGGTTGCTGTGAATGTCAGTTACTTTCACATGACACCTACTTGATATTCATGACTATAAACTACAAATAATTTTAAAACAACTTATTAACATGTCTATTACAGTTTATGTTTCTTCTCCGTATTTGGTTGATGTAGAAAGTTATTAGTTGTCGTTATTTTCAGTTGGATGTTTTTAACAATGGCTTGAACAATAATTATTATTCTCAACATCTTTGTTATGATTAATTTTAAGTATTGGGACACATCAAGTCACCCCATGAATAAACAATATATTATATGAACACTGAGTAATCTCATACTTGTGTTATTTAAAATGAATTTGTATTCAACAATCGCATAACAGCTTCTTAAATAAATCACTTGTACCAAGAATATTAACCAATGTTACCAACGTATATATGAGAAAATAGTTAACCTGGAATTAAGATAAGCTGAACTTACCGTTTGGAACCATAATTTATTTGGAAACTAACACCCCTTAAAGAGATATTTTTGAAAAACACTATTTTTGGAGCTTAAATTTCAAATAATGAGATAGCTTTTGATAATATAAACAGAAGGTGTTAAGGTTGAATGATTTCGTAAGTTCCCTACAAAGATTACTCGTGCTATTGATTTATCTGCAAATATGGTTTAGTACAGGTCATTTGCATGGCGTTATTCGTATTAATTATTGCACCTTGTATCATTGTGCTAGATACTAAAGAATTTGTGATTATTATTTCTTGATCTAACAAAGCACGACTTTGTAGGTTCGTAGAATTAAAAGTCTAGTTTGCAGAAATTTAAACTGCATTTTATTTCAAGTAAAAAGACGATTTGTACAACCCTTACAGGCTCTAAAATGACATGTCATAGAAACACGCAATCTCCAAGTTCTGTCGTTGCTCCTCCACACGCAAAAAAAAAACAAAAGAATTCACTTTCAAATCACTACACCTGCACACACACGATTGTCAGTTCTCGACTAGCCCCGACTGGCTGGCCGGGCTCTTTTATACCTCCACTCGTTCTAGAACTCACTGGATCGCACGAAAGCAGCCGAAGTTTCACGACGCAGCAAGAAAAAGAGAGAACTATCCAGACGTCTCTGTCTCTTTCTCTCGACAAGCGTTTGGCGCTACGTGCGTGTCGAGTAGCTGGGGCACCTCCTGTCTCTTTCGCAAGCGCTGGCCGCGGCCCGTCGCAAACCAATGCCTCGTGACAGTATTGTACATTTTTCCTTCTGATTTTCACGAAAAACAATTTTTTGCACATTCATCTGCTTCCTTATCGGCGGAATTAAGACAGATGCACAGTTTTTTGTTGCTACTGTGGTTTGCAACTAATAGTTTGTACAACTTATCTGGACATTGGCCTATTTTGATTTTATTTAAGCCCTGGTGTTAGTAAATTGTAGGTTCCTTCCTTTATAAAGGAGGGATAAAGGAGCGTAAATTAATTTCTAAACCTATTCATGCTTCTATTCATGAATTTGCACATAGTGAAATTAATACACCCCTAATCAATTGCTCCAACAATTGCTGAAGAAATAATTATTAATTGGATAAATAAATTATCTTAGAAAATATAAGGCTGCACATAGATAATTCTATTTGTTTTTTCACTGTGGCCTACTTCTTGATTACAATATTAATAATCTTCACCCTTAGGTATCCTCATATTGATAGGCCAATCTTTTAGTAATACATGAGCAATCTGCTGCTGCAGCAAAAACCTTCGAGATGTCAGGACCACGGACGGACATATCCCATGAGGCATACAGAGACACACTTTCGGGGTACCCTCAGCTTGCCAAAAGGCTAACTCGCTCAAATGTCTATTCCACAACTCTTCCCAAACACAGTGCTCGCTAGAGCAAGGGCACGACACGTTAATTTGTTGAAATGGCACATTCCTTTCCACGGATCCCATATCCTGTATATCCCACACCACTGTGTTAGTTGCTGAAACTGGAATTATGACGGTTAGTCGACCGTTCCTATCTGGAATTTCAGGACATCGACTCACAACCCTGCTCAATAAAATGCAGTGACGTTAAGGGAACAAAGGCCGACCAGCCGCACCCACATACAATAAGTAACCAGTCCATCAATTAACATCGGGAAGTTTTCAAGGTAGGAATGCTCAGGAAGAGGATAACGGCGTCACGCATTATGTGCGGACTTCCTAAACATTCCTCCTTTCGTGGTCGAGTGTTCAACACTATCATCTATCCAACAGCTTGACCGAGCATTCACCATTTTCGTTTTCAACTTAGACCCAACAATCAAGGTGTATGGCGTGGCTGTCAACGATAATGCGTAAACTCACTTGTGGAAGAATTGTTGCCATTGAATATGAACAAATGAGTTCTACCTACTTGATACCAATGAATTCCATGCTAACTTTCACAGTTGTTTAAGCTTTTGGCTTAAATTTAAATACTTTGCTTGTTTCCTTTTAGACAACTAGCTGTTTCATTTAGGTGCTCTGCTATTCAGTTCAAAGGACTGGTTCACATTTTGCATTACTTTATTTTTCAAGGGAAACAATTACATATTAATAACCTGTAGCTGCTGCATTTCAGGAATTCGAAGTTAGAGGGTTGCATAACCTTGGTGACATTTGTAATATAGAGTTAAATTACAAACCTTATAGTTAGCTAGTGAGAATAAGTGCTTATACTTTTGAACCAAGCAGCATATAATAGTATCAGAGCACATCACTGTATGACACCGTGCTACTGTCACCATTAGGCAATTTTGACACGGATGCTTGCTCTATGTGTAGCTGAATGGAAACGCTGGATCTAAGTATTCATTCTGCTGATCATTGATATGGTTAAATTAGAATAATTTTATCAATGAGTGGTACCTCCATATGTTCCTTTGTATTGTGAAGAATATGAAAACAACTGGCTTTAACCTACCCCCTTCAACATCCAGCCTTTGGAACGTAATTTCAAATTACGATGTCTAAAACTTTCTACTGAACTGTCTCATCATCATCATCATCATCATCATCATCATCATCATCATCATCATCATCATCATCATCATCATCATCATCATCATCATCATCATCATCATCATCATCATCATCATCATCATCATCATCATCATCATCATCATCATCATCATCATCATCATCATCATCATCATCATCATCATCATAAGCATCATAAGCATCATTGCCCTCAGAGCAACTAACACACGAAACATCTCAGGACGTATTCTCTCTACCTAGTGAACTAATTTCTGAAGCTCATAGTTGTTGCATAAAAATATAGATTATTTAATAAGAGACTTAAATCTAAGACCTGAAGCTTTCCTGGCAACGAATACGCTCACTTTCTTCTCGGGCAGCCAGCCAGGTGAAAAGATGATTAGATATCGACGTTTCGGGAGTGTGCATCTCTCCCATCATCAGGATACTTATAAAATGTTATAACCACAAATGAAACACTGGATATTACACAACTATAAACAAAGATAAAACACTATCAAAATTCGCATTACTGAACAAAAGACTGATTTCAGTAAATTAAATGCCAGGTCATGAGATGACGTGATTATAGAAAATTGTGTCAAAGAAACGTAACTACTTAACTTGATTATCAAGTATATTGATCTTCGCTTCTTAAATCGACGGATTTCCATTTTCAAGGCCGGTTTCCAAGAGGATCTGAACTGAAATCCAGCATCACGATTAAGTGTGCTCCTTTCAGAGGAAATCACCAAAGCTTCCTTAATTCTCCGGTCCCAGCAACTGTTGCATATTGCCAAGATGGTCGTCTCCCGAAAATTGGCTCTATGGTCGTTATCAAAACAATGCTCTGCCAGCCCAAACTTCTCAGGTTGCATTAAACGAATGCTCCGTTCATGTTCGATTATTTTAGTACCGATGGTCCTTCCGGTTTGTCCTATATTCGGTGTCCCACATTCACAGAAAATGCGGTACATTCGCAGAACTTGCAAGTCCAATTTGTCTTTCACTGGTCTCAATAGACCCGTGGTTTGTTGCCCGAGAAGGAAGTGCTCAGAATTAAATCTGTTGAAAAATAACTAAAAGAGTTACTGGTATTATTATAAGGAGAATGAAATTCCAAGAAAGGTATGCAAAAGTATTTATGTCTACATTATTTTATGGGGTCTACTTTTTATGTATTCTCAATAATATTTTCTCAGCTGTAGCAGTTTGCTCACCGGAGTCTAAAAAACCCATAAGCATCATGGCACTATCGTATATGATGAGCTACAGCACTATAAATCCGGAGTATTTTGTTTTCTGCACTCTATTGAATAAGTTGTTTTCATCAAATTTTTAAACATTGTTGAAGTTTTATTGGGTTACCATATTCCCAACTATAATTTTTAAGCATCTTGATCTAAAGTGTTAAGGGGTAGGGCAGTATAATAATGAACCACAAATGGCTTTTCACTTTAAGCATCAACAATAAATAACGCAAGGGAGACTAACTTCTCCTACTCGCAAGTCAATTGGCCGTATTTAAGACAAAACTATTGAAGAAACAAGAGAAACAATGATTTAATTTCTTTTTAGAAACCAATTTTTGTTAATTTAGAACTGGAACAGCTTTCTGCCTCCATGCACAGGAACGCGCATTGGCTGCAACGAACGCCACATACGACATACCAAAGCGCCAAAGGCTTCCCTGAAAACTGCGATAAAACTCAAGCTCAGAGTCATGCCAGCTGCCACACACGGCATTCAATTAATATGACCTTAATTGGATAGGTAGTCACACAAAAAATTCAGTGCCATAGCCGGGATTTGAACCACGGATCTCCCGGTATCCGTCCGGTTGCTCTTAACCATAGAGCTAATATGGGCAACATGCCGTCATGACATTAAATTCTCCAATTGTCTCGTATATTTCCCGGTATACCTCTCCGGGTTCTCATAAACAATGAGATATGCACCGTTTGTGGCGACTTACTTTGCTGTAAGTACTTAAATCCCACGCTTCATAGTTAAAGCACTATTTTAGGTTTAAAGTAGTGGTTTAACACACACGGCTAGTGTGGAAAAACGATTAATTTCTATCAATGAAATTACTTAAGTCAATAATCTCAAGAAGCTGGAGAACATGAAAGCGAGATTCCTGAAATAAGTTCTCTCAGTCTCAAAATTCACAAGAAACGGCTATGCTTACAAACCATGTACAAGAGCCCTTCTTCATCGAAGATATAAAACACACCTTCGGGCTACCGGAAACAGCAGCATATAAAATCGTCCTAGAGGAAAGATGGGAAAAAGCTGTCAACGTGCCGGAAGAAATAAAGGAAACCGAAGCAAGGAAGACAGAAACCTGGAAGGATCCAGACTTTGAGCTTCGATACGTTTTGCCGCCCATGAATTCCGCGGGAGAATCAGCCAATACGTCTCATTCCACGAACCCAAGGAGGATTGTGTCTGTAAGAACTGCAACAAGTCAAGAGTAGAGCACCGTTTAGTGAAGGTGAAAACATAAATCTACCGCTAAATAAGTTTATGAAAGACTGGTAAGAACCCAACTTTACACATTGTGTTTAATAAATTCTCTATACATTTTTGTCGATTGAACTTTCTCCCACGAAAGTTGGAATCTATATTAGCGGTTATTAAAACTGAAGGATTTGTGTTGCTAGTTAAGAAAGGAAATCACTAGAGTTCACTGATAGTTTTAGATAAGCAATGGGCCTAGTTTATTCATAAAAATGTATTCTGTATCGGTTTTACTATTAACTGGGATGTTTAATACATACCCATTTAATAACATTCAGTGAGCTGCATCTATAACTTGTAAACAAGAATAAATGTTACTGTTACGTATTATTATGAATACACGTTGCTCTTGAATGTGTTGACTCATGTTGATTTTAAAAACTAAGATCATTGTTAATAATCGGTTACAGGATACCATTGTCACATTTATGTCCCAGTTTAAGCTGCCATTTTATAGTGTAAATACATCCATAACAAAAAAATGCCAGTGTCTCGGCCTTTTTTGCCTGTTCTGTTCCCCGAAAACAAAATAAGTAAATAAATAAATAACGAAAGAAAGAAAGGAAGGGAGAAGGAAGGAAGGGAGGAAGGGAGGCAAGGGAGGGGGAGGGAGGGAGGAAGGGAGGAAAGGAAGAAAATTTGTAACGGTTGACTTAGATCTGTCATCCATTCAATGATCAGTCGTCTGGGATGGAATAATAAACTTTGCTCTGCATCGAGGCTACAAATACTTGTACAGATGTATTTTTTGGACGTGGCGCATAACCTTGCTCGTATGTGCGAGAGTGACGTCATGCGAATCAATGGTAGGGGTGAGATCTCTGCTCTCACCAGCAGATTGCTGATAAATCTAGTGGTTTAGATGACAGATCAGTAACCTGACACCCCTTTTTCTTCCAAATAAACAAGTGAACTCGACCATAAACTACTGCGCAGCATTACTTCATACGCCACGTCTAAAAAATACATCTGTACCCAAGACCGTACAAAACATAACTTACAACCAAGATTGCATATAGTGAAGATTAAATCGATAGAAATTAGGTTTTATTTATTTTTCTTTGCAGTAATAGGATATCTCAAAGGGAAGGAAAGGAGCCCAATAGATAAAAATTGCACATTTTTATAATGTTCCTCTTTTAATATTTTCTAATCACAGTATATGTAAAGAACTAAATATTATTTGTGAATCATTCTAATTTGTAATTAATATGTTATTGTCAAATTTGGGCCTGTGGGGGGAGAAATTTGAGACAAATAGATATAAATACAAAAATCCAATTTTGATCTGTAACATTCATGTGAGGATGCCTCTTTATTTGTTTATATGACATTTTAAATTTTCTGGGTGCAGATTTGTTGCTACTGTGAAATTACTGGTAAAATGTTACATGCACAGAAAGCTATATCTTGAGACTTAATAACCGGCACGCAAATCAAATTCCCTTCCTTCCCATTGAGGTCAGGAACTCCATTTCCTGTAGCAGACGGCTGGGGTTGGTCGACCTTGCTTTTATCGATATTCCATGTTTACAAATAGAAATGGTGCTGTCACTAGTGATTGTACTGTTCTAGGACGTTTTCGTTACGTATTCTGTCATTTGGCAGCTCCTCTGGATGTTTTCTTTTATGTCTGTATTTTGTTTCATGCCTTTGGAATTTTTTATTCTATAATCGATGCTGATGTGTGTACTATCTCTAAATAATTAGTGAAAAAATAGAGGCATCTAAATATTTGATACGTTTTAATGCTTTTGAAAAATGTTGCATTACACATGTGTGTAACATGTATAAAAATAAAGCTTCTAATGAGTTATGCTATAACAATGAAAAATGGAGAGCACACAGGATAAAATTTTAAGCAAAAGGAAGGACGGCAACGAATGGGACAAGAATATGCAAATATAAGCTAGAAATGACAACCAAGTGGTTAGAAAGAATGTATGAAGCACTAGTGGAGTCCAAAATGTTGTATGCAGTGGAGCTCTGGGGGGGCCGCAGAGGTAAAGAAAACTGCGAACCAAAACTTCAGAAGGTTTTGTAAAGAGCTACTAGGCTTAGCAAGATCAGCACCTAAGGAAGTAGCTTTAGTAGAATTAGGAAAGAGAAGAAGAAATGGAACAGTAATGGAAAGAATAATAAAATGTTTGTATAGGTGTTTGGCCAAAGAAGAAGGAGAAATTATGAAACTATGCATGAGACAGCAAAAAAGATTAGAGAACTCAAATAAATGGTGGGAAGAAATAGGAGGAATTATGGGAAAAGATAGGAAAGAGAGATATATGGAGATTAGAGGAGAGGAATAAAGGTGACGTGGGTAGTTGGTAAAATGCAGAATAGAAGATATAGAAAGGCAGGTAATATGCAGAAGTCTAGAAAATATGAAATCATTACAATTTTACAAACAAACAAAAAGATACTGGGGACGAGAAGTATACGTAGATTACTGCAATAGGCAAGAGAGCGAAGGGTTAGCTTGGATGAGAACAGGAACAATATTTCCTAGAGGGATAGAAGGTAGGGAAAAGTGAATCTGTGAACTGTGTGGTGGGGAAAGAAAGCATAGAACACTATGTAACAGAATTCGAGGAGGTTGCAATATGGTTTGGGAGGAAAAATGGGAGAAAGTAGAGAAGAGTATAGTAGCTATAAAATATTAACTGCAAAGGAGGAAAAGAAGGTAAGAGGTATTGGTGAGTTCTTACAGAAAGTAAAAGAACAATGGGCAAGAAATGTAAAGAATATAAGAAAGGAAGATGGGGAGGGGAATAGAATGGGGCTAATTGAGTAACAAGGAGGCATGGAGGTTAAGAGCTACCTGGTAGAGCAGAAGACCAGGGTATCATGTAAGCCAAGGTAGCTACAAGGTAAACAAAAATGTAGCCTAAAGTTGTAAATTGTAAAATTTTGGAATATGCACAATAAATTCACTCATTTTGGTAGCATTATTATTAAGGAACCTACAATTTTTGTTGCTGAAGTAGGTTACGCCAACAGAACTATAAACCGCGTTTGTCTAACGTTAAAGCTTTTAATTATCCTTTAATTTCTATTAAAACGATAGAAAAAGCAGTTGTTTGTTTTTCAAAATCTGATTTGTAACTCTATGAGAGGAGAATGGCGATATACGGGCGCTGTAAGGGGCAGGAAGTGAATGTAGGATAGAGTGAGAAAAGTCTATACAGGTGAGAGAAAGAGAGAAAGGAGAATGAGCTGACAGTGACAAAGAGGTACCTCTATAGTTAAAGCATTGTGACCCCGCGGCTCTAATGAAAAAGTTATTGGAAGGTGACACAGGGCAGTTCTTGAAATAGAGATAAGTTGCGGGAGAGTTCCTGCCCAGGATAAGCACCGAAGAGCTTTCGACTGACAATCAGTCTCCCTTCCTCCGCTTCAGAACGCTTGTCCAGAATATTCTAGAATGTTCTGTGGAAAGTTCTTGCTGGTATTTAAGCCAACGTGTGGTTGAATATAGTGAGCTAGAGTGCATTTCTGATGCAAGAAGAAGTGCTGTTCTGCGAGTGAGTTTGTGACCAGGGTGGGTGCTGCTGCTACTGCTGAAAGATGGAGAGACGCTTTATATTCGATTCCCTAGAGAATGAAGAAAGTAAGGTGAAAGGAAAACTTGTACTGGTTCACATTAGTGAGGTGCTAATGTGAAACTGGTGGAATCATATTAAAGTTAGAACTGGATCATGTTATTTAGTAAAAGTGAGAAATGATAGAAGTGGCATTTGAAAACTGCACAAAACTAAAATATCAACCTGAAAAGGACTGCGGACTCTGCTAGCTGAGTTACTTTTTCACAATTTACCACGTTCGTTAAATACCCACTACTTTCTTTGTACACTTCATGAGTGTAGAAAGCTCACATTTCGATAGTATAAGATGTTAAACTTTGTTCACTTTATTAAGAAAAACTGTTCAATTGGTCTGCTATAATCATTTTCGATAAATAACCGTGGAAATTTTATCTAAATTAAAAGTAAATGTTGTAATATCGAATAAGACAGTATTTCTGGCTTGCAATAAGTATATTGCTGTAGACTGTGGAGTATAGCTCTAACATTAACATTTAATTAACAGAACTGTTTCACGTTTTATGTAAATAGGAGTAGAACATACTCTACATCATTATTGCATAGGGCTCTTGCTATCTTTTGATAATTCAAGTTTCGCTAAATATATGGTATAAGGATAATAAATACAGTTTGCGTATACCTCTACATTAAATTCATACTGACATGGGAAATCATGCCGTGCTTTCGTTATTCAGATTTCCCTGTTATTGTTGTCATTATTTGATTGTTTTATGCTTCAAGTGTTGGCGCTAAGAAACGTGTGACAGCAGATTGTTAGAAATGACTGAAATGACTGGGACAAGCAATTGGACGATTTAGAAACGCTTGGTGGTGGTCATGCGAGCTTATAAATATCAAATTAATGAAAAATGACATCGATATGTGCTTTGGGAAGGCAACACCAACAAAGTTGATCTTGTTGGTACGAGAAAGCAAATAACTTACCACAGGTGGTGTTCGTTATGCGCCGAGAAGTTGATGGCCAATCAAGAGGAATGAACTTGTGCTGATATGGATCAATCCATCTAATAACCGTTGGTAAAATCAATGAGGATCTGTGAAGCTGAGTTTGGGAATACAGAGTCAACATCTGAACACCGTTTTCGGGGATCTTTTTATTTAGCTATAAGTGTCGCCTCCGTACCGCAGTGGTAGCACCTCAGGCGCGCGTGACTCGGGTTCGATTCCAGCTACAAGTGTGAGCTATTTCCCGTTGGTCCGGGGTGCATTAAACTCTGCATGTGTTGTGGTTCTCAGCACTCCATTCTACATTGGACATTAAAGATCACTTGTTTGCTCAGAGACCCCTTTATCGCGCTTGAGAATCTTTTACGCGCCGTGAATCTCCGATACAGAGCTACCTATCTAGCTTCCCTCCAGACGGAAGCTGTGCTAAGGATTTTACGACCAAAAATGTCCACCGTTCTCCACCGGATTTTTAAAAGTGGCCTCTTGAACCACGGCTAGTATTTTACCTCCAGACCACGGAGGGAATCATTGGATCGGTCGATAATCAGTCAGTGATACAGCTCCTCTTCAATGGCGTCCAAGGAGCCTTGATAGACAACATCAAGGCACTTAGGATTACGTCAAGAAGCATGTGAAGAAGAACTGGCATTCAACAAATAAGACCTGGAAAATTAGTGGAAAAAACTTTCAGGCTATGACACCAAACATGTTACTCAAAATGAACTACAAAACATAGCGGCATATTCAGCTATGCAGAGACTACAGGGAGATGTATACGAAATTCTAAGATTCCTGAGATATATGAAAAAACCTTTAAAATAAGTGTATGCACTTTGATGTCAACCAGCTTCAACTTATGGACTTTGTGCATAACTGTAAACTAATTTTGTATGTATGAAATTCCATTCATATGCTGGGAGGCAATGTTTTTGTGAGAAGAGAGTATATCAAAGCACACCTTTATGGAAAATAAGTAAATCAGTTACGAACCTCAAAAACAGCATCAAGGGTTAATATCAAGAAAACGATTGACCCATACATTTTGAGTGCACATCTGATTAAATGTTTTACAACAACGTTCAGAATAATTTACACAATTGAAAGACAAACCTCAAAAACAGCATCAAGGGTTAATATCAAGAAAACGATTGACCCATTCATTTTGAGTGCACATCTGATTAAATGTTTTACAACAAAGTTCGGAATAATTTACACAATTGAAATACAGTGGGCAGACAAACGCCCGTGTTTAAAAATGTATGTGACAGCTGGATTCGGCTCCGCCGAACATTTATTGATGCTGGCCTGGTTTCGAAACACTGAGGAAGGTTTTAAAAACTTGATAAGCCGTCTTTCACATCTCTTGGTGGCATTAGAGTCGTAAATATTACATGCGATTACCTGCCAACGATAAATGCTGAGAGGCAGAACCCTAAATGATTCAGGATTATCAAGTGATATCTCTACACTGTCCCACTTGAATTGAATTGAATTATTTATTGTGCATATTCCAAAATGTTATAATTTACAACTTTTGGCTACATTTATTTGTCTTTATCTTGTTACCTTGGCCTACATGGCACCCTAGTCTTTTGCTCTGCCAGATAGCTCTTAACCTCCATGCCTCCTTGTTACATAAGTAGTCCCACTCTTTTCCCTCCGCTTCCTTTCTTATATTCTTTACATTTATGGCCCATTTTTACTTTACTTTCTCCAAGAACTCACCAATACTTCTTATCTTCTTTTCCTCCTTTCCCGTTAGCATTTTTATATCTATTATCCTCTTCTCTTTCTCCTATTTTTCCTCCTAAGCATTTTGTTCTCCACATTGCAACCTCCTAGCTGTCTGTTACCTAGTGCTCTATACTTTATTTTCCCCCACACAATTCACATATTCCCTTTTCCCTACCTCTTATCCGTCTTAGAAATGTTGTTCCTGTTCTCATCCAAGCTAACCCTTCTCACTCTTGCCTGTTGTAGTAGTCTACATATGCTTCTCGTCCCCAATTTCTTTTTATTTGCTTGTAAAATTGTAATCATTTCATATTTCCTAAACTTCCCCATATTTCCTGACTATCTATATTTTCTAACTTAATTTTACCAATTTACCCACATCACTTGTATTTCTTTCTTCTAATCTCCACATATCTCCCATTCCTACATTTTCCCACACTTCCTCCTATCGCTGCCCACGGAGATGATATCGAATTGACAGAAGGTTATTTCCAGCAAGATGGAGCAACGTGCCATACATCTAATGATACCATGGAACCTGTAACCAGTTTCTTTGATAATCGAATAATCTCAAAAGATCTGTGGCCCCCCAGATCCCCCGACCTAACCTCACCGGATTTTTTTATTGTGGGGGTATATAAAAATAGAGTGTACAAGAATAGTCCACGGGCAATTGATGTTCTCAAGGGATCCATTCGAACCGAAATAAGTAACATTGGCGAGGATACTCTCCGTAAAACTTCAGAGAATATGGTGAGGCGAGTACAAACATGTATATTTGCTGGTGAAGGACATTTCCAACATTTTCTCTGAGATGTAAATAGTGTAATGTAATCTCCCAATTATGTATTATATTTTCCAAAGTTGCACGTGTGTCCTATTATTGGTTCAAAAGTTATGGCCTATTGAAATGGTTCAGGTTTATATGGATCACACTATATTTACTTTTCTTAAAATATCTGTAATGATTTTATTAAATTCCGCAGTTTGTAATATAGCTTTAAACTAAGTTATATTTTGAATTTTCTGCTAGTTTATTGTGAAATCCACATCATTCAGAATTACTTTTGTATTGTTCTTGTGCAACTGGAAAACCATATAAGTTATACAATACACTTTTACGTTATGTTTTCACCCTTTTCGTTAGTTCCCCAGACTCGCAAAGCCTGAGGTCGGACTCCTTCTAGGAGCAGAGAAACTCTGGATGTGACAGAGTAACTGGGATGGGGGATCAACCTGTTTCCTGGTATGAGAATAAAGAAGATTTTTTTTTTTTTTAATTTACGTCCCCCAACTTTAAGTCATATCGGACGATGAATGAAATGGGTGAGATAAAGCCCAAATGATATCAGGGTACATCGAGCTTATAGTTACCCATTGTTCATCTTTCAAGATAACGGAAAACCACGGGAAAACCCCCTTATCCAGATAGCTCACCCTGACCGAGAGTCAAACTTGGGCAGACACGCTAGCGCCTACGCTACTAGAAAATGATGAAAAGGCGGTGTAGTGGATGTAACGAAAGGTAATTATACAGCAGTTGTGGAATGAATGTGGGAGAAACCGGAGAAACCAGTGAAAATCCGCCCAGACACCACTTCATCTGCTACAACTTTCATATATGGACCATGGGATTGAATACGGCCTGCTTAGAGTAGCAGTCTAATCACTCGTCATTCACTTATTTCTCATGGCCATACAAAGAGTAATATTTCAAAGCCAGTACCTAGCGACCGTCTTTTTAGGCATTTTACTGTCGCCTTATCTTTGCATTGTAACGAAACCTGCAATGCTACTATTTCTGTAAATGTTTATCTGAATTTACCCGAAGTAAATAAAAAATATACGGAATATATCATGTGATTGTAACGCCTAATGCTTTTTGCGATTTCCCTTTCGCTTCTATTATTATTTAAACAAGCGTCACTACAGTAGACACTTGTAGACAGCCCCTGTCAGATTCTTTAACAATCGCCGCGATCTCTTTCAACGTTTACCTGTGCTAAAACTGAAACACTGATTAATAAATCTCACACATCCCGCGAAACATGTGTGAAAACTTCCTGACATTCATTGAAAATGAATCACCTGATTTGGCGAATGTCAGAGCAACTCTTCAGTGTTGACGGGTGGCTGTCTGGATCAAATACAATTTTTGCATCACCACGAAACAAACAACATAATTAATGCATACCTTCTCGCTAGAGGTGGAAGTGTGACGTAAAGTGTGTAATCTGCGATAAAAAGTGAATGTGTGTCATGCAGTATGTTTTCACCAGGCGTCGGATCCCATACACCTTTAAAGGGATATGAAGTTTACGAGTCTCTCAGCATACTTATGCAGACGTCAGTCCCGGGGACAACATGCAAGGATAGTCCGGTTCGTAAATCGTAGCTTTAGTTTCATTACAACTGCTCGCCAAGCATGTGGATCTGCCTTCCAGGGAGTGTAAGGTGTTTGAAATATTGTGTTAATAGCTTTTGCCCGGCTCAGTAGCGTAGATGGTAGCGTGTCTGCCTCACATTCAAGAAGTCCCGATGTTTTCTTTTAATTTTTTTATTAACAATAACAAAGGGAAGTCGGTGTGAAAAGTGGTGAGGGAGATTGGGTGGCTTTACCTCAGCCGTTGGGAGGTCCCGCTGAGTGCACCCTCGTTATTTAAGGCTACCGTCATACCGTGCATGTTAACAGGTCCGCGCAACGAGCATGGCCGGAGGCCCTGAACGTGGCGTGGAGGAGTGGTAGGAGAAGGCATTCTGGGGTATTCTATTTATAAGAGATATTTTCGTGGAGGGCCAGGCCTCGGTGTGGGGGCATTCCAGTACCGGTGCACTGGCGTTCGGCGTGGAGCATCCATAACTCCCCTAGGTGGGGTTGGAGTTCTGCACAGATCCGTCCATTAACTTGTGATATTCCTCTACGCGATACAGCTTTTTCTCGCAGGAGGCTGTGAGATCCAGGTGCTTGTCGAGGCCATGCGCGATATTGTTGATTCCTGTTAATGTGGATGTCAGTTGGTCATGTGTGGTGCGGTGTGATTCAGCTGTCGTCGTTTTGATTGAGTCGTCAAGTGCTGTGATGCGCTGTACTATTGATGCACGTTTGTCCTGAATGGCACGCTGATTCTTGGCAGTCGTAGTCTTGATGGAGTCTTCCAGAGTTGTGATACGTGGTGATATGTTAAGGACTTCGGCGTGGAGGTCTCGTATGCTGTCTGCGGAGGCGGATGCGGCGATCTTGACTTCCAGCTAGGCGCACGCAGATACTCTGCACCTCATGTTGGAGGTTCTGAAGGGTAGTCCTCGGGTCCTCACTGAGGGCGGCGGCGACTGTTGGAACGGATGTCGGCTGCAGTGCTGTCTGAGATGTCGTTACCGTGGAGCTGCGTGGGCTGCGTGGATAAAGAGGGCACTGCGCCTGGCCCCTTTGAAGTGGCCAAAGCCATAGCTCGTGGCGCAGTACCGGCGTCGAAAGCGGAGGTTGTGTCTGGTGCACTGTGATGTGAGACCTGGTGCGCCGCAGTACTGCAGCGCAGGAGGGGGAGTCGTGGCCGTAGCCACAGCATCGCCGACATGGTGTGTGACGAGACGCTCTGCTAGCCTCGATTCGGAGACACCGTCCTAACAAGGGCAGGCCCGTCCTCGAGGCAGCTTCATGTTCGGCGGTGTCGGCGAGCTGGAGACGGACCAGGTTTGAAGGTCCGTGGCGAGAGGAAATCCTGGAGGCCCTTCTTGTGAAAGGTCAGCGCTGTTGTGTAGCGGCTAATATTGGAATATCTCAATTTTATAAATAATTTTTTGGGGTATTATTAACAGCCATTAAACAGCTAAAAGAATGTAATTTCAAGCTGTCTAAGGATAGTTAAGGAGGTGTCTACAAAAATTAACAATATAAAGAATGCACCACCTACAAAACGAGCAAAAAATAAACTATCCAGTATTCTATAAAAAACACTGCATTTTCAGTGCTGCGTAATATTAGAAATCAACTAAGTCTCGGACAAACACATGAAATTGATTTGTATTACTGATATGCACCATTAACGTCATGTGACGTTCAATGAACGTTCTCCCAATATTTTTACACTGTTTCGGCGAGAGGCACAGAAAATTCACATTCGACAATTTATGAATGTACACGGTTGTTCACTGTAATTCCCGCAGCTAAAGCAATGAGGAGGATGTTATGTTGTAACCTAGGTTACATTTTGTATCCGTACTGGACTGTACACACACAGTGCATCGTTATATTTATTGAGACGGATGTTGATGTCTCGCTTGCCTTCTATAATACCTTGTGCGTACATTGATTGCTAAGGTGTACGCGATCCGATGTCTGGTTATCACTTATACTGGGTGGAAGGAACCCATTGCTTTCCTTCTAATGCGAAGGAACTCATAAAATTTCATAGCATCCGTTTCTGAAAAGAACCAGTAGTTTGTGCTCCAAATTAGATATTTTATCCAATGACATAACATGAATATATAGTTAATTACTTGCAAGATGTGAAGAGTAATGTATTTAAGCGTCGTTTCGGAAGTAACTCTGATATTACCAGAGTTACAAAATAATTGAATCACTTTAAACGGATATATCGAATACTTGTTACAGGCGTAATGTGGCTGTTAAAATTGGCAACACCACTATAGGCTGAAGCATACCTCACCCTTTCATTTACCTAAAGGATGACCAGTGGATCTGTTTTCCACAAGCCTCTTAATTAAAACGTACGCAGAGAAAAGATGATGTAAAGTTTCGATCAAGTAACAAGTACAACTGGCAAGCTGCTAATTTACACGTTGCAACAATTAAAATAGAAGGAATGCCTTCAGCATGCATAGGGCCTAAATATGTGCTTAATTTCTATTTCCGTCTGGGAAGGATGACTTTGTTGATTATATTAGGTGTTGTAAATCTTAGTATATATTAAAGTTTAATGTTGAATGAGGCAATAAAGATTTCGAAGATAGGGCTTCAGATTATCCAAAGCACCAATCGGAAGTTTGTGATGAAACTGGTAGGAGGTGGCAGATATGAAACGTTTGTTTATTTATTGTCTATTAGAGATCCGCCACTCTTAAAACAATCATATTTGTTTCTTACTATAGTGCAATCCATATAAACCAGAACCATTTCAGCCCGCCTCGATAGCGCAGATGGTAGCGTGTCTGCCTCACGTTCAAGAGGTCCCGAGTTCGAATCTTGGTCAGGGTGAGTTATCCGGATAAGGTTTTTCCGGGGTTTTCCCTTATCCTTATAGACGAATGTCGGTTAACTCTAAGCTCTATGGACCCCGGACTCATTTGAACATCATTTCACCCATTTCATTCATCGCCCGATATGACTTGATGTTGGAGGTCATAAATTGCAAACAAAAAGGTACGGTAAGTATTCCGGAGTCCAGTAAGTATGAAGCCATTTCCAATTTAGAAGAAAAGGCAAGCGCGCGCGCGTGTGTGTGTGTGTGTGTGTTTGTGTGTGAAGGGGGGTTGTTCGATTGGTAGACGTGTGAATAGCCAAACTCAAAAAGCAAGTGAAGCATAAGGGTTGGTATAGAGAATCAACATCTTTCATTATAACACTAATGTTTTAAAAACGTCAACCTCATATGGAACATTTTTGAAAACAAAGCTTGATTTTCTAAAAAATGCCTCTACCTAATTATTTTGAATAATTACTATGTGTCTAAATTTTCAAAATATTTTCATAAATATGAGTTTTCCGAAATAATCTCAAGTCCTGTTTATTCTGAATAACTAGCATAATTGATAAACCGTAGGTTAGACAATCTTACTGCAAACGAAACAAGATTCTCATTAAAGTGCATGACTTATGCCTTAATTCTGTGCATTTAAATATTTCTTAGAAACTTCTTGTTATTCGTATAAGTTTTTTAAAAATCTTTCTGAAATATGCAGTCATTTTTATTCCTGATCACATAAGGAAAGCGAATTTCAAAACTGATTTTGTAAGAGTCATATTTTTGTTAAATATTCCCTTTTTGAATCTATTAACCCAAACAGTTACTACTTCCTTGATTATTCTGTACTCAGAGGACCGGATGGTTTCACTGAACATCTTACACGAAAAGTAATGTAATTTTCAGAGTGAAAAGAACTTGATTTGTGCTGGGATAAAAATAAGGTCGCAAGTAAATATTGATTTAAGGCGCAAATGATGACGACTGTACATTTCCACCATTGTCCATGTTAAAGATTATCGAAATGTTAGAAGAATAGGTACCTTATTAATCTGTTACGTAATGCCCTACGTTTTTAAGCCCCCTGTAATAGCTCCTACTC